>OY730197.1:41315375-41671927 GCA_963422505.1 Pseudognaphalium luteoalbum
TGAGTCGGATGTCGACTACAAATACGCGAATGGAAAAAAACGAAGCAATTCTAGAAAGTCAAAGTGATTCCCTTCAACGAATTGCGAAATTGTTAAAAGGAATAGAAAGTACACTTGAAGAGAATCTTAGCAAAATCGAGATTGAAGGACACGAGACAAATGAAAAACCAAATTTCAACAATTATACGCCTTCACCTTCTTACCCACAAGCCTTATCGGAAGAAATTATTAAAAAATACGCACCTCCGCCTCCTTATCCAGCTGCTTTGAATAGAGATTATAATGAAGTACAAGGATCAATTTTTCCAAAGCTTAAGAAAGGTAAAGCTAAAAGTTTATCTCGACCAGTGATTGTGAATGCTACGCAATCTATGGAGACCTCAAGTGAAAAAGTGGAAGATACCGAAACTATTGGCCACAGTCAAGGAGATTTCATTCAACCTCTTGAGGGGATGGACAATACAATTGATAAGTATCCTCAATCCTCTGAATCCTTATTTTCTAATGAAATTTTTAGTGAAAATAAACAGGAAGAAGATATGGAGGTAGATTGGTTGCCTTTTCCAAGATTTGACCATTATGATTCTGATGAGGAATCATTTTCGTTACTTAATTGTAATGAAGAGGATAACCTTGATTTAGAAAACCAAGATGGGGTTATGACAAAAGAAGAATTAATAGTCGCTATGGATCTAACTATTGATGAAACTTCATCATTACATCCAAAGGTTGAACAATTAGAGGAAAATGATCAAGCAAAGGTAAGGACTGGAGAAGAAACAGAAAACAAAACTTGCGGTAATCAGATAGCAGCCGAACCAGTGGAAATTCAAATGGTGGTTGAGTTGATGCGACTAACGGTTGAAGTATCTATAAGCACAAGTACATTGTTTTACCAATATGAAGATCCTTTTTGGCAATTCGATCAGAAAGCAAGTTTCTCACAATTTTTGGAAAATCATGAAGCATCTCTGAAAGGATATTTACCTGCCATAAACGATAAGTATCTCAGTACTTTACTTTTATTAAACTTACATTTATTAAATATTTATAGATATTAACATCCATGCTTACTTTTAAGTGTGGGGAAAGTCACTAGATTTTTAGGTAAGTAAGGTTGGAGTCAAGCTAGTGACTCGAACAAAAACAAGCGCTTCTCGGGAGGCAACCCGTGCTTGTATATTATGTTGTATAGTTAATAAGTAGATTTAGATTTAGTTTTAGTATTAGTAGATTTTACTTTATCTTTAGTTTTTACTTTTAGTTTGTTATTAACGATAGGTTAAGGAACCATAATCACTAGCAAATGTTGCTACGAAAATTAAATTAAATAGGGCTACTTAAATAAGTTATGATAAAGGTTGTTATATTCAAAAAAAATTGGCAATTAACCGGCGGTTGAAATATTTAACCGGCGGTTGGACACTTTTTCAATTAAAAAACTAATGGCAGCAAGATTACCACACTTTTTACAAAAAACTAAGAAAACTTTGGGTATGTCTTTTTACGAAATTGTCATATTTAGTTTATGAGAAATTTATTATTAGAGTTCACTTAATGATATTGTTTCTCTTAAAATTGATTCTAATATTTTCAATTCTTGTTTAGAGATTCAGATAAGGTGATAAGTGTAAAACTTTGGGGTTTAACTTAAAACTTATTAATGTTAATATGAATGGTTTATAATAAGTTAAGATCTTCAATTTAGTGAACTCCAGTAGAAAGTTGCTATGAGTGTAATGATTTAGTAAGTTTAAGTTCAGATTTTGAATTGAGAAATTAGAGCTACATTGCATGTACTTTTATCTAAGACTCCTGCCACTAATTGAATTAGGAAATCGATGGTTGTAGGTACCCAACTAGAGGTTGAATACTTTTTGGCTTTATTTGGAGGAAATCTGAATAGCAGTAATTTCATAAGTTTTTATCACACAATAAGCCCATAGAAATTAAAAAAATAAAAAATAATAAAAATAAAAATTCGTAGCATGTGTTTATATGTTTCTGGACTATCTTTAATTTGTATTTCTTATTTTAATTTTAGTTTTTAGTTTTATATTTTGTACGTTTAATTTGTTTGCTTATTTATTTTTTTTAGATTATCGTTGCCACTTTTCGAAGCTGGTGTATGATATAGTACAGCTGAATAATGCATTGAAATTGGAATTTTTGGAAATTTAATAAGTTTATCTTATTAATTATGAACTTTATGGGTGTGTTCCCTGGAAACCCTCACGAGACTATAACTCGTCCACTTGGGATACCGAGGGGTTTAAAGGCTTATTGCATATGCTAAATGCAATCGTGATTAACTACGAAAGTGTGGATGTTGTATATTTTTGAGTAAAGATCGCGGAAACTAATACGTTGAACTACAAATAGAAAAGATGAACCATTAAGCCGATTCAGATAACGATAATCGCTTCTACGTCAGGGGAGTTTTTCTGTTCAACTTTTTCTTTTCCTTACTCACTTTTGTTTATCAATTTTTATACAATGAGGGCTTTGTATAATTTAAGTGTAGGGATAGGGTTCGTAAGAAAAAGAATTTCTTTAATCAGTTAAGTTTCTATTGTTCTTAAATTTTATTAAAAATTTAAAATTTTTAAGTGAATAACTAAGTATTTATTAGTTAGAATATTTTTGATTAAAAGTTTTGTTTTGTATTTAAAAGTTTAGACTTTAATGTGGATTAACTGTTTTGTATATATAACGTAAGCTACTTAATAATAATTGATATATAGTTACATGATATGATGTACTAATAGGCAATCTATATGAAGATTTCTGAATTTTAAGAAATTAATAAAAATAATTGTATATTATTTTATGGTACATAATATGATGTATGACATAAAAGTCTTAATTCTTATATTTATCATGCGATAATTTTATATATCTTTATACATATGTGAAGACATTTGGGGGTTTACTAATTGTTTCCTCTGTTGTACGTAAGTACAGCCCTGGTCTCTAATTAGTATTCTTAAATAAAGCAAAAGAAAGAAAAATCTTTCAAATAAAATCAAAATAAAAATCAGACTATGTCTCTTTGTTGTACGTTTCTACAGACCTGTCACCGCTGGTTTGATTTAAAAATTGCTTTACCTGAATCAAGTTATGTCGCTTTGTTGCATGTCAATGCAGACCTGTCACCAATGTCTTGATTCTTAAAAATGGATTTCATATATTTATGAAGAATATAAAAGAAAATTGCATGATTAAATTTAAGAGTATATCATATATGGAAATCATAAGTAAAATACATACTAACAATAAAGGTGTATTCAGAAGTATAAATATAGATTGTTTAGAGTGGACAAATATATCAGTAATCATTCATGAGCTATATATTATGCGAATAATAATAATTTTTATTTGTACATTATAGTTATCCATGTTAATTAAATTGTTTAAAGTTTTAAAGTATGAAACAGATTTTTAAGTTAAGTATTTTGATTATTAAATATTAGTTTGATGCTTATTTTAAATTTTATTCAGTATTCTACTTGAGGACAAGCAGAACTTAAGTGTGGGGATATTTGATAAGCATCAAATATATAGTATATTTTATAGTAATTTATCCCTATATTTATATACATTTTAGTGCATTTAAATGATTTTAGATACTTATTTTGTTAATATTTGCATAGATGTATTTTAAAGTGAAGATTGAAGAAAAGGAACGAAAACAAGGCAAAGATTGAACAAAAAGAAGATTAAATGAAGACTCGAAGAAAATGTAGCTTAAACCTTGAAGAAATGAAGAAGATGGCTCAAAAGTAGAGTGATAACATCAATTAAGTGCTTTAAATGAAGCTTGGATGAAAGAAGCGGAAATTCGATCAAAAGCTGAAGAAAAGTGTAAATGCTGAATTTTCTGCGGGCTGTTAGTATTTTGACCATAACTCTCTCATACGGAGTCCAAATGAGTTGATTCAAGCGGCCAAATTTAGCTAACACATAGGTCTACAACATATCAAAAATTCAGATTATTTGGATAAAAACTCAACCGCCGGTTGGGCCTTTCAACCGGCGGTTGGAACTGAAATTCTAGAATCTGGTGGAAACGTGGAGTTATACTTGGAGACAAAGTAACCAACCGCCGGTTGAACCTTCCAACCGCCGGTTGGAACCAATTTTCAGCTATTATAAATAGAAAACACCTTCCAGCTTCGAAATATAACCCAATAACCTTAATAATTCGTATATTACGAATTATTAACCCCAAATTCGACTAGAAACACTTTCTAGGGGTTTTAGGAGCAATTTAGAGTCGCAGGTTCGCAAGGGTTTGTCTACGATCAAGCGTACGGAGCGTGGTTCACGGTTTTGGTTTGCGTATCTTATTATTTATTTAATTTTGAATGTGTTTTATTATTGAATATTGATTATGATTAGGTTTAACTTAATTATGAACTAATATTTATTGTATTTGCTTAGATTTATATTATTGTTGGAACTATATTATTGAATATTTTTATGCAAGAATTATGTTTATATTATGTTAATGATCATAATTAACTGATTTATAGATAAACTCACTAACCTTTTGGGTTTTTAAATTAAGTGATTATGTTTCATTAGATGTTAAGTAGCATTATAATTCAACCGACCCTGGAATTGCATTAATAATATGTTGATAGATCTTAATAAATAGTGATACTTACATAACCTTTGATGGTATTGCTATATGAGAATTGTCATAACCTTTGAGGTTTTCTACATTAGTAAATCACAATAATAATAACCAACAATAAATAATCTAAGTAAATACATATTTATCTCTAATTGTTTACTATCCTTAGTTAATTGTTTTCTATTGAATTGGTTATAATTTAGTATTCTTAAATACGTTCATACGGAACTAAAACGTATCCCCTTTATCTGTATATTGTATATTTTAATTGAATTATAAATTCTATTTTATTTATAACCACCATTCCCAGTGTTCGACTCGGACTTACTTTAAAAGCTATATTATACGAACGGGTTATTCTTGCATGGCTTGTGTGATATTATTATTTAAGTATTTTCATTTATTAAAACTTGTTATTTTAAACTCTAATCACACAACATCACTCACATTAACTTACGAGCTTATCCTCATTAGAACTTTTCATATTTAACATCACCTAAACCACTTCATAGTAGACAATCACTTTAATTGTTGAACACCCGAAGTAACCTCCACTTTAGTTTAGTTTAATCTAGGTTAGAAAATCCAAAACCAAAACCAACTCTTTTCTCCTTAGCTAAATACATAAAAGTTTCTAAAATCCCCCTAGCTTCAATTCGTCGTGCTTTGAAGAACGACCCTAGGTCATACTTATCCTTTGCTAGCCCTTCAGATTAGCAATAATAGTAACCCTAGGCCCCAGCCGTATAAATTAAAAACTCACTGTTGCCTCGCATCACCATTAGATATATCAATGAACGGTGTGTGAGATAACAAGTTTTTAGCGCCGCTGTCGGGGAGCATTGGCCACCGATTTTAGGAATTTAGCAACTTTAGTGTTTAGCAATCCTTTTGAGAGATCAACATCAATCAAAAGTTACCTTTTTGCCTTTAGGTTAGCTTTGATTTAGTTTACCCACTTTTAACCAATCATGTCAACACCCTATTTTGATTGAGCCAACCCCACACCAAATGGATCTTTAACTTAACTTTTGGTTGTTTCTTCACCTACAAACTACTTTCTTTCCTCAAAACAACTTTTATCATAATTTATATTCAAACAAAATGTTATAAACAAAAAAGTAGCAGAATTTCAAGATAACATTGACGCTATGATAAAAATTTCAGAAAAACTAATTTCAAACATGGAAACTATTTTGAAAAACTTAAGATATATTGAGGAAAGCACGTCGGTAAACACTGGTGACACCACTCATCCACCAAGTGATGATGTGTTAATCGTTACTAGAGGAGGAAAAGTAACCAAAGTTGATCCACCGCCACCACCAGATAACACCCCCGAAAACCCTTCATTGCCCAAACCTACATCTAGTGGTGATGTGTCAATTGACATCCCTGTGACTATACCTGACCCATCACCAGCTAAAACTCCGGATAATGTACCTCGAACAAGAATACCTTATCCTGGTAGACATAACAAGGAAAATCAAGAAGCCCAATTCGGTAAATATCTGGAACGGTTTAAAAGCCTACAATTAAATGTTAAATTGTTAGATGCTTTAGTAGAAATGCCCTCATGTACCAAATTCTTTAAAGAAATCCTTTCAAACAAAGAAAACCTTAGGCAAATAGTTTATTTACCCTTAGATGCGGAATGTTCCTTGATTATACAACATGGTCTCCCACCTAGATTAGGCAACACTGGACGCTTTACCATACCATATTTCCTCCAGGATATCCAAATTAGTAATTTCTTAGCAGACCTAGGTGCTAGTGTTAAACTTATGCCTTATTCTCTCTATAAGAAATTAGGATTAAATGACCTATTACCTACTCGTATGACCATCCAATTAGCAGACAGATCAGTTAAACTCCCTCTAGGAATTGCTGAAGATGTTATGGTCAAAGTCGATAAGTTCATTTTTCCAGTAGACTTCGTTGTCATGGACATAGAAGAAGACACCCATATCCCGCTCATCCTTGGCATACCTTTCCTAAATATTGCCAAGGACGTAATCGACGTAAATGAAAAATCTTTAAAATTGAGAGTTGGGAAAGAGGAAGTCACCCTTAATGTCGATCGATTAATGAAGCAACCTCTGGAAGAGGACCTTGGTTTGTGTGATACCATGCAAGACATTTTTGAAGAACATCTCCATGAAGTACTAGAATTATCTAGCTAGGATCCACTACCCAACACCGTAATCACCGTTCGGAAGCTATATAATGAGGACCTTGGGCTACACTCCACAATCACTTCACGAACAACATCCGACGAACTACTATTTTCCCTGTTTGAAACGAAATCTCCACCAACGGCAAAACAATCATTGTTCCATTAGGGTGCGGTACACCGATACCTTGACTAAAAAGAGATAAACTCACACTCAACAAATCAAACCCATTTCCTTCGATTAAAGAGATCCTAGATTCATTCAAGGGAATGAGTGTTGAGCCGCCACCATTTGAACCACAATCAACCAACCAACCGGTACCACTACCACTTTCAAACCCTGAAATCACCATAAGCCAATCTTCATCCACTCAATTTCAAGAATTCCAGTTCACCGGTGGCGGAGGAATATTATCAGCAAAAATGATGACGTTTCCTCATCATCAGATAACAAGTACGAGCTAAAGACTTAAGAATTCTCGAATAAAACCAAGTGGGTTGAAAGAGCATCAATCTTCATATCTGAACCTGAGATAGACGAGGCACCATTCCAAGTTGAATATGAAAAACTAAATAGAGATGCGATAGCTAGAATGAATCCTTCCATTGAAGAACCGTCGAACATTGAGTTAAAAGAATTACCGCCTCATCTCGAATACGCTTACCTACAAGGAACATCACAACTCTCGGTGATAATATCAAAGGAGTTAAAACCCGAAGAGAAAGTTCAGCTCATTGATGTTTTGAAATCAAACAAGAAGGCGATTGCATGGAAAATTTCTGATATACAAGGAATTAGTCCAAATTATTGCACGCATAATATCATCATGGAGAATGATTTCAAACCATCAGTGCAACGACAGAGAAAGGTAAATCCTAAAATTTAGGTCGTGGTCAAGCAAGAGGTTATCAAACTCTTAGATGCTGGATTGATGAACCCAATATCCGACTCACCGTGGGTGAGCCATGTTCAAGTCGTCCCAAAGAAAGGAGGAATGACAGTCATTAAAAATGAAGATAATGAGCTTATCCCAACTCGAAAAGTTAGCGGTTGGAGGGTTTGCATTTATTACCAGAAGTTAAATGAAGCAACTCGCAAGGATCACTTCCCGCTTCCGTTTATTGATCAAATGCTCGAGAGGCTATCCGAAATGAGTTCTATTGTTTCCTAGATGATTTCTCCGGGTATTTCTAAATCCCGTTCGATCCAAAGGACCAGGAGAAGACAAAATTCACATGCCCATACGGAACATTTGCATACCGACAAATGCCGTTCGGGTTATGCAACGCACCTGCAACATTTTAAAGATGCATGGTTGCAATTTTCAATGATATGATTGAAAAATACATGGAGGTCTTCATGGATGATTTCTCGGTCTTTGGAGACTCTTTCGCATCATGTTTATCCAACCTCGATAGAATGCTTGCCCAATGTGAAGAATCGGATCTCGTTCTAAATTGGGGAAAATGTCACTTTATGGTAAAGGAAGGAATAGTTTTGGGACATCGGATATCAAAGTCAGGAATCGAAGTAGACAAAGCAAAAGTCGAAACCATTTCCAGACTTCCACCACCAACCACCGTGAAAGCCATTCAGAGTTTTCTAGGACACGCTGGGTTCTATCATCGTTTTATCAAGGACTTCTCCAAGATTTCTCGACCTATCACCTACCTTTTAGGGAAAGTCGTACTGTTCACGTTTGACGAGAATTTTATGAAAGCTTTCAACTACCTAAAGAAGGAGCTAACTAATGCACCAATCATGGTCGCTTCAGATTGGAGTCTGCCATTTGAGATCATGTGCGACATTAATGACTTCGCAGTTGGAGCAGTTCTAGGACAAAGGAAGGATAATCACTTTCGAACAATCTACTACGCTAGCAAAACACTCACAGACGTTCAAGAAAACTACACAACTATGGAAAAAGAGCTGCTCGCCGTAGTGTTTGCCTTTGACAAATTTCGATCCTACCTGATATTGTCCAAGACGGTAGTGTACACGGATCACTCGGCTCTAAAATACCTCTTCAAAAATCAAGACGCAAAACCAAGATTGTTACGGTAGATTCTACTCCTACAAGAATTCGTAATCGAGATAAAAGATAAGAAGGGAGTAGAAATGTCACCGCAGATCATTTAAGTCGACTTGAAAATCCGTCGATGGAACAACTTGCAGAAAGAGATATTAAAGATCCATTTCTAGAAGAGCAGTTAATGAGTTTGCAGACATTGCCATATTCATAGTCGGAGGGATCACAAGAAAAGGGATGACATCATCGCGAAGACAAAAATTCTTCCGCGACATCAAGCATTAATTTTGGGATGATCCATACTTGTTCAAGGTCTGTCCCGACCAAATTATAAGAAGATGTGTCGATGGGAAAGAATCTGAACACATACTCCACCAAAGCCATCATGGACCGACCAGAGGACATCATGCAGCCAATATGACAGAAAAAAAGTTTACGACTTAGGATTCTATTGGCCCACTATTTTAAGAGACGCACAAGACTTGGTGAAACGTTGTGATATTTGCGAAAGGTTTGGCAATATCACAACGCGTAACGAAATGCCATTGACGAATATCCAAGCATGTGAAATATTTAACATATGGGGATTAGACTTCGTGGGACCATTTCCAAAATCCTACGGAAAGAAATACATTCTAGTAGCTGTCAACTACGTATCCAGATGGGCCGAAGCTCAAGCTTTTCCAACAAACGACTCAAGAGTCATAACCAAGTTCTTAAAATAGTTATTTTGTAAGTTTGGAACTCCTCGAGCGATCATCAGCGATTGAGACACGCACTATTGCAATACTCAGTTTATGAAACTATTGAAACAATATGGTGTTACCCACAAGACCTCTACAGCCTATCACGCACAGACGAATGGGCAAGCAGAGATAACAAACCGGGCACTAAAAAGAAATTTGGAGTGAACAGTTGGTCAACACAGGGAAAGATGGGCAGATAAGTTAGACGATGCTTTATGGGCATTCCAGACAACTTATAAAACGCCATTAGGAACAACCCCCTATAGGCTCGTATATGGAAAGGCATGTCATCTTCTGATTAAACTTGAATACAAAGCTTACTGGGCGCTAAAAAATTGTAGCTTGGATCCTATGATAATGGGGACGCACCGAAAAATGCAACTAAATGAGCTAGCGGAGTCAAGAGATCAGGCTTATGAAAGCTCCTACAAATTCAAGGAAAGAACCAAATTGTTTCACGATGCAAAGCTCCACCCCACATGGTTCAATCCAGGTGCTAAAGTTCTACTCTTTAACTCACGTTTCTAGAAGTTTTCTGGTAAATTTAAAACACGGTGGAGCGGTCCATTCACAATCTCTAAAGTATTCCTTTATGGTGCCATCGAACTCGAGGCTCCAGACAGAAATTTCAAGGTAAATGGTCACCGTTTAAAACACTACGTAGAAGACTTTCCCTTAACTGAGGAAAGTCTACAACTACAAATCACCATGGCAGAATGACAGGTATGAAAAGAGAAAAGCTACAAGACTTGATAAACAAAACGCTTTAGGGAGGCATCGTAAGCCTATCTTATATTTTCAGCATTAGTTTTCTTTTACATTTATTATGGTTCTAATTCACTTTTATGTAGTACCTCACCTAATGAAAGATTATTGATTATGTTTAGGCCATTAACCTTTTGTATTTTGCAAGATGAGTTCGCAGTCAGCCAGAGCACGAGCTCCCAGTCAGAGACGCACACGTGTCATGTATCACTCCCGGGGTTCATCACTGGGCAGTAGCATGAGGACCGTCAGTGAATCCCAGTAACCGCCTCCTCGATTGGACGAGATCTTGGCAGACTTGGTAGATGTGTATGTTCAGGATTCACTCTTTCACATCCCATTTAAGCGGGGTTACCTTCATCTCACTGATCAGAGGGACAGACCATAGAAGTACCCATCTTTGAGTTTGGGGTGACTACCACGGACCCTACTGTCACTTGGGCGATACTGAGAGCCCTCGAGGTCCAGCACACTACCATCTCCGAAGTCCACCATGCACTAAGACTCCCCACCTTACCTGTGTGCCTCTTTCGGATAGGTCATGACCCCACTCCGCAGATTCCACCGTGGGACCTCTTCTCACCCTTGAACTCTACTGCGCAGGATTACCCTACCGCTATGGACTCATTGGAGGAGGAGGCTGCCACATTGGATGCCTGGATCAAGGAAGTCGGTGCCGCATCTCCTGTCCACATCCTCGATGAGTCATCATCATCCACATCGGTCTGGGATAACCCGATCTTTGAGGAAGATGACTTCATCGATTGGGAGGCGCTCTAGGATGATATGGATTAGCTACTATTAGTTATGTTATTTCTGTCTAGTATTCACGTGTATTGACATTTGTGTTTTCTGAAGGATGTTTATTATGCAGAATTCGACATACGAATTATGGAACAAGTTCATTTTAAATGAGCCTGGTCCATTTCCAGCGATTTCACACACTTGAATCTGGTCCATAAATCCAGTGGCCACGCATGCAACATAAGGAAGTATTTCTTTTGACCTTACTTTGCTTGATGACACACCCACTAAAATTCTAAGTAAAACTCTAAGTGTAGGATTATGACTCACAAACAGAGAATGACTTCGAAAATATTCTCTTTCATCGAAAATCTAAGTATGGGATTAACCCAACTTAGAAATAGAACATTAGGGACAATGTTCTTTTAAGTGTGGGATAGCAGTAGTATTCACTACTGAAGTTAACATCAAATTTTGATCAATCTTTTTAGCAAAACTCGGATTTTCAGTAAAATTTTCAAAATTTTTGAATCAAGGAAAGTCTAAAAAGGGTATTTCTGGTCAACGAAAGTTCAAAGGTTTGGGAAATCAACAATGGCGGGCAAAACTCTTTGAGAATTTTCACACTAAGTTTCAAAACAAGCAATCGCATGACTAGGAACTAAACCACCAAAATAAGTGAGGAATCTTGAGCCATATAAAAGTATTCATATTTAATGTTTCACTTTTCGATTATGAGTAAACTGATGCATGCCTTTTAGGTTAGAACTTGTTCAAGCAATACATTTCGAAATTACATAAATGGGCATCATATGTGACGAAGGTGTAATTAGAGGATCTTGACATTTCCCAGGATAAAACCCTCTCATAAAAACCCCTATTTTCAAGCCTTTTCGTTTCAAAAACTCACTTCAAAACCAACCCTTTCCTTACACCTCTTGGCCATAGCCTACGTTTCTGTTCGGTCAGAAAAATTACTGCAAGAAACACATTGTTAAAAGAAATCCCCGAAGGATAAAAATATCGTCCAAAAAGGGAACTTCGAAGAAAAGCATAATTCAGAAAAACCAAAGCTGCCAGAAGAAACCAAAGAACTAAAGACCCAAGGATCATCTAAAGCCAAGGGGAAGGTTCTTCAAATGAAAACATGAAAGGAAAAGCTACGAAAAGAAAGATCAAGGAGAGAAAAATCCAAAAAAGGTAACACTAAATGTCAAAGAACAAGTCATCTCAGACAGCTATTAGGCTATATCTAAACCCCCAATTGAACCACCTACAAAACCTTTCTCCCACATACCATCTTTTCCCTCTCACAAATGTCTTAGGATAAT
Source organism: Pseudognaphalium luteoalbum (assembly GCA_963422505.1). Lineage (NCBI taxonomy): Eukaryota > Viridiplantae > Streptophyta > Magnoliopsida > Asterales > Asteraceae > Pseudognaphalium > Pseudognaphalium luteoalbum. Next base: position 41,327,804 of record OY730197.1, read on the forward strand.
TAGCACCTTCCCCATTTAAGTATCGCAGATTTGATTCTCGACCAAGCTTATGACAACAAAAGAGCTGCATGACTGGCCCCTGAGTGAATTAGAAATTAGGAACCCCGATACACTTGAGTAAATTGAGTGACCACCTGTGAGGACCCCATTCATGCATATCTTACATCACGAAGATTGAAAAGAGAGCTTGTTAGAACCGGTTTGGGAAGGCATCAAAGGTTAAAACTACGTTTGAAATCTTTTCACCCAGTGATTTGACGTAAAAAGTCATGTTTTACCCACATCTTTTACTTTATATTTAGAACTTAATTAACAAAAACATGCAAATAACATTCACATTTACCACATTTTGTTAAAAAGGTCAAAACTTTATAAGTATTTCGAAAACAACGGTAAATGGACGGAAAACACACTTAAATAGGCATAATTCATTCAACACGCTTTTTTATCGTAAAACTTCAATCCGGGACTTAATAATTATCTTAAAATGTAGGTCTGGAGAATATGAACGCGTGTATATAAAGAACGTTGAAAACGGAGGAAGAACGAAGAAACTAGAGCCAAACGAAGATCACACGAACTACGATCAAGCAACAAGACTTACGATCCAGTGCACAAGACATGACCAAGGGCATACCACCCCTACAATGGTCGTATACCAACCCTTAGGGGCCTTATACGCCCCTATAAGGGCCTTATACCCCCTAAAAGGGTGGTATACCCCCCTGGGTGGTGGTATACCCCCTCTACAGTGCCGGATACGCCCCTTTTGGTGCCGAATACTACCCTTTTGGTTCCGAATACCACCCCAAAGCTATCTGATACTACCCATTTGGTGTCCAATACTACCCTTTTGGTGCCGAATTTCTGAGCTAGGGGTGATATTTCAGTGCAAATCGGAAGAATCGGGTTTCAAATTTTAGAGCTTGCTTAGTGATCTATTTTCCTATCAATACAAGACCAACCTCCTCATTCAACATACCTTCAATTTCCATTCTTCATTCAACAATTTACTCTTTAACATATTTTCTTTCTTAGTTAGTTAGTTTCTCTCTCTAACTTCTCTCTCTAGAGGTTTAGAGAGTAATTAGTGGGTAGCTAGTAGATTAGAGTAGAGATTATCTTTGTAATCAAGGAGTATTGGTGTTCAAGCTTTTATTCAAGGATTGCTAGTTCTTTTCTCTTGTTATGCTGCCCTATTATCCGGTGATATCTATTCTCTCATACTGTTATTATGTCTGATTTATCCATGCATAGTATTATGGTATGTGCTTTATTTATTGTCATGTTTATTGAGTTGTGAAATATTGTGATTGTTGAAATGTAGATATTTAGAAGTAGGGATGATGTTAAATTAATCTTTAATTAAATATGTGATTGGAAATTGCTATGTTATGTATCGGGTTAAATTTCTCAAGTTATAGATCCAAACCACCCATTTCACCCTTTCCAAGCTTTCACGTGACTATTACTTTAGTATTAGGACTTGATCAACCCTAGTATCAGTAGATAGTTATCTGTGTTTTTGTATAAAACTGTGGACATGCTTTAAAACGGCCCAGTACTTAGTATAGCGCTAGAAACACCTCTGGTGGAGTACAAATGCGTGGAAGCTATGAACCGGTCGTAAGCATATGACACCGTGGATACCTGGAAGTTACCCTTCCAGGTATACACCGTGAAACAAAACTAGGGATAAACGTTTGATCACAAAGGAGGGTCTACCCCTTGACAGAAGTATTTGTGATCCTCAATTAAATTTAAGGGATCTTGAAAAGAAAGCGAACATTCAGCTGTAGTGTAGGATGCTTAAACCCCTTGATCCAACATAAATGATAGTTTAACATACATTAGCAAGCAATTAGTATGAGCCTTAATAAAATCAATTAGAATTAGGTGTTAAGAAAGGTCATAACTTAAATATAATCTTCTGATTCAATCAGTCTTATCTCGTTCATGCTCCTCACCTGAGAAGCATTTCACTAACCACCTGAGGAGCAGTAACAAGTACCTCCCTTGGGATATCGATTTGTTGCCTTATTCATACACCCGAGAGTTAACTCCAAGAAGGGTCACTTGTCCTTATAGGACAGTGTTGGGGGCTGAGCAGCCTGATCTGATCAGACTCCTGATAACATAGTATTCAGTGACATACGACTTAGGGTTTCCACTTAAATCGCAGGGTGCTAGTATTTACACCAAACCTCTTATGATTTTACTAAGGCAAGTCTCCAATCACCTTTTATAATGAACATCCTCCCAAAACCTGAATATTGAAGCTTCAACAATCACAATCTCTAGCTATCTGCTTACCTTATCCGTAGTGTAGAATTAATTATCCTACATTTTAGTTAAATTAGAAAAAAACAAAAACAAACCCTACCTGCTCTATAAAACCTATCCTATTAGCTACTATTCTCTGAGGTATTCACTTCATTTCGATTCGCTCCGATTTTAAGAACGACACCTGAGTCAGACTTACCGCTTACCACCCTAATACCCTTAGAGCAGTAGGTAGCTTAGGCTTCCCAAAAAAATATAAATTTAAACACCCAATGATTTGCAGCTGGAAGGTTGAACCAACGAACGGGGTAAAACCCGACCGACCGTTCGGAGGCGATCACCCGGCCTGCAGGAATCAAAGTTCTCCAAGATACAAAGACACCCTTTCAGATTATCGGAGCAGTTTTACTGAGGATTTGCTTGAGGACAAGCAAAATTCTAAGTTTGGAATACTTGATATCGCGTAAAAAGTCACGTTTTTACTACTGATATCTATCTCACTTTAGAGAAATACTTGGCATTTGGACTCAAATAATATGCAAATCAATGAAACTTTGCCAAGAAGATCCAAATGAAGATGCACAAGAAAAATCATGCAAAACGGGCGAAAAACGAAGATTTCACGTACGTTTGAAGATTCGAGACATCCAAGACAAGATTTAGATATAAAATGTCCACCAGCAAGATTTATCTTATCCATACTCTTCGTTTTCAAAATACGAATCTAACAAAAGAAGAATCGATAAAAACATATGAAGAATGAAAATTCTGCATACTACGAAAGATTCAAATAATTCATTAGAAGACATCTGAAAATTAGAGAAACATCTAGTGGAGTTCTTTACACCAAAGTCTTCGTTTTTTAAAATCGATTCCAACGCAAAAAGAATCATCAAAAACGGAAGCACGACAGAGAAGATATGCGCGAAACAAGAAACGAACGAAAGATGGCGAACTGGGACGGTAGGCCCCCGACCGCCGCTGGCTGGCTTCCGACGTAGCCGGCTGGCCGCCGGCCGATGTCGCGCGGCCGCCGCCTGTCTCTCCGTCCTTTTTTTTCCTTGCCTGGTACACGTGCCACACCTTTTCATGCTTTTTCGGTACTTTCGGGTACACATGCCACACCTTTTCGCGCATGGTACCATACCGCCCCTCCAAGAGTTGCTAAAGTGAGCCTCTTGTTTCTAAATTGCAACGGATTTCAAGTATAAATAGGCTACTAAAACCTCATTTGAAACACACACTTTTACCATACACCATGTACTTTACATTTTCACTATTTTAGTTGTAGTTCTTCCTTTAGGTTAGTTTAATTAATTATATTAACTAAATAATTAACTAAAGAAGTTAATTATCTTTGTACGGAGGTGCTCCGGGACGCATTTTTAGCTACGAGTTATTGTACGCCATTTCAGGTCTTAATCTATCTTTTATATTTAAATATGATTGCCCTTTATTTTAAATATGCATACCAGAATTGACATGAGTAACTAAATAACTCAATTGTCTGCTATGATAGACGTTTAGGGAGTCTTTAAATATACAATCAAACTGTATGTTATGAGATTGCGGATGCTTTGTATTATGGATAGATATAGGAATTAAATCTTTATCGTTTATCCACCCAACTCATGTTGTGAGTACAACCTTATCCAAAAATGAACATAGCTAACTCATAGGGTACAGGTCACTTAGTTATACTATGTTAGATTGAATCAATGAGCTCGGCATGGCCGGTGTTCTCTAGACTGAAATAGGATCTAAGAGCCACGGAACATGGGAATAGAGGTAGATTAAGATTAAATTCAGACAAATGATATTTTTGAGACAACTTTCGGAATATCCTTGACTTAGATAATACTTTTGTGTGCCCGCATTTAACTATTGCTTTGATCGTATTATTGCATTTTCTTGTTTGATTGTTGCCTTAGGATCATCATAGTAGTAAAATTTAAACGGTCTTAATTATCATGAAATAATATGACGGCCCCCATTCGACTGTTCTCTGATGTAGTACTGAAAACGCTCACGGCGGAGTACAAATGTATGGAATTCGAGAATGACCGAAGGTAGTTATACTATGAATCGAATAAAGAACGTATTATTTAAAGTTTCTATCTATAAGATAAATCATCCCTGTTTTCTTGCATACTTGAGTAATGTTGATAACTTGTAAGAATAAGTGATGACGTATTATCCGACCGTCTAGACCAGTTATTCCAACCTATTCTGGCGAGGGTAAACCCCGTTCATAAGATTGTTTATTCAACAAACTATGCCATAATTCGGACATCTCTGACGACCGAGATTGGGGAATAGGATTTGAGATTAACTGTCGAATAATACGGGCATACATTTGAGAGAACTTTTGGTGTATGTTTTAATATATTTTGCAACCCACATGACATTATGTCTGCTTAATTGTGGACACCTCCGCGTTAGTCCTATAGAAGGATTGTAGTAATATCTCACATTAATTTACGAGTTTATCCTCATTAGAACTCTTCATATTTAACATCACCTAAACCACTTCGTGGAAGACAATCGCCTTAATTGTTGAACGCCTGAAGTAACCTCCACTCTTAGTTTAGTTTAGTTTAATCTTGGTTAGAAAACCCAAAACCAAAACCAACTCTTTTATCGTTAGCTAAATACATAAAAGTTTCTAAAATCCCCCTAGCTTTAATTCGTTGTGCTTTGAATAACGACCCTAGGTCATACTTATCCTTTGTTAGTCCTTCAGATTAGCAATAATAGTAACCCTAGACCCCAGCCTTATAAATTAAAAACCCACTATAACCTCGCATCATCATTAGAAATATCAACGACCAGTGTGTGAGATAACACTTGTGGTTAGAATATGCTTCATTATTTTAAATTGTTGTTTTGATGATCAATTGTGTAAATCGCCCAATTATGGTTTTAAAGAGCAAAGTGTATAACGATTGATGTAGTTATGTTTTAAAGAGTCAAAACATGTTGTGGGTTGGATTAGGGAAGTGATTGGTGTTAAATATGGTTGTTTTGGTTAAACAGGTCGAGAGTGTCAAAATGGGTCAAATATGTGGTTGCATGTGAAAAGAATTTTTTATATCTTAAATGAAAGTGAATAAATGGTCATATGTGTTCTCTAAGTTTGTTTTCAAGTGCTAAGTAAGTGTGCCAAAGGGTTAAGTTAGAGACCATGAGGTTTGGGATTTGATATGTTCACCAAAGTGGCCGAAATGACACTAAATTTATGACACGTCCAGATTTGTCCTTTTCGTGAATTTTGAAAAAGTGTCAAAAGAGAAAGTTTCATTTTGTTGTAGTACACGTGCGTGCAAAATTTTAGGTCTTAAATATTAACGAGTAAAAAGTTATATACATTTAAATTTCACCAAAAAATTAAGTTTTTGGTCTGAGCTGAAATTAGGCATGTCATGATCCGGCTCATAGTTTCTGGATAGCGTGCCTTAGTGTAAAATATGTGAACTCGATCTCGACACCATTTCCAAGATCGCGTTCCCAAGGAAAATTTAGTGACAGAAGGTTTACAACTTAAGTACGCGATCCCACCACCTTCCAGGATCGCGTTTGATAGTAGAAAATGAAATTTTGGGACTTAAAAAGGTTGTTTAAACTAGGAAATTTATTACGGTTAAATTATACAAATGGGGTAGTCATGGGACATTATTGAGAGTGCAAAATATTTTTTCGAGTTTTGGGGCGTTTCAGAATCAATACTTTTAAATATATTATCATTATTATTGTTGTTGTTGTTGTTGTTTTTGTTGTTGTTGTTGTTAAAATCACTTTGGGGTGAAAGAGCCGATAGAGGGGAAGGGGATAGTCAGTTGTATCGGGTACCCCTCTCACTTATGTTATTCTCAAACGGGAGATCAGGATCGGGGTGGAGCGATGAAGAGGGAAGTGACTTAGTCTCGATGAGAGCCTAGGCGAATCTCGTGTATGATAGTCTTATAGGATATAGTTCCCTTCCAGGTTTGGGTTAGGGTTCCAAACCTGCCATATCCCTTAAAGCCCCAGAGCTCTAGGTCTAATACTATCTAGATACATACAGCTTGCCTTACCACCATTTCAGAGTCAAGCCTCCTTTTCAGATAGAGGGGAGTGTATAGCTAGCGTTCCTTCTGAGCCAAAATCAAACTCTTCTTTTGACTATGATATGGCCCTATAGTGGTAGAACCTGGTGAACCGGGCGTAGCATCCCGTTAATCTCTTCTCTTTCTGTCTTCAAGCTTCAAGCTTTTGCCTAGGAGCTCGGATTCCAGTCCTATCGTTAGAAGGCAGCATAGTTGGAATTTCTTCCTGTGGCGAATAAAGGAAGACAAAGGGCTCTCTAATGCCTTATTTGTACGATATTTTGTATATATGAATATGAATAGATAGATTATTAAATAATAATGTAATAATAATATCATAATAATTTGATTTAATTAATTAATAAATATTAGTTAAGGGGAAGGTTATCGTAGGATCATTTATTATCGTAGGTACCATAGGAACGAGGTTATTTCACTTTTAAATTCAACATATGTACACGTTTTGCAAACAAAGTTACGCCAAAAATTTTAAAATTTTTTCCTCTTTAATATTAGATTAACTAAAAAAATAAAATATATATATGTGATACACACCTTTTATATGTGATACTGTGATACACAAAAAAAAATTATGATGCGTATCACATTTAAAAAAAAAAAAAATCATAGTAAAGAGCACACAATTCAAAGAATTTTGATATAAATTTTTCATCAAAAACATTATTTAATCTTAAAGTTAAAGGTAAAAATGTACGTTCCTACCGTTCCCACCATAATAAGTGTTCTTACTTAAACCTTGCTCTATTAGTCAATGCTAATAGTTTACTTAATGTTAACGTATATGAGTTAAAGATGGAAGTTTTTTCACGAATATTTTAGAAATAAAAATCAATAATAATATGAGTTTTATTATATGGAAAATTCATGTATTATGATTAAAATTGAGATTAATTCAAGACTTTATAAGTTAATGACATATCATCATTTACTAAAATAACATGCTCTAATATGCAATTAAAGAACTTTGTTATATATATATATATATATATATATATATATATATATATAGATATCATTATCAAGCAATTTAATCGGAATGCTAGAATGTGGAAAAGATTAAGTTATTAAAGATTCACTACAAGAAATATGTTGATTGTTCACCCCATATTCTTCACGTTTTTAAAAAATGTGGAATATATATACAAGTTTTTTACAATTAATGTGTATAAAGTATTTATTATAATCAGCGTGAAGAAATATACAAAGAAATATACAATCATGACATTTATAATTGCGGGAAAAAATTGATCACACTTACAAGTGTGAACAAACTCAAACTTGTTCAAACTAATACATGTGAAAATCATTTGTTACACTTAATTTGTTTACACAAGAGGAAGCCTGAATAAATTGAATGTCACATAATAATGTATACTCTTTTAAGTGTGAATTGTTTTTACCATTGTTCACACTTACAAATGTGAAAATATTTTTTTCACTATTATAAGTATGAACAATATTATGATTTATTCAATTTCTTCATACTTAATAATGTAGATATTTTCTGTACATATAGAAGAGTGAACAACATAATTAGAAAGTTCTCATTTTTATAAAATATGAAGAAAAATGTGTCAAGAATGAACATTTTTGTTGTAGTGATTGGACCCGTCATTACCGTTCTAGGATGACTGTGTTGAGAGACCAACGATCGATTGAACGCATTAATACCTGGTGCATTATAATGCATTAACATACTGACTCATCAAAATTTGCATTCTATTCAACTATGCCAACCCACATCATTGTAGATGCTCTTAGAGCACAGGGAATCGTTGACTGAGTTTCAGTATTCCGTTGAACACTGAAGTTAAAAAGTGAGGTAATTGTTAACCTTGAAGTTGAGTGTTCAGTTGCTTATTCTATTATTATTATTTTTATAAAAACAAATACATTAAAAGAAAACAAATAAATTAAAATACATTAAATAGAAGTCCGTAAATAAAAAAGTAAAAAAAAAAAGATACATAAATTAACGGCACAATAATTAATAAACAAGATTAAATAAGCATAAAACTACGGACGATTCTCCCAAATTTGTTCCAGAAGATTGGATTGGAGGTTGTCGTGGATATCTTTGTCGCGTAGTTCCTTGTTTTTTCTGCATGTATGTATCACATCTCTCGATCCAAGTCGTTTGCATATTCGCAACAGGAACATAATACTCATCGTTTTCAACAATATTGATCTCGCTATCTTCTTGGATCATATTATGCAACAATATGCATGTATATATGATTCTTTTTATATGATCGACCTTATAAGCTCTTGTCGATTGTTGAAGTATATGCCATGGGCCTTGAAGCACATCAAAGGCCCTTTCAACATCTTTTCGAGCAAACGTTTATGCTTGAATAAACTTGACTCTCTTTGGATCAACTTCACTTGAAAATTCTTTAACAAATGATGCTCATTATGGGTATATCCCGTCAGCAAGATAATACCCATTTTGGTACTCAACACCATTTAGCGTAAACGCTTGTTCAGGCTCAAAGCCGGCAAGCAAGTCGTCAAACAACGAAGAAGAATTAAGAACATGTAAGTGCTTTCTACCATGTTTCTCGTAAATGCTTGCTACCATGTTTCTCGCACAAGCGTTGAATGTCATCAACCGTTGATTTTCGCATGTACACATTTTCATATATATTGATCATGCACTTTGCAATATTAAACAAACATTCGCTCGAAGTTACTTCCGTCATTTGTAAATTTCGTCAAAGGCATCCGGTGACGTACTATATACCAATTGACAAAAGGTGAAAGTAACTTTTTGATTAATTGTAAACCCCGGTTCAAAAGATGCATCTATTTTTTGCCGAAAATAATCAACATAATCGAGAATCGGTATGAGAGTAATGAGATATACATTCTACTATCCAAAGGAATAGTCTTTTGCTCATATGAAAACGACGTTTGAAATACTCCAACGGGTACTTTGCGTCATCAATAATGTAGTGGTTCATTATAGATTGATTCACCGTCAACCAATCAGGGTAAATGTACGACGTTTGAAACGGCCTCGGTTAGATGATTCGCTCTCTTCACTAGGCTCTACAACTTGATTACGATATTGACGAAGAAGTGTTTTAACCATAACGTCCTCGTCGGTTGAAGGTGAATCATAAAAATTAGAATTACTCATTTTTCGTATCTTGATTGAGAAATAGAAAGAAAGAAAGAATGGTCTGAAAGAATTGTATGAAGTGGTTTAGTATTTATAGAATAAAAGGGGTTTTTAAATAAAATTAATATAACTAGTCGTTTAACGGTTATTTTGTAACGGCCCACCTTACTAAGACACAATATTGTCCGCTTTTCCCACAGGCGCACGACTTTTTTATTGACGACCACAGTACTACTACTTCCTAGGAGGTCACCCATCCTGGAACTACCCTTGCTTGAGCACGCTTAACTACAGTGTTCTCACGGGATCTGCTCTACTTGTGGCCCCAAAATGCGTTGTGTCATGTTATGAGGATATTACCGGTATATGCCCTAGATCCCTCATGTCCACAACCGATGTAGGATTCGCATAAGATGTTAAATATTTTTTCAAAAAATTTAATTATTATATTAAATCAATAAAGCAGTTGGAAATAATAAAAAAAGAGAAAACAATGCTTCACTGTTCTATTCCGCATGTCTGCCGGGAGTGATAAACATCGAAGGCCGACCGTTCAAGGTGTTTCCTTCCCCACTCCGTAATACGTACATATTTTTAACTTCATTCAATTGTACTTGGGTTTGATATCTACCTTGCAGAACGTACCAATAACTTCGTCCTAGACTTGTGCATATATATACAAACAAAAGAAATTGTGTTCTTGTGACTATGACAAATCAGGATCAAAGGCATGTCTGAGTACTCGTAATTAGTCATTCGACTTTTATTTCATACCCTGTAATTTGTGTCTCGTACTTCATTTAGACTAGTACAACTTTCATTTTGTCGTAACTTCGCAGTTTGATAATACACGTTCAGCAATTGCGCCAAAGCAGATTTATGGATATTGGCACTCTTTGTTGTGAATTAATCATCATAGTTACATACACAAAATTTATTAAAAAAGTTTTCCAAAATGACATGACATATACGTAGTATTATTAACAAATCAAATTCATTTGTAACATCTCGATCTCTCATAATTCTCTTCTTTCAATTAGTTGGTGTGCATCATTTTATCAACAAGTTATTGTAATATTAATATCAAACAAATAGCGGGGTTTTAAATGAGAATAGAAATTTGTGTGAGAATAAGATAACCAATTATATCGTGTCATGTGTAAAAAGAGAATGCTTCACATGTACAAAATACATTTACCCCCACCATCAATTATCTTACAAACAACAAATCAAAAAATAATGAAAATTTCACCATAAAATTCAGCGTTTGCTTCTCTCAATTTGTCGTCCCTCAAGGCAGACTTTCGACGAGTTTTTTTTTCATCTTATTTGGCAGGTTTCACATTTACTAACACATGTGTTAAATTGTTGCGCTTAAAATTTAAGGTTTAGGGTTTATTGATTAGGATTTAGGGTTGAGGGTTTGGGGTTTGGCCTCGAAACCCCAAATTCTCAACCCTAAATCCTAACTCCCAAAACTCAAACCCTAAAACCTAAACGCTTTATAAAATTCTAAACTCTAAATCATATTAAACCGTAAAGACTGTTAAACCCTAACCCTAAACCCTGTTAAACCCCAAACCCTAAACTCTACACCTAACCACAAATCAAATGTACAACCAATCACTAACACATGTGTTACTAATTTGTAAAGCCTACCAAAAAATGATGGAAAAAAAAGTTGTCAAAAGTATGCCTTGAGGGACGACAAATCGAAGAGGAGAAAACGCTGAATTTAACGATTATAACTACATTTATTCTGACACAGATTATTAGATGAATGTAGTTATTACATTGTTCGTCAATATTGATTGGATGGCAAGTCCACACTCTACTTGACAACGGCTTTAAAATTTTGAAGTTTTAGACAACCTTTGGCTTATTTTATACTCGAGTCACAAACCAATTAAGTCATCCTATTCTATAGTATCTTTTATCCTAACATCTTTCGTATGTGTCACGTGAGGTGATCGAAGTCTTTTGATTATCACATGCTACATATATAATGAGAGATGAGAGGTCTCCGTTTTAGTGGTACAAGAGTCAAGGTTTTGGTGGAGTCTCCGTTTTAGAATTTCATAGTATGCTCTGTGGTTGCAGTTTTATCTGAACTTTCACATCAGAAACAAATTCTATTTATCGTATTCGGGTATCTTGGTTGTATTGATTGTCTTGTATACGATATAATTATATGTGAGCCTGAAGTATTTACACGTGTACAAAAGGTTCTGGCTAAGGTAAAACTTGATACTTAAGTGTGTCCATTGTGACCCACCACTCTTTCTTGGGATCCTTTTTTCTCCTGTGTGTATTACTAATTGGCTGGAAACATACTTTTCTAGTATACAATACTGTTAATTTTTTGAGATACAGATACGTTGTTAAATTTCAGTCCAATGAGGTTCGATGTAGAGAAATTTGATGGAAGGATCAATTTTGGCTTGTGGCAAGTTTAGGTCAAGGATGTGTTAATTCAGTTCGGGTTACACAAGGCATTGAGGGGGAAACCAACCCCTGTTTTTAGCGGTGATTCTAGCGGAACCGGTAAGATTGATGATGAAGAATGAGATGATACGGATTTGAGAGCGGCAAGTGCTATTCGTTTGTGTCTTTCAAAGAATGTTCTTGCAAATGTACATGGGTTATCAACGACAAAGGAGCTTTGGGATATGCTTAAACAGTTGTACTAAGGCAAAGACATCTCAAACCGGTTGTGTCTCAAGGAACAGTTCCATACTCTACGTATGGAAATAGGTACAAAAATTTTAGATCATCTGAGTGTTCTTAATAATATCATTTCAGAACTGGAGGCTATTGAAGTTGAAGTTGATGATGAAGATAAATCTTTGAGACTTATATTATCTTTACCATCCTCCTATGAGCACATAAAACCTATTCTGATATATGAAAAAGAGACCTGAAATTTGAAGACGTTAGTAGCAAACTCCTATCTGAGGAGAAAAGACTGAAAGGTAAGGGCGAGACTTCATCAGAAGGTACGATTTTGGTAAGTGAAGATAGGAAGAAAAAGAACTCTAAGAAAAATCTAATATGCTGGAAGTCTGGGAAGTCTGAGCATGTCAAGATGGATTGTCTAGGTGGAGCAAATTCGGCAAAGGGCTCCAAATCTGCTGACAATGTCTTTGTTCTCACGGAAAATAGTGAGTTCTATTAAGAGATGATATCCTCATGGTGTGTTCGCGGGTATTTACACATGGGCATTGGTTTGGCTTAAAATGCAAGGTGTGTGGTGAAAATTGATGTCGATGGATGAGGAACTTCCAAGTGAGCCAAACAGGGAAGTTGCACCATAAACAATCAGCAAGTTTTTCGACATGTATCGAGGTGAAATGTTTAGAATTGGTTATTCTGAGTGGAGATACTCTTTTATGGTGGAGTATGATAATTCTCTTCGAATTATGATTATCGGTCGAGACAATGGTAAAGTTATTTTTATTTTATCCATGGTGAAGATTGTTGATTTTTGGCTAAAATAAAAAGGGAAGTTTTATCCCACATTGGTGGATGGAACAAAGGATGGGGTAACTCCTTGGTTATAAAAGGATGCTTAAGCCTTAGTTTCAAAATATACCAAATCAACATACATTTTAGGTATTTGATTCTTTCTTTTTCCCTTTGGTTTAAAGTGTCTAAGGTGTGAGTCAAATTCTTGGAGGGTGTTACTGTTGTTTAGACGGTGGCTTAAGAGATTAGTCTATATGATTGTAATAATTTTTCATATAGTGGAATCTTTTCTCTTTGGAGGCCATTGATTTTTTCTCTGATTTTGAAGTTTTCACGTATATTCTTGTGTTTATATTTCTTTATTGTTTTCATTGACTAAGTTGTTGGGGAATCTTTGAGATCGTTTTTCCCAACACCAAACCCATGAGTACCATAAATGGATATGGATTATGCATGTATTTCTGGGTTTTATATATCTCCAATGATTAAAACTAAATCTATCAACCGAACACTTTCAATATGAGTGGATTAATTAATGGGAACAAATGAAAGGTGTTCATTCACCTCTATTATCCTCATCGTTCAAATTAACCATGGGAAATGTTTATGTATGTGGAAATTCAAGTTTATTATTTTCCCACATGAATTCTCTACATCGATCAGCCTCAAAGATTTGGGTCATAGCAAGAAAGAGTTTTGTCAACAATCTGAAAGTTAGGGCGTTTTATTAACAATTTCGTAGGATTTTTACGTTAGTTTAGGCTTAAGATTTTCGTTGTACTTTATCTCGGTGTTTGTATTTTACATATCTTTATCTATAGACTTGGTTCGTCCTAGTCAAAGTGTGATAACCCGAGAATTTCTGTAAATTCCGTACGTTTTAACGCATGCATATTAGACTAATTCCCTATCTAATCAACGTGAATTTAATTTCATTTCAAATAAAGTCTAGCACAAGCCCGTTTTTTTTACGTGATTTAATATATTTGCTTTAATGAGCGAAGCGTTCGCGTACGTAATTATTATGAATTACACAAACATTCGGTAGAGACCGACACCCACGAACGATTGTGATCAAGCCAAGTATATAACATAAATCTATTTGAATAAAAATAGTAGTCATTATAAAACGAATAGCAATTTACATATATGTATACGCGTAACCACGTTAATTAACTTTTAAACATGCGTGTGAACCGAGAGACACACAACGGCAAGTTAAACACTGTAAGTAATCAAACAAACAAATGTTAAAAAGGCATAAAAATTAGTAATGTCAAATTCTAATATTCTAATGACCTTAATCTACCTTAATTATCACTAAATCACTATAAGTACAAGATTAGCACCTAATTAATCAAGATTAACACTTAATGACCTAAATATCTAACACTTAACCACAACATGGAAACCAAGAGGGCCCCCCCTTGCTCCCCTCCCTTTGGCCGGCCACCAAGAGGCCCATAGGGCCCCCCCATGGTGACTTACTTCTTGATTCACTTACACACCCATGCTTAAGCCATATCTTGGTCACTTGCTCACTTCATGCACTCATTTCTCACTAGCATTCACTCACAAACTCTCTCCCTCCTCCCTCCTTGAAACCTACGGCCAAACCCCCACCCTCATCACTCCCACCTTATTTTTCAAGATCACCACCTCAAACCATCAAAATAACACACTTTAAACACACAAACACCTACAAACACTTACACCATCATACTACCATCAACAAAACAAGTTTAAAACAACATCCAAGTTAGAGAAAACATACTTTCAAGAATCAAGTTCAACCTTGCTTCAAGAACAACAACAACCTTTGTAAGGAAACTTTTCTTAAACTTTTATTTTCTTATATATATGTGTTTATACTAAGTATGTTCACTTACACTAAAATATATTTTAAAACACTTACTACATCTTTTAAAAATGTTAACTAGCAAGTTTTATAAAAATAAAGTTTATAAACAAGTCAAGAAACCTTAAAAGTGTAAAAACATGCATTATATACTTTAAACTTCTCAAACATGTAATGAACTTTCATTTATGTTGAAATAATTATTTTGAACTAAGAAACACAATAAACTTGTAAAAACATAAACTTTGTAGTTTAAAAGTTAGCTAAACACACTTTTGGGTGAAAAATGACAAAGACAAAACTTAAGGGACTAAAAGTGTGAGATCTAACTTTGGAGGACAGAAATGTTAAAAATAATATTAATGATGTATTAACATGTTAAAACATGGATCTAAGTGTTAAAAACCAAACCATTGTGGTTAGAAACCAAGAAAACTAAACTATGAGGTTAAAAGTGAAAAAATGGATACTAAGAGGACCAAACTTGTTAAAACAGAAAGTTACTGACCTTGAACGTGAAAATCAGTAACTTAAGTGTATTTAAGCTTAAACCATGACTTAGAACAATGATTATATGGTCAAACCCTAATAAACCGAAATCTTGCGCTAGGAATGAAATAAATAAAAGTAAAGGGACTAAACATGTAAAAATGAGAACTCTTGGACCTGGACTGACCATATCAGTAACTTAGACTTAATTTAATGTTAATGATGTTTTAAAACAATAGCCATACGATTAAACCCTACTAAACCGAAACATGATGCAAGAAACGACAAAAATGAAAGTAAAGGGGTTAGAACCGTACAAACCTAAAACCTTGGACCTGGACTGTTCATATCAGTAACATACACATAAAATAATGTTAAGAATGATTTAGAATAATACTCTTGTGGTTGAGCACATACAAACCAAAGTATCATGCTAGATATGGACTAAACACAATTATAGGGACTAAACGCGTACAAACTATAAGTTATGGGCTGAGATGATAAAAATCAGTAAGTACATAAATATAAAGTCAAATTTATAGTTTGGTTTACTAAAACCAAAGATTGTATAGTTACAAGTCAACAAACCGAACTTTTGAGCTAAAAATGAGATAATTGAAACTTTAGGGACTAATAGTGTAAAATCAGAAAGTTGGGGACTATAAACTTAATAATATTAACTTAAGTGACCACAATCTTAAACCATGATAAAAATTGTCGGGAACCTAAGGCAGACGGTAGAAATCAAAGGAACCAAACATATTAACCGAAAACGACAAAATATAAACTACAAGGACTAAAACTGTCAATTCAAGAAACTTGTGGACTGATGTAAATCTTCTGTAAATCAGGGGACTTTATGATAAAAATATACTTTAGATATCATGATTAATATAAATGCCGAGAAACCGCAAGGACCGATTTATTACAAATTAATGTTACATATATGCTACAAATCAAAAATTAACATATTATATAGTGAATAATAATATGTTGAGGCTTTATACATAACTTGAACATTGTAGCAAACTATAATTGATCACATCGTGTCGTATACACTCTAAGTGAAGTGAACACTTAGTATAGACGGTCTATTAAAACGTCTACCGTCATTAATTTAACCTTACGCATTTAGGGCATAAAGAGATTATATTGGGATCAAATACTTAGACTTGATTTGCTAGCACGCTCGGACTCAGGTGAGTTCACAGCCCCTATTTTACTGCTTTTTAATGCTTTCAAATGTTGGGGTGGAAAACATATAACCGATTTATGCGATTATTGGAAACTGACTTGTATCTTTATGGGAGCCTAAGTTCGCAAGTTGTAGCATATAAGTCCTTTGCTTACAATGACTATAACCATTAACTAGGTGACTCTAGCCACTAAATATACGGATAGTACTATCGGATTGACATTCCCCCACTGATTATCTTAGTTAGTC
Organism: Pseudognaphalium luteoalbum; assembly: GCA_963422505.1. Classification (NCBI taxonomy): domain Eukaryota; kingdom Viridiplantae; phylum Streptophyta; class Magnoliopsida; order Asterales; family Asteraceae; genus Pseudognaphalium; species Pseudognaphalium luteoalbum. Next base: position 41,344,573 of record OY730197.1, read on the forward strand.
GCGCTAACTAGCGACATTGTTCGCGACCAGGATCGTATATTTACTTTGTCCAAGGCAACGATTGTTATGTCGTGGTTTGGTTATGGGCTTAGTTTCGGCATATTAACTCTTTAGGCCTAGCTAGCCTTTGAGGGATCACAGTCAGCGTTTCAACATTTAAATAATCGTACAAGAGGCCTTCAATGCCACATATTGAATTACTGATGCATTTTTATCAAACTGATTTACGATAGAGTCTTAAACCTGTGAATTCACACAACAATTATGTTGACGTTTTAAATATGTTTTTCAGGGAATTAGCCATGCTGCGAGACCACATGCATTTTGGAACCGTACCTGCCCTGTAACTTAGGATGCCATCTTTTGAACAATGTACTTTTGTAAAACTGTGAAATTTATAACACTGCTTCTGACGCCTCGATGAGGCTGTAATGTTTGTAAAACTTTTAATGGCATCTTAATGTATTAGACGTTCTGCGATAACCATATGCTCTTGTATTATTTATTTGGATCGAGTCACGCCCCACTTAATACTAATGCTTCCGCTAAACGAAATTACCGATTTTTGGGGTGTGACAGATTTGGTATCAGAGCCATTGGTTATAGCGAACTAGAAGTCTTTAGTGACTTAGAATGTCTTAGAGACCTAGACTATAACCCTAGATACGATCACTCATAACATGCATTGCATTCATACAAACTCAACATATTGTACGAGCCTGACATGTCACCCACTTTTCCTTGTAGCAATATGTCTAGAGAGAGCCCGATTTACATCTATGCCTCGGATGAGGTACCCACTGAGGCCACCTTTGATAGTAGAGCTACTTCTGTACATGAGAGCCCATCTGCCCACGTTAGGGCTACTTCTGATGACACTAGTGTTACACCTCCCACAGCACCTGTGATGAGACTCGTCACCATACCTACCGTAGGCGAGACCTCACGTAGGCCACTGATGAGGAGGACCCCTAGGAAGGTCATCCGTGATCTACCCACAGGAGTATTAGCACCGCGCGATGAGGCACCACCTATGACCGACATACCATGTGATGAGCAGTCACAGAGGATGCCGAGACCGCACAGTTTGGCTGGATCCTATCTATACTGCGGAGGTGGAGATCACTGGAGGGCCTCCCACCTACCTGTGAGACTGGAGAGTCTTCTCATGCACCATCTCCCTTGCCCATCACTGGGGAGCCGTTGGAGCTTACAGTCCCTACCCTAGTTGGAGTCTGTCGTACGCTGTTTCAGATTTTGTCCTACCGGGACGATGACATCCACGAGCTACGGAGCGATACGTCCCGCTTGGATGGAGACATGATGTCCACCTACGAGCGACTGGACTTGGTGGAGAGCCACCGGATGGCGGACATGGAGACTGCAGAGGCCATCAGGGCACGCGTGGATGTACTCGAGGGACGCCTGAGGATGATTGGATTTGCTATTGGAGTATGCATTGTGATGACAGTGCTTAGGACGGCTGTGGGTGTGTATTTCCGCTACTTCCGTTAGACTTATGTATGGCGGGTTGTGCTTACATAGTGTTAGGATTAACTCGACGGGTAGAGATAGACTCGTCACATTTTGTATAACTAGTATGTATGAATGGGTACTAAGCTTAGAACCCCATCCCTTTTGTAAGGAACTTATGTAAAAGCACTTTATGTTATAATATAATGTATCTTTGGAGTACTTGCCATGTTCTTTACATTAGTATTAATTATTATATCTGTCTGTCTTTTGTTACGTATGTTAGGATCAAATCATGCCGCCCAAACGTCGGAACACTGTAAATAGTCGTAGGAACTCAGGACCCTCTAATGAAGATAGCATTGAAGAGATTGTGGCTCGAAGGGTAGCCGATGCTATGGCCCAGTACGAGGCAAGCCGTGCACGGGAGAATGTTGTGAACGATAGCGGGACAGGGAGAAATGTTACTGGAGGAAACCGAACCGGGGAACAGACCCATGGGACAGAGACACCCGAGAATGCCCAAAGAGGGTGTTCATACAAGTCATTCCTAGCATGCAAGCCAACAAATTTTCATGGGAATGAAGGCGCCATCGGGGTGATTCATTGGATCGAGAAAATGGAATCTGTGCTAGATATAAGCAACTGTCCACCAGACCGTATGGTTAAGTATGCTGCTTGCACACTGACTGGCAAGGCATTGACCTGGTGGAACTCTCAAGTGCAAACCCTTGGGAGAGAGGTTGCTAACTCCATTTCTTGGGAAGAGCTGAAATCAATGATGCTAGATGAATTCTGTCCCCGAAGCGAACTACAAAAGGTCGAAACCGAACTGTGGGAAATAACAATGAATGGGTCCGACATCACTGCTTACACCACTAGGTTTCAAGAACTAGCTCGTTTGGTACCTCACATGGTTACTCCCGAGTACAAAAGAATAGAGAGGTACATCTAGGGATTGGTACCGCAAATCAGGAGCTTGGTGACGACATCCAAACCGTCCACTTTCAGAAGCGCCGTTAGCCTTGCACAAAGTTTAACGGACGAGGCGGTAAGGATGGGAACTCTGACCAAGAAAGTTAGTTCTAACAAAGGAGAAACCGAAAGGACTGGTGGAGGAAGTAGTAGGAATGATAAACGGAAGGGAAATGATGGGAGAAATGACCGACAAGACCTGCAATACAAGCAGCCGAGGACCACTAAGGTGTATGTTGCTAATGCACCAGGACCTAAAGGTTATGCAGGCAACAAGCCAAAGTGTATCAAGTGTGAAAGACACCATGAGGGCATGTGCATCCGTTGTGATAACTGTAAGAAGTGGGGTCACCGTGCACAATTCTGTGGAGGAAGCTCTCAAAACCGTGACAATAATGAACGAAGAGTGCTCAAATGTTTCGAATGTGGGAACCCAAACCACCTCCGAAACAGTTGCCCTAAACTCCACAACAACAACAACAACAACCGTAACAATGGCAACAACCAACCGGCACGTGGTCGAGCGTTCGTTATTGGAGCACAAGAGGCGCGCCAAGATCCCAACACTGTTACGGGTACGTGCCTTGTAAACAATCAATACGCTTCAGTTCTATTTGATTCGGGTGCCGATTTAAGTTTTGTGTCTTCCGAGTTTAGACCATTACTAGAAATAGAATCCCGTAAGTTAGACATGAAATACTCAGTAGAACTAGCAAATGGTAAACTAATAGAAGCCGAAGAAGTAGTACCGGAATGCACTCTATCCCTCGAGGGTCATTCTTTTAAAATTAATTTATTGCCAATGGACCTAGGAAGCTTTGATATTGTAATTGGAATGGAATGGTTGTCCGAAAATCGTGCGGAAATCTTATGCTTTGAAAAGATAGTGCGGGTACCACTGCCGTCAGGCGAAATGCTCATAATTCGAGGAGAGCTGAAAAGAAGCGCTTTGAAGATGGTCAATGGCATAAAAACCCGTAAGTATCTATGAAAGGGATACCAAGCCTTCCTAGCGCATGTTGTGGAGAAGAAAACAGAGGGACAACGCATAGACAACATACCTGTTGTACGTGATTATCCGGGAGTGTTTCCAGAGGATTTGCCTGGACTACCACCCCCAAGACAAGTTGAATTTCGGATTGACCTAGTGCCCGGAGCCGCACCAATAGCGCGCTCTCCCTACCGTCTAGCTCCATCCGAAATGCAAGAATTGTCCACGCAATTGCAAGAACTCTTAGACCTAGGATTCATCCGACCGAGCTTTTCACCTTGGGGAGCTCCGGTGTTATTCGTGAAGAAGAAGGATGGATCCATGAGGATGTGTATCGACTATCGAGAACTAAACAAGGTGACAATCAAAAACCGATACCCTCTACCGCGCATCGATGATTTATTCGATCAACTTCAAGGTTCTAGTTTCTACTCAAAGATTGACTTGCGATCCGGATACCACCAACTGAAGGTACGAGAGGAGGATGTGCCAAAAACCGCATTTAGAACTCGTTATGGTCATTACGAGTTTGTAGTCATGCCTTTTGGATTGACAAACGCTCCTGCAGTGTTTATGGATCTCATGAACAGAGTCTGCAAACCTTACCTTGATAAATTCGTTATTGTTTTTATTGATGACATCCTCATATACTCGCAAACAAAGGAAGATCACGAGCAACACCTGAAATTGATCCTTGAACTGTTGGAGAATGAGAAATTATACGCAAAATTTTCCAAGTGTGAATTTTGGTTGCGCGAAGTTCAGTTCTTGGGTCATGTAATTAATGGCAAGGGAATTCACGTTGACCCGGCCAAGATTGAGGCGATCAAGAATTGGGAAGCACCTAAAACCCCAACTGAGGTGCGCCAATTCCTTGGGTTGGCTGGCTATTACCGTCGATTTATCGAAAATTTCTCCAAAATAGCCCAGTCACTCACCTCGTTAACACAAAAAGATAAGAAGTTTGAGTGGGGCGAGAAACAAGAATCCGCCTTCCAACTACTAAAGCAAAAACTGTGCACCGCACCTATCTTGTCACTACCCGAAGGAGTAGACAACTTCATTGTCTACTGTGATGCTTCGCATCAAGGGTTGGGTTGCGTACTAATGCAAAATGACAAGGTCATTGCTTATGCATCTCGTCAATTGAAGGTTCACGAGAAGAACTATACAACGCATGACTTGGAGCTGGGAGCAGTCGTGTTCGCCCTCAAAATCTGGAGACATTACCTATACGGTACAAAGTGTACGATCTTCACCGATCACAAGAGTTTGCAACACATTTTTGACCAGAAGGAGCTTAATATGCGACAACGAAGATGGGTCGAATTACTAAACGATTACGACTGTGAAATTAAGTATCACCCTGGCAAAGCTAACGTTGTAGCCGATGCCTTGAGTCGTAAAGAAAGAATTAAGACTATTAGGGTTCGTGCTCTTGGAATGACTATCCACACGAACCTCACTACTCAAATTCGAGACGCACAACAAGTGGCACTAACCGACGAGCGTATAAAGAGTGAATCCCTGAGAGGAATGGAGAAACAGCTAGTACCCAAGGATGATGGGACCTTGTGTTTCGCGGATAGACTTTGGGTTCCACGTGTGGAGGAACTACGTAAGCTTCTACTCGATGAAGCCCATAAGTAAAATTATTCGATACATCCTGGAGCTGATAAGATGTACCAGGATCTGAAGGGATTCTATTGGTGGCCAAACATGAAGGGAGACATCGCCACCTATGTTAGCAAGTGTCTGACGTGTTCAAAAGTCAAGGCCGAGTATCAAAAGCCATCTGGACTTTTGCAACAACCCGAGATGCCACAATGGAAATGGGACCATATATCCATGGACTTCATCACCAAGCTACCCAAGACGTTGTCAGGATATGACACAATATGGGTAATCGTCGATCGTTTGACAAAATCGGCTCATTTCCTACCCATTAAAGAAACTGACAAAATGGAGAAGCTGACTAGAACATATCTCAAGGAGATTGTTTCCAGACATGGAGTGCCGGTATCCATCATTTCTGATAGGGATAGCCGTTTCACATCGCGTTTCTGGCAAACACTGCAAAAGGCATTAGGTACCCGTATAGACATGAGTACCGCCTGCCATCCTCAAACTGATGGTCAAAGTGAAAGAACGATACAAACGCTCGAGGACTTGTTGCGGGCATGTGTGATTGATTTTGGAGGAAATTGGGATACTCATTTACCCCTTGCAGAATTTTCCTACAACAATAGCTATCACACGAGTATTCAAATGGCACCTTTCGAGGCGTTATACGGACGCAAGTGCCGATCGCCACTGTGTTGGGCAGAGTTGAGTGACAAACAAATTTCTGGCCCCGAGATTGTCCAAGAAACGACGGACAAGATATCCCAAGTTCTTAATAGACTGAAAGCGGCACGAGACCGACAGAAAAGCTATGCAGACAACCGCCGAAAACCCCTTGAGTTTCAAGTAGGAGACAAAGTCCTACTCAAGGTGTCACCTTGGAAAGGGGTCATCCGATTTGGGAAACGGGGTAAGTTAAATCCAAGGTACATAGGACCCTTTGAAATCCTAGCACGGGTTGGTCCTGTGGCATACAAGCTTAAACTACCTCAAGAGCTAAGTAACGTCCATGACACCTTTCATGTATGTAACTTGAAGAAGTGCATATCCGACGAGACTCTAGTTATTCCTCCCGAAGAAATCCATGTAGATTCCCGATTAAACTTTGTAGAGGAACCAATCGAAGTGTCGGATCGGAAGATTCAACAGCTTCGACGTAGCCGGATCAAATTGGTCAAGATTCGTTGGAATTCGAAACGAGGCCCAGAATTTACTTGGGAACGTGAGGATGAGATGCAAAAGAAATATCCTCAACTTTTTGGAGACACGCCAATCACTCACGACACTACTTAAATTTCGGGACGAAATTTCTTTAACGGGGGAAGTATGTGATAACCCGAGAATTTCTGTAAATTCCGTACGTTTTAACGCATGCATATTAGACTAATTCCCTATCTAATCAACGTGAATTTAATTTCATTTCAAATAAAGTCTAGCACAAGCCCATTTTTTTTACGTGATTTAATATATTTGCTTTAATGCGCGAAGCGTTCGCGTACGTAATTATTATGAATTACACAAACATTCGGTAGAGACCGACACCCACGAACGATTGTGATCAAGCCAAGTATATAACATAAATCTATTTGAATAAAAATAGTAGTCATTATAAAACGAATAGCAATTTACATATATGTATACGCGTAACCACGTTAATTAACTTTTAAACATGCGTGTGAACCGAGAGACACACAACGGCAAGTTAAACACTGTAAGTAATCAAACAAACAAATGTTAAAAAGGCATAAAAATTAGTAATGTCAAATTCTAATATTCTAATGACCTTAATCTACCTTAATTATCACTAAATCACTATAAGTACAAGATTAGCACCTAATTAATCAAGATTAACACTTAATGACCTAAATATCTAACACTTAACCACAACATGGAAACCAAGAGGGGCCCCCCTTGCTCCCCTCCCTTTGGCCGGCCACCAAGAGGCCCCTAGGGCCCCCCCATGGTGACTTACTTCTTGATTCACTTACACACCCATGCTTAAGCCATATCTTGGTCACTTGCTCACTTCATGCACTCATTTCTCACTAGCATTCACTCACAAACTCTCTCCCTCCTCCCTACTTGAAACCTACGGCCAAACCCCCACCCCCATCACTCCCACCTTATTTTTCAAGATCACCACCACAAATCCACCACAAACCACCATGAACCACCACCTCAAACCATCAAAATAACACACTTTAAACACACAAACACCTACAAACACTTACATCATCATACTACCATCAACAAAACAAGTTTAAAACAACATCCAAGTTAGAGAAAACATACTTTCAAGAATCAAGTTCAACCTTGCTTCAAGAACAACAACAACCTTTGTAAGGAAACTTTTCTTAAACTTTTATTTTCTTATATATATGTGTTTATACTAAGTATGTTCACTTACACTAAAATATATTTTAAAACACTTACTACATCTTTTAAAAATGTTAACTAGCAAGTTTTATAAAAATAAAGTTTATAAACAAGTCAAGAAACCTTAAAAGTGTAAAAACATGCATTATATACTTTAAACTTCTCAAACATGTAATGAACTTTCATTTATGTTGAAATAATTATTTTGAACTAAGAAACACAATAAACTTGTAAAAACATAAACTTTGTAGTTTAAAAGTTAGCTAAACACACTTTTGGGTGAAAAATGACAAAGACAAAACTTAAGGGACTAAAAGTGTGAGATCTAACTTTGGAGGACAGAAATGTTAAAAATAATATTAATGATGTATTAACATGTTAAAACATGGATCTAAGTGTTAAAAACCAAACCATTGTGGTTAGAAACCAAGAAAACTAAACTATGAGGTTAAAAGTGAAAAAATGGAAACTAAGAGGACCAAACTTGTTAAAACATAAAGTTACTGACCTTGAACGTGAAAATCAGTAACTTAAGTGTATTTAAGCTTAAACCATGACTTAGAACAATGATTATATGGTCAAACCCTAATAAACCGAAATCTTGCGCTAGGAATGAAATAAATAAAAGTAAAGGGACTAAACATGTAAAAATGAGAACTCTTGGACCTGGACTGACCATATCAGTAACTTAGACTTAATTTAATGTTAATGATGTTTTAAAACAATATCCATACGATTAAACCCTACTAAACCGAAACATGATGCAAGAAACGACAAAAATGAAAGTAAAGGGGTTAGAACCGTACAAACCTAAAACCTTGGACCTGGACTGTTCATATCAGTAACATACACATAAAATAATGTTAAGAATGATTTAGAATAATACTCTTGTGGTTGAGCACATACAAACCAAAGTATCATGCTAGATATGGACTAAACACAATTATAGGGACTAAACGCGTACAAACTATAAGTTATGGGCTGAGATGATAAAAATCAGTAAGTACATAAATATAAAGTCAAATTTATAGTTTGGTTTACTAAAACCAAAGATTGTATAGTTACAAGTCAACAAACCGAACTTTTGAGCTAAAAATGAGATAATTGAAACTTTAGGGACTAATAGTGTAAAATCAGAAAGTTGGGGACTATAAACTTAATAATATTAACTTAAGTGACCACAAGCTTAAACCATGATAAAAATTGTCGGGAACCTAAGGCACACGGTAGAAATCAAAGGAACCAAACATATTAACCGAAAACGACAAAATATAAACTACAAGGACTAAAACTGTCAATTCAAGAAACTTGTGGACTGATGTAAACCTTCTGTAAATCAGGGGACTTTATGATAAAAATATACTTTAGATATCATGATTAATATAAATGCCGAGAAACCGCAAGGACCGATTTATTACAAATTAATGTTACATATATGCTACAAATCAAAAATTAACATATTATATAGTGAATAATAATATGTTGAGGCTTTATACATAACTTGAACATTGTAGCAAACTATAATTGATCACATCGTGTCGTATACACTCTAAGTGAAGTGAACACTTAGTATAGACGGTCTATTAAAACGTCTACCGTCATTAATTTAACCTTACGCATTTAGGGCATAAAGAGATTATATTGGGATCAAATACTTAGACTTGATTTGCTAGCACGCTCGAACTCAGGTGAGTTCACAGCCCCTATTTTACTGCTTTTTAATGCTTTCAAATGTTGGGGTGGAAAACATATAACCGATTTATGCGATTATTGGAAACTGACTTGTATCTTTATGGGAGCCTAAGTTCGCAAGTTGTAGCATATAAGTCCTTTGCTTACAATGACTATAACCATTAACTAGGTGACTCTAGCCACTAAATATACGGATAGTACTATCGGATTGACATTCCCCCACTGATTATCTTAGTTAGTCGCGCTAACTAGCGACATTGTTCGCGACCAGGATCGTATATTTACTTTGTCCAAGGCAACGATTGTTATGTCGTGGTTTGGTTATGGGCTTAGTTTCGGCATATTAACTCTTTAGGCCTAGCTAGCCTTTGAGGGATCACAGTCAGCGTTTCAACATTTAAATAATCATACAAGAGGCCTTCGATGCCACATATTGAATTACTGATGCATTTTTATCAAACTGATTTACGATAGAGTCTTAAACCTGTGAATTCACTCAACAATTATGTTGACGTTTTAAATATATTTTTCAGGGAATTAGCCATGCTGCGAGACCACATGCATTTTGGAACCGTACCCGCCCTGTAACTTAGGATGCCATCTTTTGAACAATGTACTTTTGTAAAACTGTGAAATTTATAACACTGCTTCTGACGCCTCGATGAGGCTGTAATGTTTGTAAAACTTTTAATGGCATCTTAATGTATTAGACGTTCTGTGATAACCATATGCTCTTGTATTATTTATTTGGATCGAGTCACGCCCCGCTTAATACTAATGCTTCCGCTAAACGAAATTACCGATTTTTGGGGTGTGACACAAAGTGTCATTGTGCACACAGTTTTAAAATTTCAACCTAACAACACTATTCACCTTTCAAATATCATTCTAAACCACTTAAGTCTTTTTTTATTGGTTAAATATTAAGGTACACACTTATAATAGGACAACTCAAAATAGAAACCTAGACACTTTGAATGGGACGGATGTAATATAAACTAAGGGAGTATCAAAAATTGTTTCAGAATTTACAATGTATGTAATGATGCCAAGTGGCAAGTTATTGGTAATTTTAATTAATTTTATATTCGTGTGATGTATATATTATGTAGGGTATGTTAGATTGTAGGGTTATCATTAAAATATATATATTACACCAAAATCCCATGGAAGAGTTTTGGCTCTTGATTGGTTCCTTCCCTTGTGATCCTACACTGAAGTAATATGTCGAATACTTATACTTCCGGCCCCTGAATATCTAATGTATTTTTTATTACAAAATTGCCCATAAAATTAAAAAAAATAACCACAATATTTTATCAATTTATAAATTTAAACTTATACAACAACTTTCACAATATATACTTTTTTTGTTTTAACCAATTTTTAATTTTCATTTTCACTATAATAAAAATATCATACTTCTGTGAATTCAAAGTTTCAAATATAATATGCTTAGAATCTATCTGATGAAGTGTTAATGTAGTAGTATTGTAAATTGTCAATACCTCTTCTATTCAAAAGTTGATTTTATCTCTGTAACTAATAAAACTATGATTAAATTACTTAGTACGTTTAAATGAATATGGTGGCACACAAAAATTTTTAGAAGTATATTGGAATAACACATAAAGTTCTAGCTTTCTACCTTTAATGATGATTTGCTATTACAATGTATGCATTTAATACATTTCAAACATGGAGATGCTTTTCATGATCATACTCATTACTAAAGGTTAAACCCTGGTAGGAGCACCTTAAAAAGATCAAGTCAGGGTAATATTACGGTTAATATTTATGATCGTTAACAGCTTGATTGCATAATAAAAGATCCAATCTTTTGATTTCTAACTACCTATTTGTTTTATCTTAATTTTTAGTTCAACATTTTCATCTGAATTTTAGATTATTTTGACTGCTTCCTTGGGAATGGAAGTCTTTGATTCAGCAATATTGCTAGAGAAAACCAACTTATATTCAAGAAAACACTTGAAAGAGTCAGTTTTCTATTATCACGGGTAGAGTAAAAGATAATTATATCATATTTATAATAAGTCATTACTAATGTAGTATATATTGTTATGTACTCTTCTACTTTTAGGCATATTTCAGGACTTACAAACTTAGCTTAATGCCTATTTCGACATGTACTCTGATTGCATAAGAAAACTTCTGTAAACACATGCGGATCTGATTTGAGCTCTCAGGTTTAATCAAGTATAATTTTTTTCTTCCCCTGAAATCTTATTTATTTGTTGGCTTACATGGTAGAGGTTAAATCCAACATTACTTCATTAAATCATTCTATTTGTTTTAATCGACTGGTGTTCGATAAAATGGTTTGATGAAAAGCTACTTTTAAAAGGTTAAGTTGACGTATCTAGCCATGTCTTAACTTCTTGAATATTTAAATAAATATTGATTTATTCAAACATGAGAATAGGTAAAATCGTTTATTGTTACTTTATCCATTTCTGTTTAACAATGCATGCACCTTCATTGGTTTTGGTATAATTTTTAGTCGATCTCATAGTGACATGTGATTTAAGAATAATAATGAACTCAATGTAGGAAGAAAATTTGACGTCGTTCAACATTGTAACACCCTGTTCTCGGGTCTAGTAGTATTTATATATTTATGACTTTGAATTATTTTTTAATGTGTCAGAAAATAGTTTTGTTGTGTTATTTGAAATTAAATGGAGAAAAGAGTCGAATAATTTATTGTGACTAATAAATTATTAACTGTTTTAAATTAATTCATTTGACAGTAAAATAAAATAATGTTTCTCCTGATGTGTTGAGTCTAGTTATTAAATTTATCGTTGAAAAGTAAACAAGAAAATACCGTGCTAGACCAAAACACAACCGGGCAGTGGACCCTATCGTGTAGTAGTATAGTTGGGTAAGTTCGGGTTCGAACACAGGGAACTTAAGTTCAAGTAATCAAGATAAGTGTGAACAATTTAGAAAGTGAAAATAAAAGTTGGTTTTGTGTGACCGAATTGTCACGTTGCTTTAAACTACAAATTTTAGTTAAAATAGGCAAGTGGACTCTTAAAAGTCAAAGTAATAAGTTGGAACTTTCAAATATTCAAAATAATACTTGCTTGGACTATTTCACTAGTGATTTCGGGGTGTGAAGTTAAAATCGGTTATATGTATGCCAAAGTAATATTTATCAAACATAAGCTCAACTTCCGCTAAGTCCTATTGTTCAATATCAATTAACAAACCTATTATTTAATCTAGTAACGGACGTTCGCCATGGTTACACACTTGCACAATTTAGCTAAACCAATTTGACACATTCCAAAACTACGATTCGCAATTTTGTTCAATCATTCATAGACAAATAAATCAATAGCAACTCACTAGGTTGAAAACGTTCGTTATATCAATAAGTAAATCACCAAATGGTTAAATTCTCGAGATTAAGCTCAATCACATAAGGTTCTTTGATTAAACATAAGTTGAAGTTCAATGAGTTTATGATTCATCCACACGATCAACAATCGCTAAAATCGCTAATTTGTTTGTATTTGACTAATTGTTGTTACAATCACCAAATGCTTTGTTCCACAAATGATAAACAACTCGTTTTAGGTATTTTTTATAAGCAACAAACGTTTCACTATAATTGCTTAGTAAAAATGCCAAAAGTTTACTAACAACAACAAGCTAAATCCATACACATTCATGGAAAATTCACAAACTCAAGGCATAAATTAAACACCAAGTTATACACCCCTAATCAACTAGTTAGTTCATCCAAGCAAATATGTAAGTAACTAGCCACACATGGTCACAATCATCTAGGAAAATTCATAATCACTAAACAAATCCATAAATAACTTGAAATTAGATTAATTTGAAATTGTACCAAAGTTGTTACACAACTAGAGCAATTGTTCTTTGTAAGGTTGTTGCTAGCTTGGTGTTCTTCAAAGGATCTTCAAGTGAATATGGAGTTTTGTGTAAGTGAATAATGGTGAGGTTAGGGTTTTGGTTCTTGAGAGAAAACTCAAGGAAAAATAGTTAGTGTTTTTTTTTAAAAAATGTTGAATGCCTCCTCTTCTATAATCCAGCCAGCTTCTCTCTTCTTTCTTCTTCTTTTTTTTTTTTTTCAAGACTATTTCCCATGTTTTTTCTTTCTATTTGGGACCCAAGAATTGCAAGAAAATTTTGCCCCAGCACCCATTTTTCGCACAGCAACTCATTATTCTCCGGATACCCAAGTTTTGTTTAAGAGGGAAAGAGATAAACAGTGGTCCGCCAACTTAGCCGATCGGCTGAACAAGTCTAGCCGAACGGCTCACCAAGCTTAGCTGAACGGCTGGTGAAGATTAGCCGAACGGGTATGATGAAAACACTTGGGTCAATCTTCAGGTCGAACATAAGTTAGTTGCTGTCGAGAATATGAACTAAAGTAGCCGAACGGCTAGCTTTAGCCGATCATCTAGCACACATCAGCCGATCGGCTGGTGACCTTTTAGTCGAACGGCTATCATGCTGATTCCAGCCCAGAATTTGACCATTTTCCAGCTTCAACCTGAGATACATTTTCGAATGAAATAAGTACCAAAAGTTCTTGAAATCTACTCAAATATAAATGCAAATCAATGAAATCGCTAAAAATAGACATGTACAAAATGAGCGATATCAAATATCCCCACACTTGAACTTTTCTTGTCCTCAAGCAAATCTTAAGTTTACCATTTCAAAGCCCACTCTTGCAACATCATAAGTGAAGATCAAGTTTACCAAAACAATACTAACACTAACTACTAAAGCAATTAGGCTAGAAACATATATATAAGCAACATAAACTTGAGATGTTAAGTTTGTCAAGCCCGAATGCACGACCTAGCACCTCACATAAGGATAAGTGTTTAGTCACTCGCTCTCAACCTATAAGACTACAGGGTAAGGAAGTAAGTAATGTAACACTCAATCAAGCCAAGTCGTGATGCATTGTTACCATAGGCTTGCAAAAGGATCAAATCTCCACCGACTTGGCGTGAGCATCAAGTAAGATCTCAAAGGAGGTATTCTAAATATGTGTTGTAACAAATGTAGGCTAATTATGGAATTGGGTATGATAGACACAATAATTGGTGAAAAGTGGTAGTCAAGACCCATAAAAAAAATGTGGCAATGTTACCTAATTGTTTAAATACGTGACAGTGATGAAATTTAGGATTCTTATGCTAAATCAATTCAAATTATCACTTGTTCTCATTTATAACTTATACTCAATAATTGCACACAAATAACTCAAATTGATTTTTCACATTTTTGTTGGAATAATTGCATTCTATGAATTTTTATGAATCCTATGTAATGAACTTTCGGACCAACCATCCTAGACCGGATAAAGGCCTTCGGTGGCTAGGTGTAGAACACCCCTCGGGAACTACTTGTTCAGGAGTTCAAAGGCCATTTAGTTGACTACACTAATCCAACATAAACTTTAAGCATAATAGTTGACTTCTATTCATTTGATGTTTCCAATCTCACTCATAGAATTTAACACTAGAATCCCAATTCAAAACGATTTAAGTCACAATTTGGATAAAACTCATTAAAAATTCCAATAGGCAACATTGTAGAAAAGTAAACGGTTCGGGAAATGACTACACAAAAACAAGGCTAGTATTTAGTGAATGTATGTGGAAGTGTCTACGGGTTTCTTAGCACTAAAAATGAGTGCTAACGACCTGTGTGGACTGGATGTAAATGGTTTAAAACATAAAATAAGATCAAAATTCATAAGAACACCTCCTCGTCTTTGACCCCACCTATATCACATTTCTGTGATCCCACAGCGGTCTTAAATCGCATCACTAAGGCAAGTTCTAGAACAAACTACAATCACCGGCACACTCATAGCAATCAATCAATATATAAACACTAGAGGTAAGTGTTTTTCTCAAATAGGCTCAAATTTCTCGCAATTTTTATAGTGGAGGCTACAGTGTACTAGTCATGCAATTCACCCTATTAGGTTGCTTTTATGACACATCTCAAAAGGTTAAGTTGCAAGAGGGAAGATTTAATCACTTTTAATTAATTTTAAAAGTTTAAGATTTTCAAAGCAATCAACCTTTTTACAAGACAAACACCTTCCTAGCAAATTATCATTCCGACCCCTTATTGGCATTTGCAAAAACCTATCGGGCCAATGATCAATAACAGACCTACTAAGTAGCTCAAAGCCGTTAGCAGGATTCGTAAAGCTCGATCGGCAAACCAATAAATCTTCACAAACCCCAATAAGAGATAAAGATAACAATTTACCAAGAATGAAGTTCAAGTGAATCAACCTCCCCACACTTGATATTTGCATTGTCCCCAATGCAAATATAATCAAAAAAGTAGCAAAAGTGCGGAAGTAAAAAGGAACGAGAACTTCCCCGCGGGTTTTGCAAGAAGGCGTGGAAACAGGAGTTGGTACATGATAGATGTGTAGAGATCCACTCCAGCTTCGTATGCTATATATGGGGCAACAAAAAACAAACAAAAACAAAACACAAGCCCACAAAGATAGTAATAAAAAGTAATAATAAAAATGTCAATGAATGTTAATCATCCAAAGAACAAAAAAGAAAAGTAATGCAGAATAAAAATTGTTTAGAGTTTTACAATCCCAAATAAACAACACCCAACTACCAACCCCCTCCATGGGGCGGGTCCTGTGTGGGATCGTCCTGCTGATACTGATCATGCTGCTCATAAGGTGAAGGAGAGCCAAATAACCAGTGATGGTGAGTCTGCTGCTGCCAGTTAGATGGCTCGGGAATCGACCAAGTGTTTGGTTGGGAGTAAGATGGAGGTGAGGACCAAGTAGCGCCCCAATCATGCTGCTGCTGATGGTAGTTGGCGGTGCGGGCATAGTCATCATGATGTCTCTGGATCTCAAGCAAAGCAGCGTCTCGATCATAAATAGGGGCAGGAAGAATACCGCCCGGCTCACCATAACGGGGTGGGTGATGATAAGGGGCGGGCACATGGTCGGGCACATGGTGGCCCATCCGCTCATGGTCGTGAATGAGCCAGTCATTCTGGTATCGGATGGCTCCCACTTCATACCGCGACTCATCCCTAAAATCCATTTGCTCCCGATGCCATTCCTCCTGTTGGTTACACCTCCTGTCCTGCTCAATGCGCATGTGCTCAAAGCTAGACATGAAACCCTGCCAATACGAAGGTTCCCCCATCTGAGAACTCTGACCCTGATCCCGCTGACCCTGCTCTTCATCTTCCTCATCTTCAACCTCCTCATCATCATCTTCTTCGGATGCATTTTGAGAAGCGGGCCGCTTTCCCCGGGCCCCGGATCGAGATACTAAACATGCCTCCCTATCGGAGGGAGCGAAAGGGGCATACGTTCCTCCTTTACGCCTAACCACTTTAGCGCTACAATACAGCTCAATACCAACCTGGAGACCCGGGTCCTCAACAAGGGTGTACGGGTGGTTACGGGGTTTCAAGTTAACCTTAAGGCTTTTGGCAAAACGGGTGATGAAATGCCCTCCACTAAGTTTGGATGTCTTTTTAGTCCTACACGCATATGAATGAAGAAACTTTCCCACAGCAAACGGAAGGTTGATTCTTTCTCTTTTTTTCAACTTGTATAAAAACCATAAATCAATTAAAGTGACCTTCTCCCGGTTGCTACCCCTAGTGGTGAGAGTGTGGGAAAGCATTTTCTGGACCACATTATATTTCGGGGATCTGAGGGTTTTGGCTAGGTTCTTACCCGATAAGTATGGCATGTCACTAAACTGGGACCAAACATCCGCATTACATTCCCCTTCATCTAACCTAGCACCGGTCATGATATATCTGTCAAACCAATCCGATTCAAATTCCTCGTCGGTGTAGATACCAAGGCTGGCGGCAACTTCCCTCAAGGTTAAACTTCTTGGTGATCCTCCCATTTTGAAGACCAAGAACTTCTGATCCATCTCACTCACATTAAACATTTCCAAGGTGGCCAAAAATTCCATGACCAGCTCCTCATAAATCGGTTCTTGAATGGCAATAAGCTTCTCAAAGTCATGCACATCAAAACCTCACCATCATAGCGCATACTTTGAACAAAGACACTTCTAATGTCGTGAGAGTAATTTATTACATCCAGCGGATTCCAATCGATCACCCGCGGGTACTCACACTACTTTTTATAGATCTTATACAAAGCCTCATTGTTTTCCAGGTAGCGATGCTGATGGGGCTCGAAAACTAAGTGTGGATGGCGGTTCCTTGGAAGCAATTCTGCATAAACACTGAGAGTGTATTGGGAGGAGGTGTTCGTCTTGTTTTTCTGCACACATCACATAACAAGCATACAAGATTCCCAAGATAAGTGTTAGTGTTAGTTTAATCTTGGCAAAATGAGCGATTTATGTCACAAACAATCAAATCCATACGAAGCAAAACACATGAAGCTATAGCATTATTACACATCATAAAACAAATCATGCTATGCACAATCCAAACCGATCATTACTGACAACTTTTACCATCAAGGTCTAAACTTTGCAAGGAGTGGCATGCAACCTAATATTAAACAATACTTGAAACGTGCCAATGACACATAATTCAACTCAAGTAAGTCTTACACTCAAAATTGCATACTAAACCAAGTGACTATCACATAAGCACATAACTTCTAATATCAAACATAACTTGAATTAAGCAAAAAGGGTCACTCAATTCGTATCAAGGCATGTCTTACAATCAAGAGTTAAATCCATAAAGTCAAAGTTAAAGTAAAAGTTTGACCAGAAAAGTCAACTTCATCTTCCCCAAATTTCACATGAACCCTAATTACTAGAATTTTCAAACAATCAACTAAGGAGTACCAATACCCCTAACAATCATGCCATATATGTTAACAATCACTAAATAACAAGTTATCATAACAAAATTCATAATACCCAAAAATTAGTTATAAGAACCCTAATTTTCAAGGTATTAAAATCAAGCAATTCAAACATAACCAAGTGATAGAAACAAGTTAAACACATGAATGTAGCATGTTGAACAATAATTCTACACAAGAAATCATCCCCACACTTGAATTTAACCAAATCCCGTATCTAAGTGTTCATACCCAAAACTCAAGTGATTTAGCAAATAAAATTAGTGAATGGGTACCTTAGAGGGTCTAGACATGATAAAGGAATGATTAATTTCAAGATTCTTCACAAATTTGGGTTGAAATCGTTGGTGAATAAGGTGTGTGTGGGTTGGGATTCAGGGCAGCAGGTAGAGAGAAACAGATCGGTTATGTGTGTCTGGTGTGAGAAAAATAAGGTTTTTATCTTGTTAAATTATGCCCAGCCCGACCCTATACCCGATCGGCTCATGTGCCTTAGCTGAACGGCTAGAACAGTGGTAACCGAACGGCTGGAATAAAATACCCGAACGGCTTGTTTAACAAAATTATTTAAGGTCAGACAAGGGGTAGCTGCTGGTCACTTTTTACAAAGAACTAGCCGGTCGGCTAGTTTTACCCGTTCGGCTCGCATGAGTTTACCCGATCGGCTATTTTTTTACCCGATCGGCTCACACTCCCAGAACACATTTTTAATCCAGCAAGTATGTAGCAGATTTTAGAGAGCAATTTGACGAAATATTAAGCAGGTACGGCAGCAGCAAATCAAAAAGAAAGGGACATAATCAATGAACAACGCAAACAAAACAAATACAGCTATACAAAAAGGATACAATCACGAGTTTCCTCGTGCATGAGCTTCATTTATTAACGAGTCCAAGCTAGACTCGACCCCGAATTCATTTGTCCTTGGGGTAAGTTGCGAGCTCCTCCCACTCGCTTCCCAAATCTTCTTCATGATACAACTTCAATCTATGGCCATTGACAATAAAACTTCCTCCATCCGACCTGACAAGCTCCACGTATCCGGATGGGTATTGATGCTTAACCACATATGGGCCGGTCCATCTCGGCTTGAACTTCGGTTGTTTCAACTTAAAACGTGATTGAAAGAGAAGAACTTTATCGCCGACTTTGAATTCTTTTCTCATCTTGAGCTTTCGGTCATGTAACACCTTGGTTCTTTCTTTGTAGAGGCGGGAATTCTCATAAGCTTGCAATCGAAGCTCATCCAACTCATGGAGTTGTAACATCCTCTTTTCGCCCGCTTCAACCAAATCCAAGTTGCAATTCTTGAGCGCCCAATAAGCCTTGTGCTCAATTTCAAAAGGTATATGGCAAGTTTTGCCATAGAGTAACCGGTATGGTGTTGTCCCAATAGGTGTCTTGTAGGCGGTCCGAAATGCCCACAATGCATCTTCAAGCTTCTTGGACCATATGGCCCGGTTCTCTTTCACCGTCTTCTCCAAAATTCTCTTCAAGGCTCGGTTTGTGTTCTCAACTTGACCACTCGTTTGTGGGTGGTAGGAAGTCGAGAACCAGTGATTTACCCCATATCTTTTAAGCACTTTTTCAAGTTGAGCATTAGCAAAGTGGCTCCCCCGGTCACTAATCAACGCTTTAGGCATCCCAAATCGAGAAAACAAACTCTTTAAGAAGTCGATCACCACCCGAGCATCATTCGTGGGCAAAGCCTTTGCTTCCGCCCATTTGGACACATAATCAACCGCTACCAAAATATATTCATTCTTGAAAGATGGAGGAAATGGACCCATGAAGTCGATGCCCCAAATATCAAACACTTCACACACTTGGATGCTAGTTTGTGGCATTTCATCTCTTTTAGAGATGCTTCCGGTTCTTTGACAAGCATCACAAGTTTGGCATAAGGTATTTGCTTCTTTGAAAATCGTGGGCCAATAGAAACCCGCATCATAAACTTTCTTAGCGGTGACCGAAGGGTCATAATGTCCACCGGTGGGCCCGTGATAACATGCATCCAAAATTTTTCTAGTCTCACCACCCGATATACATCTCGTTACCATCCCATCCGCACAAACCCGGAATAGATGCGGCTCTTCCCAAAAATAATATTTGAGGTTCGAGAAGAATTTGCTTTTCTCTTGATGGCTCATCCCCTTTCTCAAAACTCCACCGACCAAATGATTCGCTAAGTCGGCATACCAAGGTGCTTCATCCTCGTCCTCCTCGCTTGTACCTACATGAAACAAAACTTCCTCCGGGAAAGAGTCATTAATGTTAGTATCGCCTTGCTTGTCAAGATTTGAATTCTCCAATCTCGACAAGTGATCGGCGGCAAGATTTTCGGCACCCCTCTTATCTTTAATTTTAATGTCGAATTCTTGCAAGAGAAGAATCCAACGAATAAGACGCGGTTTTGCATCTTGTTTGGCAAGAAGATATTTGAGGGCCGAATGATCGGTAAATACAACGGTTTTTGAAAGCACGAGATATTGCCTAAACTTGTCAAAGGCAAACACAACCGCAAGCAACTCTTTTTTGGTCGTGGTGTAGTATTGTTGGGGCCCATTCAATGTTTTGCTAGCAAAATAGATAGGTTTAAAATGGTTGTCTACTCTTTGTCCTAGGACGGCTCCTAGGGCAAAGTCGCTCGCATCACACATAAGCTCAAATGGTTTGGACCAATCGGGGGAAACTATTATGGGTGCTTGGGTCAAACGGTCCTTAAGGGTCGAAAATGCACTCAAGCAAGGGTCATCAAACACAAAGGGCGTATCCTTTTCAAGTAACTTAGTCATTGGTCGGGTGATCTTTGAAAAATCCTTAATGAATCTACGGTAGAACCCGGCATGACCCAAGAAACTTCTAACGCCTTTTACATTAGTCGGAGGGGGTAATTTGGAAATAACATCAATCTTAGCCCTATCAACTTCAATACCCAATCCTGACACTTTGTGTCCCAACACAATACCCTCACGTACCATAAAATTGGCACTTTTCCCAATTCAACACTAGGTGGGCTTTCTCACATCTCTCCAACATTTTATCCAAATTGTTTAAACATGACTCAAATGAGTTGCCAAAAACCGAAAAATCATCCATGAAGACTTCCATGGAGGTTTCAACCATATCGTGAAAAATGGCAATCATGCATCTTTGGAAAGTGGCCGGGGCGTTGCAAAGACCGAAAGGCATCCTCCTATAGGCATAAGTGCCGTAAGGGCAAGTAAAAGTGGTCTTTTCTTGATACTCGGGGTCTATTGGGATTTGAAAATACCCCGAGAATCTATCAAGAAAGCAATAAAACTTGTTTCCCGCTAGCCTTTCAAGCATTTGGTCAATAAATGGGAGGGGAAAATGGTCCTTTCGTGTAGCATCATTTAATTTTCTATGGTCAATGCATACACGCCAACCCGTGACCGTCCTTGTGGGTATCATTTCGTTTTTCTCATTAGCCACAACGGTCATGCCCCCCTTTTTCGGCACATAATGTACCGGGCTCACCCAAGAGCTATCCGCAATAGGGTAAATGATACCCGCATCAAGAAGCTTAATCACTTCTTTCTTGACCACATCCACCATATTGGGATTAAGCCTCCGTTGTCTTTGAAAAACGGGTTTAAAATCATCAACAAAATTGATTTTGTTCTTACAAAATGATGGGCTTATTCCCGGTATGTCGGATGTTCGCCAAGCAAAAGCTCCTTTGTGAGCCTTGAGTACATTTAACAATTTAACTTTTTCATCATTCACAAGGGAGGATGAAATGATTACGGGTAGGAGATTTTCCTCATGGAGATAGGCATACTCCAAATGGCTTGGAAGTTCTTTCAACTCCAAATCACGTGGTGGATCCTCCAATGACGTCTTGATCCTCATATTGTCATCCTTTGTGAGCTCCTCAAAAGCGTCCTCACCATCGAGCTCTTCTTCATCATTTGTCTCTTCCATGCTCATGACCAACTCCTCCTCGGTCATTCCTTCAACATTTGACTCTAGTAAGTCAACAAGCTCCGATTCCAATCCAAGCAAGCTTTCCAATTCTTCATCCACCGCATCATCTATCACATCAATGCTAAAACAAGAATCATCGTTAGAATAAGGATGCTTCATGTCCTTGTCGATCGTGAAGGCAATCCTTTCGTCACCTACTCCTAAGGTCAATTTCTTGTCTTTGACTCCTATTATGGCGTCTGCGGTGTGTAAAAATGGCCTTCCTAGAATCAATGGTACGTTACTATCCTCCTCCATTTCTAGGATGACAAAATCTACCGGGAAGGTGAATTGGCCAACTTCAATCAACATGTTTTCCGCAATCCCAATGGGATATTGGAAAGATCTATCGGCAAGACGAATACTCATACGTGTAGGGGTGAGGGATCCTGGGGACAATTTTGCATACAAGGAATAAGGCATCAAATTAATACTAGCCCCTAGGTCGGCTAATGCATCACACGTAATGAATTTACCCAAAGTACAAGAAATGATGAAACTCCCGGGATCACCAAGCTTTGGTGGGATTTGGTTTTGAACAAGAGCCGAACATTCTTCATTCAAAAACATAGCCGAAGCTTCCGAAAGCTTTTCTTTGTTGCTCACCAAATCCTTGATGAATTTGGCGTAGTTCGGCATCCCGGCTAGTACATCAACCAAAGTCACATTGATTCGGATGCCTTTGATCATGTCCACAAACTTTCCGTATTGGGCCGCAATCTTTTCCTTTCTTAGCCTTTGAGGATATGGAATCTTCGGCTTGTACGCTTTTACAACCGGTGTAGGTGACACCGGTGCATCCGTTGGTGTAGAATCATCAACATTTTCTTCACTCGCCTCTTTCGCCTCATCCTGCACAAAAGAGTTAGAAATATGTTTGTCCTTGGCTTGAGGTGGTGGTGGAAGTTCCTTTCCGCTTCTTGTAGTGATAGCATTTACATGCTCATTCCTTGCGGGCGGTGGTTGGTACGGCTTCGGTCCTCCACTAGAAGATGATGGTTGTTGTCTTGGGTTTTGTTGTGTATTACTCGGTAAGCCACCGGTTGGCCTACTACTTTGCCCTTCGGACAACCTATCCATCTTTCTCTCTAAGTCTTGTATGGAAGCTTGATGATTCTTTTGGCCTTGTTCCACACTAAGCCTTATGTTTATCATTTGGGTTTTCAACCTCTCGGTGTAAGCGTCTTGCTTTGCCATGAACTCTTTCATCATTTGTTCCATTGGCGACAAGGTGGGTTCTTGTTTTTGAACCGGTGGTGGGTTGTTGTCTCTTGAAGAACCTTGGTGTTGGTTTTGGTTTTGATTGTAGTTTTGGTTTGAAGATTGGTTGTAATTTTGGTTTGGTCTAGAAAATCGGTTGTTTTGATTGTAGCTTCCTCCTTGATAACCTCCCGAGTTCCTATTTTGGTAACCCCCTCGTTGGTAGTTTCCACTTTGATAATTTCCTTGTTGAAGAAAATTTACGTCTTCCTCATCTTCGACCATAGGCAAATCATCTTGTGCACAATTCGCCGTGGCATGGTTACCACCACAATTATCGCAACCTTCTCTAAGCTCCTTGATTTCACCTTTGATTGTTTTGAATTGAGCATCAAACTTTGAAGACAATGCTTTTATCTCCTTCATCATTGCCGAATCGTTGGAGCTTCCAACCCCACTACTATTTCCATCAACAAAAGCAACATGCTTTCTCACCGGTTTTCCTCCTTTATCCTTTGCCCAATTCAAGCTTTGGATCACTTTATCTTCAAGAACCTTCCAAGCTTGGTTTGGTGTCTTATAAAGAAATTAACCACCTCCCGAAGTATCAAGAATACTAGCCGAATCCATGTTAAGACCATTGTAGAACAACACAATAATTTCCCTCTTCTTCAAATCGTGGCCATGACAATCTCTCAACATTTCCTTCATCCGACACCATGCTTCTACCAAAGTTTCACCTTCTTGTTGTTTGAAGGCTCTAATCTCATTCAATAACCTTTCCGCCAAAGCCGGAGGGTAATACCGTCTAACAAATGCTTCTCTCATCTCGTCCCATGTTGTGATGGTATTTGGTTCCAATTCTTGAAACCATATCTTTGCCTCACCACATAGAGACATAGGAAAAGTCCGTAGGTGAATCGCCTCATCCATGTTTGGCCCATATTTGAAACAGCTCCCAATCTCAAGAAAACTAGCAATATATTTTTGCGGATCGGCCCACACCCTTCTGTCAAATTGCTTATCTCTAATGAGTTGCATGTGATGCCCCTTCAAAGAGAAATTATCATTTTCAACATCTTGAATCCGTATGGCCGACTCGGGTGTCGGTGCTACGGTTCTAACCCTTGAGCAAATAGGAGTATCATCCTCATCCGCCATATCGTCTTCGATTATAATAATTTCTTCCTCGTGCTCCGGTGTTACAAGCTCGTCCTCAAAAACCTCTTCAACCAAGATGTTTCCCGAAGATGTATCTGAATCCGTGCGACTAGCAGTTGAATCCGTTGGATTATTCTTTGGCTTCCTCCTTCGTTTCTTTTTAGTGGCTTTCTCCGGATTGGACAAAGGACTAAGTAGTTCGTGGCCCGAACTTCTTGTGCTCATCCACTACCAAATCAAACCTATAAAGCACAAAAGATAAAACCGTCAAATGCACCGGCGCAACACAACTTAAAAAGTAACTTTCAAAGAATAAAATTCCAAGAAAGGATCAATCAATCACACTTAAATCAATTTCAATTAAACACTAAGCTCCCCGGCAGCGGCGCCAAAAACTTGATGTGTTGAGTCTAGTTATTAAATTTATCATTGAAAAGTAAACAAGAAAATACCGTGCTAGACCAAAACACAACCGGGCAGTGGACCCTATCGTGTAGTAGTATAGTTGGGTAAGTTCGGGTTCGAACATAGGGAACTTAAGTTCAAGTAATCAAGATAAGTGTGAACAATTTAGAAAGTGGAAATAAAAGTTGATTTTGTGTGACCGAATTGTCACGTTGCTTTAAACTACAAATTTTAGTTAAAATAGGCAAGTGGACTCTTAAGAGTCAAAGTAATAAGTTGGAACTTTCAAATATTCAAAATAATACTTGCTTGGACTATTTCACTAGTGATTTCGGGGTGTGAAGTTAAAACCGGTTATATGTATGCCAAAGTAATATTTATCAAACATAAGCTCAACTTTCGCTAAGTCCTATTGTTCAATATCAATTAACAAACCTATTATTTAATCTAGTAACAGACGTTCGCCATGGTTACACACTTGCACAAATTAGCTAAACCAATTTGACACATTCCAAAACTACGATTCGCAATTTTGGTCAATCATTCATAGACAAATAAATCAATAGCAACTCACTAGGTTGAAAACGTTCGCTATATCAATAAGTAAATCACCAAATGGTTAAATTCTCGAGATTAAGCTCAATCACATAAGGTTCTTTGATTAAACATAAGTTGAAGTTCAATGAGTTTATGATTCATCCACACGATCAACATTCACTAAAATCGCTAATGTGTTTGTATTTGACTAATTGTTGTTACAATCACCAAATGCTTTGTTCCACAAATGATAAACAACTCGTTTTAGGTATTTTTTATAAGCAACAAACGTTTCGCTATAATTGCTTAGTAAAAATGTCAAAAGTTTACTAACAACAACAAGCTAAATCCGTACACATTCATGGATGATTCACAAACTCAAGGCATAAATTAAACACCAAGTTATACACCCCTAATCAACTAGTTAGTTCATCCAAGCAAGCATGTAAGTAACTAGCCACACATGGTCACAATCATCAAGCAAAATTCATAATCACTAAACAAATCAATAAATAACTTGAAATTAGATTAAATTGAAATTGTACCAAAGTTGTTACACAATTAGAGCAATTGTTCTTTGTAAGGTTGGTGCTAGCTTGGTGTTCTTCAAAGGATCTTCAAGTGAATATGGAGTTTTGTGTAAGTGAATAATGGTGAGGTTAGGGTTTTGTTTCTTGAGAGAAAACTCAAGGAAAAATGGTTAGTGTTTTTTTTTTAAAAAATGTTGAATGCCTCCTCTTCTATAATCCAGCCAGCTTCTCTCTTCTTTCTTCTTCTTTTTATTTTTTTTTTCAAGACTATTTCCCATGTTTTTTCTTTTTATTTGGGACCCAAGAATTGCAAGAAAATTCTGCCCCAACACCTATTTTTCGCACAACAACTCATTATTCTCCGGATACCCAAGTTTTGTTTAAGAGGGAAAGAGATAAACAGTGGTCCGCCAACTTAGCCGATCGGCTGAACAAGTCTAGCCGAACGGCTCACCAAGCTTAGCCGAACGGCTGGTGAAGATTAGCCGAACGGGTATGATGAAAACACTTGGGTCAATCTTCAGCTCGAACATAAGTTAGTTGATGTCGAGAATATGAACTAAAGTAGCCGAACGGCTAGCTTTAGCCGATCATCTAGCACACACCAGCCGATCGGCTGGTGACCTTTTAGCCGAACGGCTATCATGCTGATTCCAGCCCAGAATTAGACCATTTTCCAGCTTCAACCTGAGATACATTTCCGAATGAAATAAGTACCAAAAGTTCTTGAAATCTACTCAAATATAAATGCAAATCAATGATATCGCTAAAAATAGACATGTACAAAATGAGCGATATCATCTCCGCAAAAGGTTTTTAAGTTCCAGACAATTGATCTAAAAGGGGACAAAACTAGTACACATATTTCTAATATATGTGTGTAATATGTATTAAACTTCACCAAAATTCCAGTATCATCGATTGAGAGCTAGGGAAAGATCAAAACCCTAACTATACCTCTAAATCACCATAAATCTTCAAGTTCTTGTTAAATCAAAAGTGTTCTTCATGCTGGTTGTGTCTGGCCGTACGTATCAAACCACAGGGACGATTTATAATTTATAAAATAGGTTGTGAGTTGAAATTGAAGCTGTAAATATTTGAATTGAGCTTCAATAATGTGATTTGATTCATCCTTTCATCATCTTAACTCATTGTAAGTGTTAAATTCTTGAATTTCCTAAACCTAGATAATGGGTTTTTGGGCAAATGATTAAATTAGGGTGATTGATGCTAAATTGAAGCTTGTGTTCATGATATAATGATTAGTATATGCTTAAATCATGATTAATAGCTAAACCCTAACATAGAAATGAATAGTTTGATATATGTTCATGAAGAAAGTTAGGAGTTTGAGTGATTTTACATGAATTATGGTTTTAAAGCTTAGAATAATGATGTATACATTGATAAGTGTTGATTAATGATGATGATAAACATTATTCAAGTTAAAAGTTATAAATTGATTAAAGTGTTCTTGAGAATTATAGTGATTATGATGATATTCATGAGTTATATGAGAAATTCGGTATGGATTATGATTTAGAATACTTGATTGATAATCAAAGAGTAAAGTTAGAAATTGTGTGGCTAAGTATTACTGAAACCTAATATTGAGATTTTGATTATCTAGTGATATTGAAGTTAATGACCTTGTAATGGTTTAATCATGCTACTTGGTGATAAATAAATTGATTAAAGTGATGTTATGATCATAAGAATCATAACTTGATAAATGATCATGATTGGTTAACTATGAAGTTTATAGTTACTAAGTGTGTTGAATATTGATAATGAGTTTGAAACAGAGACACTGATATAATATAATGATTCAAGTAATAACTCATTGAGATTTGGATTATGAACCATGTGATATGATATTAAAATAAGTTGATTACTATGAATGAGTTACTAACTCATTTTGTTTAATTGTATTCTCAGATATGGAGAAGA
The DNA here is from genome assembly GCA_963422505.1 of Pseudognaphalium luteoalbum. Classification (NCBI taxonomy): domain Eukaryota; kingdom Viridiplantae; phylum Streptophyta; class Magnoliopsida; order Asterales; family Asteraceae; genus Pseudognaphalium; species Pseudognaphalium luteoalbum. Next base: position 41,372,369 of record OY730197.1, read on the forward strand.
CTCAGTGACATTAAACTACTGAGTGGACGACTGAGGTGTCGGTGAGTGGATCTTAATCCTCAGTTTTACTTAGTTGTAACAAGTTTGGTTACAACGGGTAAACGTATTATTACTGCTTTTGATTTACCATGATGATTTTGGTTTAATAGTAATAAAACTGTTGATAGACTGGTTAGTTTGATATGTTGATATGGTTGAATTTGTGAATATGTGATCACTTGATATTTGGCCTTCAGGCATCAGTATTGAGGTCAATCTAGTGGTTGGGTTTCGTTACTATTGTAAGACGACAGGAATTTCCTTGTACTTATCGTTAATAGGAAATTAGATCGTATGAGATTAGTACCAAACTATCGGTCTATTCTGTATTGGCCTTACAGATTGTGGTAAGTGCTCTTGGTGAATCCCCGGGTATTATGATATCTCAAGAGCCACCGATCCTCATTGATATGTTGTGTATTGAGATGTTATCTCATTGATATTATGTGTAGACTGTTGGTATTCTTGGCTGAAGGTTTCCCTAAGAACCATCGATCTATTGTGATGTTATTTGTTTACGATGATTTGCTGTAAACAAGGTTGTTATGCTAAGTTAGGTTGTTGGTTATGTACTCACTCACTTAGATGTGAGCTAACCCCACCACCCCACTTCTTGCAGGTTATGGTTTTGATATAACGGGATTGTCAAGAAGTTGTTTGGGATGGAATGTTTGACCAGGCTTACTCTGATATTACTTTGATAGCTTAAAGTTGTATTTGGAATTAAATAACACCCATTTTAGATATACTATAGTTGGTTTAGTTACTTAATGTTGTATAACTTAATTGTTAATGTTTGTTTGGACTTACGCTTCCGATGTAAAATACATTTAAATAATGTTGTAAAAGATGGGGTGTTATAAACATTTTGTCCAGCAAATTTGACGAGGTAATTGTGAACTTCTAACCTATTTTAGAATTTTTAATATACTCACATTCACATGAATGATCAATAATTTCTAAAATTTGGTTTTTTTTTTCTGTTGAGAGGGGTAAATATGGGAGTGTTGGGTACATGTCAAGCATGGTTAGTTCACATTTTGTCATATTCCACTGTTTTAATGATATTTAGCCTCATATACGATTTAGGAAGTTTTGTGCATCTTATGGTAAATACAACTGAGATGAAGTATAGCTACACAGAAAAGCAAAATACCATCACCTCTCTACCGAATGAAACAGAAAACATTGTATTCACTTGTCTCATTGGCGTATTTGCATATAGACACAAATTTACTGTTTCTCATGAAACTATGAGCTAATATTTCGTAACTATTTTGATTTTCTTTTCACTATATCGCCTTTAGTGTCTTAGTAGAGCATTGGGCTCAAAAGTCTACATTTGCATTTGTTTAATTACGTAGAATTCAGGTAAATAATATTGGATCATTGGTTTCTTTGACAAACATGCACGAAACCTTTAGGGCTCTGATAAGCATCAAATAGATACTATATTTTATACTATTTATCCCTATATTTGTATACATTTTAATGCATTTATATGATTTTAGATACTTATTTTGTTAATATTTGCAGAAATGTATTTTAATTAAAGATTGAAGAAAAAAGAACAAAAATAAGATCAAAACTGAAGAAATTGAAGCAGTTGAAGAAAAAAAAGACTTAAACCTTAAAGAAATGAAGACTAAGATGATAATATTGAAGAAATGGGCCAAGAAAACAAGTTGAATCCGTTTAAGAAGAAAGAAAGTTCACATTGAAGCCCGAGCCTGTAATTGGAAGATTCTGGAATTTAAGCTCAACCGGCGGTTGAGATATTCAACCGGCGGTTGGCACTAGGGTTTCAAGTCGGTGGATGAACGCGGAGTTTGAGTGGGACTCAAAGTTACTCCAACCGGCGGTTGGAGGTCCCAACTGGCGGTTGGGAGGTCGGCCAGAAAAATTATAAATAGAGGCTTAGTTTAGGCTTAACCATATACGATTCAAAGAATAAAAAGTCGAAAGTTAGGGTTTTAGGTCGACTATAGGTACGAATTTGGAAGCTAAGGAGCTAGGGTTTAAAGGTTTTTAACCATAAGAAAAGCTAGTTCGTCAATTGGTTTGTTTCTTTATCCTTGTAACTTTATTATTCTTTTGGGTTATTTTGGATATTGTTTATTTGAATTAATTGTTTGTTAGATTTTCATTATGAATGTTTAAATGTATGTTTATGTTGGAACTATATTATTGAATATTATTATACAAGAATTGTTCGTGTTATATTATATTAATGATGGTTCTTGATTTAGTTAACTGATTTATATAAACTAGAATGACCATAAAAGTTTCTATAGATTAGGTAATTATGTTCACATCTTGATATCTCTATTAATGTTAAGTAATCTTATAATTCAACCGATTCAGGAATTGTATTAATAATATGTTGATAGATCTTAATAAATAGTGATACTTTACATATCCTTTGACTGTATTGCTATATGAAAATTATCTTATTCTTTATGGTTTTCTACATTAGTAAATCACAATAATAATAGCCAACACGTAAATAGACATAAGTTAATATAATAAGTTTAATAAATAATAGTTTAAATAGTCATAATCTTCTATCTAATTGAGTATTCTTAAGTTGTTCCTTAAAACTTATCTATTAAGAATCGGTATCAATTATAAATATGTTCGATCGGAACTAAAACGTTCCCCCTATCTTGTATATTATTGTGAAATTGTATATAAATTGTATAATTGTACTTAGGATAAATAAATAGTTAGTTATAGATTAAATCACGTTCCCTGTGTTCGAATCTGAACTTACTTATAAAGCTATATTCTATGATCAGGATAACACTTGCCTGAAATGTGTGATAGTATTATTTAGTATTTCCTTATTTAAAACTTGTGATTATAATTGTTTATACTTAGCACACATCAGACTCTGTGTAATACATATGTATTAATTTTTATTTTTATTTTTTGTTATGTTTATATATCTTTTGAAAACTTTAGTATATGTATAATGGTGTGAGATATTGCGGCTAATTTATTATATTGAAAAAAGCAAATAAGCTTATTAATATTTCTTCAATTCTACATGTAGATTTGGTGGGTTTGCATTAGAATTTACGATGTATTTCTTCGAAAAGACAATAAACTAAATGTCGTGTCATTTGTTTTTATGTTTGCTTCTTTTACTTCCTTACTAATTATATAGTAACATGCCATGTTTTCATTCTTCACTACATCTCCTTTCTTATGGTGCATGTCATTGCTTGAAATGAGAAACCAAAACCTAACCGGATAATTTAATTTATAAATAATTAACTTCAAAGTAGATATCTACCATCATTGTATTGGAAGGCAATGATCTCACAATCTAATTTATAAATAATTAACTTTTTCTATTAAACTTCAAAGTAATAAATCAATGGATATTACTCAGTCGTGCATCACATATAATCTTTTTAATTACGTCATTTCATATTTTGTAAGACATATATTCTAATTAATCATTTAGTTGTCCATAAAAACGTATTAGTAACTTATATTTCATAAGAGAAGGTAACAATTTTGAAGATATAATACTTCTTAGCAAGCATTAAATTTAAAATCTCAAATATCATAACCCGCTTTGTTGCAGGTCCATTAAATGGTTATTACTCAAAATATAATATTATATCAATTTATTATTATGTTATCTTTTTCTGTATATATTCGAAGTACAAACAATACTCTTTCTAAATATTAGAGATATAATTTTGGGTAAGGTTCCGAGGAGAAGGCCTCAAATGAGTAGAAGGAGGTGCATGCGTAATTCACTGCATTTTAGGACTAAATTGTCGCTCAGATTCACTGCATTTTACCAACGGAATATTACATTTTAACAAATACTGCATTTTACACCTATGAAATTTTACTGCATTCTGGCAACGCTGCATTTTAGACCTCCAAATGTGTTCCTAAAATGCGGTAAATTTGGTCTACTCCTCATTTGAGGCTTTCTCCCCTGATCCTTAATTTATAATCTTTTGAATATTAATTTTTGTAGAACGATATATGATTTCTATTTCTATCTATCTGTCTATCTATATCTATGAAACAAAGTTTTTTCCTACCATATTAATCTTGTCTATCTATATCTATTAATCTTTTGAATATTAATTTATAATCATTGAATTTCTTTTCTATAAAAGCTACCTAATTATGACACATCTTTATTTTGGTTTTCCTTACTTTTTTCAAACTTCTTAGTCAAGCCACATCATCAAATGTTCTTTTTTATAAATCTAACTAATTATGCCACATCATTATATTAATTTTTCCTTGAAAGTTTTTAAAATTTTTATTACTCTCATCTTATAAGTTTTTAGGATTTTTTAAATTAAATTCCAAACAAACTACTACATTTTTTTGTGAGGAGTCGTAATAAAATAATATATTCAAGAGTATTGATGCGTAATATTATGAATCATCGTATATTTTATAAAGAAGTTTTGCCACATTTGTAACTTTAACATTTTTGGTGAAATCGTTGTAAATATAAAATTTTAAAGTTTATTGTTTTCCATATGTTTTAGTTTGTAATAATAATTGTTACAATTATTAAGAGAAAATTGCTCGTTTCATCCCTGTGTTTGTCTAAAAAATCACAATTCGTCCCTTATTTGAAGAAATATCACCAGACATCCCTATATTCGTTCTTTTCGCTCACTAGTAATCCTTGATCCTAAGGACGTTAAATATTATCGTTAAAACCTGTCATGTGCCATGCACACAAAGGGTACTTTTGTCATTTCCACTATTTTTTATTATATTTGATTTTTTTTTGATTGCTGACCCCCAAGTATTTAATTCATCCATTCACCAACCCACCATCATCATATCACCCTTTATGATGAAAAGTAGCAAAAACATCATCGATCGTTATCATCCCTTCTTCATCATCAAAAGCAAAAACACATGTTTTTACATTACAAATCAAACATAAAAACACAAGATCGTAAACAACAATATCAGCATCATCTTAAAAAAATATCAATCTCTATCTCTACCTGTGATTATCATCATCATCTTCAAAAATACAAATCCCTCGCCATCTCTTTCTCTCTCTTCATCGCCGTCAAATTCTGCGACGACGACATCTCATTCATCTCCTATTGTGTCACCGTCAAGTTTGTGTTTTGACATGTTGTCGCACCCCCAAATTTACCGTGCAGCGGAAGTCGAGTCGGGACGCGACTAATCAATAATCATCACACAAAGATTACATCGAAGGAACTCTAGTATGTTGTTTCCTGTGGGTAGTCCTATTGTTGCTGAGCACCTGAGAATACAACACTAAAAGGTCAACCAAAAGGTTGGTGAATCTCACAGGTTTAGCAGTAAAACATGTCATACACAAGATTTATCCGATAATATGTAACCGAGTAAATAAATAAACAAAGTAATGTTTCCAATTTGCCATTTCCATGAGCCCATGGTTCGAAGCCTAACCCGTTTTGTGCCTCCCGGAGGTGTCTAATCCGAAACACCTTTTTGACAAATACTAAAGTGCCCGTTTGATGTCGTTGTAGCTAGCAATCTGGACGGGGACGTCACTCCCATAATAGATCCTCAACGAGATCTATTCTTTAGTACTCGCGCCTTTACAGTTAACGAATGATGTGTTTGAGGACTTTAAATGGATTTTAAAAACAACTCATGCAACCATGTAAAAATGTTTTCGAAAAAGGTTTTTATAAAAATAGTTTAAGCATTGTATCCCCCCGAAGTTTAAAAACAGTAAAACAGTAAAAATGGGGATGTAAGACTCACCTGAGTTAGCAAGAAAGAAATTAATAGCAAGAAAGTAAGCGTGTATCCAGTTGCAACCTTCTAACGTGTCACACCCCCAAAACACGTGGTAGCGGAAGTATGACGTGTCACGGGGGCGTCGACCAAATCAAATATCATAGCACAAAGATTACAACAAATGACCTCTAAATGAGACATTTTCAAAATAATTACATTACCAAATTAAAAGTGTTTACATAATACTTGGAGTTCGCAACAGTTGTCTGGAGATTCCCTACTACATAAGAGGTAATACAAAATATAGTTAATGCAGTCTAATCTCCGTTGTTTGAAAATATGCGACTCGATCTAAGCTTCCAAAAGCAGACCAATCCTACTATGGCTATGTGCCTGAGAATACATGCTAAAAAGGGTCAACACGAATGTTGGTGAATGTTACAGGTTTGCAAGTAAGTTCAGTTTGAACACAAGATTTTATCATCGTTGCACGTATGCGAAAACATGTATTTGCAACTAAGGAAATAGTGAGTATGTATGTATATACCGTTGCCATGAGCTCATAGTCGAAGCTTAACCCGTAAATAAATCTGGTACAACTAAGTACCGAATAGTGCCCCCGCGAGTGCCCAATCCAAACACTCGTACGAAACGAATATAAGTCGCCCGTTTTTATAGAACGGTTCGTGGTAGCGCTACTACCCGGGCGGGGAGGGTCAGTCCCTAATGGATCCATTAACTAATATTCGTGATTAAGTCCATAACTAACGAAACTATGATGGAGGGTCTTTAGTGGATTAGTAAGTAACTCACGCAAGCCCGTATATAAAGTAAAGTAAGTAATTTAGCACTTGTGTTCATGAAAAACAGTTAAGCAATGTATCTCACCCCGTAAGTAAAAATAGTAAAAATGAGGTTGTAAGACTCACCTGAGTCTTTGCAAGTAACAAGCAATTAACCAAATAAGCAAGCAATAGCAGGTAGCGGGTGTTCGTCTCCCGAATGCAACCTTCAAACGCCCTAAACACATAAGGTTGTGTATAAGTAGATATCTCAAAAGACCATCTATAGCTATTGTATAAGTGGGGGGTTAATGTCCACTTAAGCCAATAGTGTAGGTGGAGAATTATTGTTCACCTAAAGCTAGTTCACTCAACTAGTATGTTCAAGTTTGTTTATTAAATACGTGTATGACCCGTTGGTGAAAGTTTGTAATAATAATTTATTTAGACATTATTATTAAGTTTGTTTTGTTGTATATTATTTATTAGTACATATCGTATGTTGCGAACAGATTATTTAGTTCGTAAAAACCATAAACCGTAGGTCAAAGTTGGTCAATCTGGTCAAAGTTGATCAAACCTGGTCAAACTGGTCAAAGTTGGTCAAATCTGGTCAAAGTTGGTAAAAGTTGGTCTAAGCAGGTCAAACTGGTCAAAGTTGGTCAAACTGGTCAAAGTTGGTCAAACTGGTCAAAGTTGGTCAAACTTTAGTAATACATGTTAATTTATGAGTTAGAATATTTGGTCCGAGTGTTCTAGGTGTTAGTTTCTAATTCGGGAAACTTTCTAAGTTTAGTTTTTGGTCCAAGTTACTAAATAAGTCACCCAAACCCATTTTTGTTATCATTTTCCAAAAATAGCAAGTTTTGTCGTTTTTAGAAATCGAGGCATTTTTGTTGACTTGGTCAAACCTACTCGGTTTGACCCAAAACTTGTACCCAACCCTTAGTTATGTTTAGTGATCACAAAAAGTTAGTCTTTCTCTTTATAGTAGGTCCATATGTGTCGGTTTTTAAAAGTTGTCAAAATCAGTCCACTTATTACCATTTCCAGAAAATATATCATATGGTTGTATTTATTAAAAATACTTCTAATCCGAAATTATATTAACGAAAAATACCAGTTGTTCCAACCCATGTCAGCTACTTTTTGTAAATTTTCCAAGAATTTTAGGGGATTACAACTATTTTTAAAAATTACTTTCCTATCATGTGTCCAGATTTGGATACATGCATGCAATCATTATTTCTGAGCAATATATACAAGGAATCAGTAAAAGTGGTCAGCATGAAAGTTGTAGCCAATGAAATTTATGAAATTTGGGTGGTGGTTTCAGGTAATTTTGTGATTTGTAGCTTGAGTTATGGTCAAAACACTTAGATAAAAGTTTCTGACTTTATAGAACGGATTGTCTATGTGCTTTTATACAAATTATTAGAAATAATAAAATAACTCATAAAAATATGACGCTTACAGGGTTGGAAAGCTAACTTCTTGAACTTAATTTTTTACTATACAAACATCCATTTTCATAAATAAATAATTTTTATAAAAATCTTGGAATTGACAATAACATTCTGGATAGAAAATAAAATGTCATTTTTATGCATTTCTTTGTTAAGAAAAGTGATTTTTAAGTATGTTCTTAGCATAGCTTTGTTGAGTGAACCTAATAACATATAAATAGACATAGATGAAAGTAGAAATGAGTCCTCACAGTGATGATTTTGAAGAAGAATGATAGCAAAGAAATGAGAAGCTCTTGAGGTCTTGAAATCTACAAAAATCTTGTAATATGGTGATGTATTTGGGTAGTGATGTGGTGGTTTGATGGTGGATGTAGGGCTGAGTTTTCTCTGGAAATGGGAGAAAGTGAGAGAGTGTTAGATAGGAAATTGAAAGAGGAAAGTGAAAGTGAATGATGGGGAAGTATCATTTGCATGTTACTTGAATGGATGAGTATCAAAATGAAATGATTCAATTTTGCATGTCTTAGGAAGGGGGAGAGGGCACATGGGCCAAATTTGGGTGGGTCCCATCATGGGTGGAAGTGTTTTTATTTTATTTCCCAATTTGTGTTACGTTTTGTGGTCGTTTACCCATTATTTACGTTAGAACGTTAAATCGCCTAACGTTTTCTTGTGTCTTTTTCATTCACGATATATTTTGGATTATTTTTCATTAAAATACTATTAAAATACTTTACTTTAGGTTACCGAAATATTTATCGGGTTTTGTTTCATTATCGAAGTCGATTCGCACGTTTTCTTTGCGTTTCAGACGTTTTAGCCATAACATCTAGGTTTTTCATGCATTATTTAAACAAAATAATAATATGTGGTAAATAACTTCTAAAAATAGATTTAAGTTATTTATAGAAATGTTTTCACCAACGTCGTATGTTGTGTCGGACTCCGTTCGATCGTTTTGCGCAATTACAGATAAACACATAATCACGTAAGTGTATATTAAAATATACATGTAATTACAATTATTTAGCCTAATACAAACTAAATATAAGTAATTAGGGTTTCCAGCTAGGTTAACAGTTGACCTAAATTGACAGGTGTCACATAACGTCCTAAACCTAAATGTATAAGGTTGTATGTAAGTAGATGTCTATAAAGACCATCTAAGTAATTGGAGGGTTAATGTCCACTTAAGCCAATCGTGTAGGTGGAGGGTTAATGTCCATCTATGCTAGTTCACTCAACTAGTATATCCTAATTTGTTCAAGTATGTTCGTTTATCAAAGCGTGTACGACCCGTTGGTGAAAGTTCGTAGTAATAATTTTTAAAAAGACATTACTATTAGGTTTGTTTGTTGTGTACTTTGCCTTAGTATATATCATGTGTCGTTTTTCATTCTGGTTATGTTTATAAGTCTCGTTTTGGGTTCAAGTTATTAAATAAGTCACCCAAACCCATTTGTTCATAAGTCTTGCCAAAAATAGTAATTTTGTCATTTTTTGAAACCGAGCCCCGTTTTTGTTGACTTGGTCAGGTTCAAAGCGTGACTTTCTCAGTTTCGCAGCAGCATTAGGTCTGCTCACTCAGGATGCCCATTAGCTCGAGTCGCATTCAAACATCAAGAGATTGTCATGCATTACTATATTTTGTATAATTTAGTTATGCCATAGAATCTCTACCATTTGGCTCAAGAGCTTTTGTAAACTATATTATAATAGTGCAAAACTTTTATAATGTCAATGTATTTTGTAAAACGACGCATATAGAGTCATTCATTGTATGCCTTGTGTGCTTGATATTTGATTAGTCGCGGCCTGAACCGACCCGCTTCCGCATCATAATTTGGGGGTGCGACAGATTGGTATCAGAGCCTAAGGTTATAGTGAACTAGGTTACATTTAGTGGGCCTAGACTATGACCGTTAGGCAGTATTCCTTATTAGATATAACTGGTTCAGGAATTACATCATACGAGTTTAATTTAACATAGCGTAGCTAACTACGTACAATTAAATAAATATGATGTGATATTCTGAAAGGGGTTATGTTGAACAGAAATACGCTAGTTGAATCTGACCACGAGAGAAACCGAGACTCATACTTGGTTTGTGTTTGACACACACTAGGCTATTATGTGATATAGGCGTATATACATACACAGACCTCACCTATGTGCAACTATATAGGCTATTATATATTGAAGATATATGAATAGGCCTTACCTGCGTATTACGTTCTAAGCTATTATATATGTCGAATATATATAGATATCATGCGATAGTATACTCATTAACGCTCACACCACCGAAGACGACGAGTATAGCTACTACCGTCTATTTAATTATACTCGCGTAACATCTTACAACACATTTCATCGTACCGTCATGTGCTATAGAGGAATATATCATTTCGTATTCCTTCCATCATTTTATTTCTTTAGAATCACAAGTGGAACCTATTGTTAGAAGGACTTATAGGTTTCCATAAGTAAAACCTTACCCCGATCTCTCACAAACTCGCATCTTGTATTCAACTCAATTATCTGTTGAATTATGATTATCACTTGTGCTATTGTGATATATCGTGAATTTGTACAGACAACTCTTTTATCCTTTTCTTGTTTCTTTCTTGAAGAATCATGCCGCCAAAGAGGAAGGGTTACAGTGAAGCTGAACTCAATGCAGCGGTTTCCCGAGCTGTAGCTGAAGCCTTGGCTGCTCGAGACTCTCGAAGGAGTGATGAGACAGTCAATACCACTCCTCCTCCTGTTATCAAACCTTTTTCCTACAAGGATTTTCTCAGTTGCAAACCATTGTACTTCAAGGGCACGGAAGGTGCCATTGGCCTGATCCGATGGATGGAACGAATGGAATCTGTCTTCAGTCTCTGTAACTGCGCTGAAGACAACAAGGTCAAGTTTGCTGCTTACACCTTTCAGGAAGGTGTCCTCACCTGGTGGAATACTCATACTAGTGTTGTGGGAATTGAAGTGGCTAATCAACTTCCCTGGGGAGATCTGAAGGAGATGCTAAAGGAAGAGTATTGCCCCAACGAAGAACTTCAGAGGTTGGAGGAAGAATTCTGGAGTCTGAGAGTCCAGGGCACTAACATCGCTGGTTACACCACCAAGTTCCAACAACTCGCTCTCCTCTGCCCATCTATGGTAGACTCAGAGCAAAAGCGCATCAAGAGGTACATTCGCGGTCTCCCGGAAAGTATCCAGGGAAACGTCACCTCATCCAAACCGACAACCATCCAAAGTGCTATCCGCCTCGCACACGAACTCATGACAATGATTGTCAGTCGTGAGGCATCCATTACATCTTCTGGTAACAACAAAAGAAAGTGGTCTGGAAACCCCACTCAAAACCAACCATCGTCCAAGAGGTCTGAGTCTGACAAGACCACCAGTACTGGTTCTGGTTTCAACAAGGGTTATACTGGGAACAAACCCTTCTGTTCAAAGTGCCATCGACACCATGAAGGCCCTTGCGGCACTCTTTGTGGTAAGTGCCAAAGGTATGGGCATCTGGCCAAAGACTGCAGGTCTACCAATGCCAACACCAACACCACCACCAGCCAACCAAAATCCTGCTATGAGTGTGGAGATATCGGGCATTTTAGGAATGAATGCCCAAAGCTGAAGAACAAGGGTATCAACACTGCAAAGGGAAGAGCTTTCGTGCTGAACACAGGAGAGGCCCGTCAGGACCCGAATGTGGTCTCGGGTACGTTCCTTCTCAACAACCTTACTGCCACTGTTCTATTTGATACTGGTGCTGATAGGAGTTTTATATCTGATGAGTTTAGCCCATTGCTTGACATCACTCCTATTGCTTTAGATGCTAAGTACATTGTAGAACTAGCTAACGGCAAACTCATAGAAACCGATAGTGTAATTCCTAATTGCACTTTAAACCTCACCAACGAATTGTTTGCCATTGATCTCAGACCTGTCGAGATTGGAAGTTTCGACGTCATTGTTGGCATGGATTGGCTATCAGAGCACCGAGCTGAAATTGTCTGTTATGACAAAATCATTCGTATTCCTCTCGTCACCGGTGGTACTTTAATCATACAAGGGGAGACCGGTGGGACGAGATTGAACATCATATCATGCATGAAAACCCGCAAATATCTTAGAAAAGGCTATCAGGAAATCCTCGCGCACGTTATGGAGAAAAAGTCAGAAGAGAAGCGACTTGAGGATGTGCCCATTGTTAGAGACTTTCTAGAAGTCTTTCCCGAAGACTTGCCTGGTCTACCGCCACCGAGACAAGTTGAGTTCTTAATCGATCTTGTGCCCGGGGCAGCACCCGTTGCACGAGCACCATATCGTTTAGCCCCTTCAGAACTTCAGGAGTTGTCTACTCAGTTACAGGAACTCCTAGATAAGGGTTTCATTAGACCGAGTTCTTCACCATGGGGAGCTCCAGTACTATTTGTGAAAAAGAAGGACGGTTCATTCAGAATGTATATCAACTATAGAGAGTTGAACAAATTAACCGTCAAGAATCGTTACCCACTTCCTCGCATTGATGACCTATTCGACCAACTTCAGGGGTCAAGTTTCTATTCGAAGATAGATCTAAGATCAGGTTATCATCAGCTACGAGTTCGTGACATCGACATCCCAAAGACTGCCTTCCGAACTCGCTATGGTCATTACGAGTTCCAAGTGATGCCATTTGGTTTGACAAACGCACCGGCTGTATTCATGGACCTCATGAACCGAGTGTGTAAACCACATCTCGACAAGTTTGTCATTGTCTTTATCGATGACATTCTCATTTACTCGTGCAATGAACAGGAACACGCGCAACATCTCAAAACCATTCTAGAACTTCTTAGACACGAAGAGTTATATGCTAAATTCTCCAAGTGTGAGTTCTGGATGCAAACCGTTCAATTTCTTGGTCATGTGATTGATAGTCAAGGAATTCACGTTGATCCATCAAAAATCGAGGCTATCAAGTGCTGGCAAGCACCGACAACACCGACCGAAGTACGCCAATTCTTAGGACTAGCTGGTTACTATCGGCGATTCATAGAAAACTTCTCAAAAATAGTTCAACCTCAAACGACACTGACTCAGAAAGAAAAGAAGTTCGATTGGATTGATAAGCAGGAGTCAGCATTTCAGCTATTGAAGCAAAAGCTTTGCAGTGCACCCATTCTATCGTTACCCGAAGGCAACGATGACTTTGTGGTATACTGCGATGCCTCACATCAAGGTCTTGGTTGCGTGTTGATGCAACGGGACAAGGTTATTGCCTACGCCTCCCGACAACTCAAAGTTCACGAGAAGAACTACACCACTCATGATCTCAAAATAGGAGCCATACTGTTTGCACTCAAAATCTGGAGATACTATCTGTATGGCACAAGATGTACCATCTTCACCGATCATAAAAGCCTCCAGCATATATTCGAGCAGAAGGATCTCAATATGAGGCAACGTCACTGGGTCGAGTTGCTCACCGATTATGACTGCGAGATTAAGTACCACCCGAGTAAGGCAAATGTTGTTGTCGATGCCCTAAGTCGAAAAGAACATCCAAAACCACTTCGAGTCCGAGCCCTTAGTATTACCATTCATAATGATTTTATCATTCAAATACTTGCTGCTCAACTCGAAGTATTGAAACCGGGGAACATCAAAGATGAGGCCTTGCGTAACATGGAGAAACAATTTGAAACCAAACCCAATGGGGTCAAATACTTCGCTAACCGAATCTGGTTACCTAGCTTTAGGAATCTTCAAGACTTGGTGATGGATGAAGCTCACAAGTCCAAATATTCTATACATCCTGGATCTGAACTGGTGGCTAAACATGAAAGCAGAGATTGCCACGTATGTCAGCAAGCGCCTCACATGTTCAAAAGTAAAAGCAAAATATCAGAAACCCTCCGGTCTGCTACAGCAGCTGGACATTTGTAACAACCGCCAATTTAGGGCTTTTGGTTTGTGCCTAAATTACTTTAAATCTACGTGTATTTAGTTTTATAATGCTCTAAATAAAGGTAACATTATGGTGTGAAGACATGCACGCTTACGCGATCTAATTTAAATCGTACACTTATGAACCGGATGAGGTCCGACATTAATAAATGGACGTTGGAGACAAAACTTTATAATAAGGTGGACTTATCCAAACAAACGTGATTTACATTAATATATTGTGGGAATATATTCCAAGTATTTCTCATTGATAAAAACACTCTGTACACGACAAACACGCACGAAGCACGTGAGTCAAGCGAAAACAATTCAAATTATAATTCTATAACTCGTTATTTAGTATTTGGATAAAACATTTCAGTTAAAATATTTTGGATATACTTAAACACGAAACACGGAACGACATTTAAACAATCGCGGAATGTAACATAAAGATCTGAACAATGAGTTCACGAGACCGAGACCCAAATGGTTCAACCCAAACTCGCGAACCCAACCCACCAAACCCGCGAACCCAACCCACCAAACCGGCGAACCCAACCCTTTTAATCCCTTTCTTCCTCACCTCATCTCATTTACACACACACATCCACCCGTTCTTCTCTCATCCCTCTTTACCTTGCATCCTTCTCTCTCTCACTAAAAACTGCAAAAATAACACCCTCTTCATCATCATAATCGGTCATCTTCATCATCAAGGGAGCAAGAACATCAAGATCACCACCATCACCTTCTACCTCATCTTCATCTTCTCCATTTTTGATTTTTGGTATGAAACGCCTTAAAACTCGATGTAATTACTTAGAAAGCTTTTATTTACATGCTAGAACGTTTACTCAATGAAGATTTGCCCAAAAATCGACTTGAAAATGCATTTTCATTGATAAGTGCTCGAACAGCTCGTTCTGCGAACCGAGAACTGTTCGTCCTGCGAGGCGAACCCAACTGCGAACCTAACCCACCTGCGAGTTGACCTGCGAGTTGACCTGCGAGTTGACTTGCGAGACGACTTGCGAGACGACTTGCGAGTCGACCTGCGAACCGAGCCTTGTGTGGCGAACTGAATTCAGTTCGCAGCCTACCACTTGCGAACCCACTTTGTCTTGCGAACCCAACTCGGTTCGCAGCCTACTGCCTTGTGAGCCGAACTCGGCTCGCACCGCAAACTCAATTCGCACCACTATTTCAGTCCATAACCCGACTTGACCAATTTTCCAAATTTAAATCTCAGATACTCCTGGTTATGATCGTACGCCGCGAGACACCAGCCTCATCTCTTAATAAAAATAATAAAAGAAAACCTGATGGGAACCCTATCCTCTAGATCGAATTCGACAGAAGCCGCGACTACTAAGACCTATGCTCCAAAACCAAAGAACAATAACAACCATGCATGGGGCAAAGCTTATACCCTTAATGCTGGGAACAATCATCAAGACCCAAACCTAGATACAATTACGGTTCACACCTAATCAACCTGATTACCCTATATTACATGACTGATAAATCTTGCTGACTGCTTAATGATCCACTGTTATAGATCATAGGCACGACCTAGGGTAAGCAAACCCTGGATAGGCTGACAGGAGTAATACTTCAGTACATCATAAACGTAACAAATAGACTCTTTCCCATATATCTCACGCCGGTTGGGATCGGGACCCACGGGACTACTATCTTTATGTGTCATCTGTCCGAAAACTGCAACACAAATCGCCTGTTCGGAGAAAATCGTTTGTACTTTTATTGTTTTCACTAGAATACAGTTTTATACTCGCGATCCCATGATTGCTATTATACCATGCTTAATGCCAACGTCAAAACTTTGTGTTGATGAAACCCCCCCCCCCCCCATTTCGTAGGAAATGACAGGTTACTCCGCTGGTAGCCACATGTCTGATGATGATCAACACGGTGAGGATCGGACCATGTTCCCTTACCTACTTACTCTCGAAGGCGACATCGAGCTAGTGAGTGAAGAACCGTTGGAAGAAACGGCACACCGAGGAGGACTCCGAGACTTTCCATCTCAGACCATAGTCACAGAAGTTACCCAAATAACCCGAGCAGACTCCCTTTCAAACCCTGCTACTGATAACCATATCACAACCACTACCATCACCACTCCTCCTACAGTTACTGCTCCGATCATTGTCAATGTAAACACTGACCACTCTAAGCATACTGACGAAACGATGAAGGCATTACGCAACCAACTAACTACTGTTCAGGAGGAAATCACCGGTCTACGCCGACTCACCCACGAGCAAGGACTGCGCCTGCGAACCTTAGAATTCTATTGGGAACAATTAAAACACTTGTGCCCAACGCTGGGTGATGTGCTCCAGTTAGTTTCTGACCCATTATCACAAAAAGCTCAAGCTAGCGTCCCTGTGGAAAAGGACACCGAAGCTCAACTGGTAACCCTCAAAAAGAACCCGGGAGGGAGCTCCAACACAGACATTACTTAGCCCCGGACTAAAAGGGCAAAGATAACTCAAACCCCCACTACTGAAGCTAAGGGGAGAGCGTATAAGGGAAATCTACCCTACTGCACCCGATGCAAACACCATGATAAGGGACAATGCCTCCCTCCTTGCGGCAGATGCAACGCGTTTGGACACCAGGTCCAGAATTGCAAATTCCCTCGAAAGGACACAAGCTCGGAAGCATTGGGGTTGTGCTTCAAGTGTGGAAAGACTGGGCATAAAAAGATAAATTTTCCACTACTAACTACTACAGACGGCATCCCTGAGGCCAAGCATGACACGAACACTACTACAGGTACGTTATACCTCTAGATATATTTCAATCTCCGACATTACAGACTGTTACCACTGTTACGAATGCGGTATAAATCACAAGCTACTGTAGGCTACTAGTACAAATTGTAACTATACCTCACTGATTTCCCGACCGACCCCGTCCTTGGGACGTAACGGTTTACACACATTAGTAGCTCTCTCTCTCTCTCTCTCTCTACTATTCTAACAAGGGGAGGAAGGGAACCGGAGACATTTATGACAACACTAAGGATGCTTCAACACCTTCTTAGAAAACGTGCGTACTACGTACTACTACCTCAAATAGATTCCGGATATACCTTACCATATAACACGAAATGACCTTTAAGCAGCTACCACCTGAACTCAGTAGCGTACATCCCATTTTCCCCACTTCTAACTTAAAGAAATGCCTGTCTGATGAGATACTAACCTTACCGCTCGACGAAACACAAATGGATGATGATCCTCATTCTGTTGAGGAACCTATGGAAATCATAAAACCGCGAGGTCACAGAACTGAAACAAGGTCGTATTCCCATTGTTAAAGTCAGGTTGAATTTGAGGCGTGGTCCTGAATTCACTAGGGAACAAGAAGACCAAATGAGACTGAGATACCCACATTTGTTCATAAACTCTACTCCTACCGACACCACGACAACAGGCAAATTTCGGGACGAAATTCTTCTAACAAGGGGAGAATGTAACAACCGCCAATTTAGGGCTTTTGGTTTGTGCCTAAATTACTTGAAATCTACGTGTATTTAGTTTTATAATGCTCTAAATAAAGGTAACATTATGGTGTGAAGACATGCACGCTTACGCGATCTAACTTAAATCGTACACTTATGAACCGGACGAGGTCCGACATTAATAAATGGACGTTGGTGACAAAACTTTATAATAAGGTGGACTTATCCAAACAAACGTGATTTACATTAATATATTGTGGGAATATATTCCAAGTATTTCTCATTGATAAAAACACTCTGTACACGACAAACACGCACGAAGCACGTGAGTCAAGCGAAAACAATTCAAATTATAATTCTATAACTCGTTATTTAGTGTTTTGATAAAACATTTCAGTTAAAATATTTTGGATATACTTAAACACGAAACACGGAACGACATTTAAACAATCGCGGAATGTAACATAATGATCTGAACAATGAGTTCACGAGACCGAGACCCAAATGGTTCAACCCAAACCCGCGAACCCAACCCACCAAACCCGCGAACCCAACCCACCAAACCCGCGAACCCAACCCTTTTAATCCCTTTCTTCCTCACCTCATCTCATTTACACACACACATCCACCCATTCTTCTCTCATCCCTCTTTACCTTGCATCCTTCTCTCTCTCACTAAAAACTACAAAAATAACACCCTTTTCATCATCATAATCGGTCATCTTCATCATCAAGGGAGCAAGAACATCAAGATCACCACCATCACCTTCTACCTCATCTTCATCTTCTCCATTTTCGATTTTTGGTATGGAACGCCTTAAAACTCGATGTAATTACTTAGAAAGCTTTTATTTACATGCTAGAACGTTTACTCAACGAAGATTTGCCCAAAAATCGATTTGAAAATGCATTTTCATAGATAAGTGCTTGAACAGCTCGTTCTGCGAACCGAGATCTGTTCGTCCTGCGAGGCGAACCCAACTGCGAACCGAACCCACCTGCAAGTCGACCTGCGAGTTGACCTGCAAGTTGACCTGCGAGTTGACTTGCGAGATGACCTGCGAGTCGACCTGCGAACCGAGCCTTGTGTGGCGAACTGAATTCAGTTCGCAGCCTACCACGTTCGAACCCACTTTGTCTTGCGAACCCAACTCGGTTCGCAGCCTACTGCCTTGCGAGCCGAACTCGGCTCACACCGCGAACTCAATTCGCACCACTATTTCAGTCCATAACCCGACTTGACCAATTTTCCAAATTTAAATCTCAGATACGATTTTAATAAAATGATACACATAATAATAACACTCTCGGATTATCTTTACAAACCGTCACCAACGGGCCATACTTGTTTTCAAAATACAAACGATTTACTAAACAAACACTTGGACACGTCCTAGTTGAGTGGACAACTAGCATGGGTGATCTTCTAAGACACCAACTCGTTTACTTGTTACTTACAACCTTGTGCGTTTCAGACGCCAGAAAGTTGCAGGGTTCTGAGAATCGATGCACAGACTTACAACCGCCTTACCTGGTTGATTTCACATACGTATTTACTGGACTCAGGTGAGTCTCATAGCCCCACTTTTACTGTTTTACTTACGGGGTGAGATACATTGCTTATTTTCTTGAACACAAGTATGAACTAATCATTTTACTGTACGAGATTGCATGAGTTAATTACTATTACGGAAGTCTCTCCATCATATATCGTTAGTTATGTACTTAAGCGCGAACACTAGTTAATGGATCCATTAGGGAAATGACCCTCCCCGCCCGGGGTAGTAGCGCTACCATGAACCGTTCTGTATAAACGGGCGACTATCATTCGTTACTTATGCTTGCTCAATTTCGAGCATGTCACGGGAGCAAATTATTATTTACGGGTTAAGCTTCGATTATGAGCCTCATGGCAACGGTATAACTTACTTACTTTACAATTGCGGGATTGCAAATACCTGATTTACGCCTGCGGGCTTTACTGATGAAATCTTGTGTTCAAATACTGACATTATTTACAAACTTGTGAGATTCACCAACATTCATGTTGACCTTTTTAGCTTTGTATCTCAGGTACACAGACGGAGTAGGATTCCCTCAGGATACTAGCTAGAGTCGCATGATTTCTACCTTGCATTTAACGGAGATTCTTAGCATTATCTTTTGTAATTATTATGATTATGTAATAGAATCTCCCGCCTTATACGCGGACTCTAGGGAACTTCATTTTGTAACCAGAAACGATATGTTTCAAACATTTTATGTATGGAAATGTAACTATTTACAAACGTTGCATATAGATGTCGTTTGCTTTACTTTTGTGCTGTGATATTTGATTAGTAGCACCCCAAAGCTTGCTTCTGCTAAACAGTGATTTTGGGGGTGTTACAACATTCCTGAATGGAAATGGGAGCAAATCGCTATGGATTTCATCACTAAACTCCCGAGAACATCAAGCGGCTGCGATACGGTTTGGGTGATCGTAGATCGGCTCACCAAATCTGCACATTTCCTCACTATCAAAGAAACTGATAAAATGGAATGCCTCACACGAATCTATCTGAAGGAGATCGTAACCCGACACGACGTTCCTATCTCGATTATCTATGACAGAGATAGTCGTTTCACTTCTCAATTTTGGAGATCATTACAAAAATCGTTAGGTACTCGGCTGGATACGAGTACTGCGTATCATCCTCAAACCGATGGCCAAAGTGAAAGGACAATTCAAACACTAGAAGATATGCTACGCGCCTACGTAATTGATTTCGGTGCAAATTGGGAACAACATTTGCCATTGTGTGAATTCTCGTACAACAATAGCTACCACACTAGTATTGGAGCTGCACCATTCGAGGCACTGTACGGTCGTAAGTGCCGATCGCCTATCTGTTGTACCGAGGTGGGAGACAACCAACTCACTGGCCCAGAAATCATTCATGAAACCACCGAGAAGATCGTTGGTATCCAGCAACGACTGAAAGCCGCATGTGATCGTCAGAAGAGTTATGCTGACGTGAGACGCAAGCATCTCGAGTTCCAGGTGGGACATCAAGTTCTGCTCAAAGTATCACCTTGGAAAGGTGTCATCCGCTTCGGCAAACATGGAAAACTAAACCCTAGATACGTTGGACCTTTTGAGATCCTCGAGAGGATTGGTCCAGTCGCTTATCGATTGCAGCTACCACCCGAGCTTGGTAGTGTGCATCCCACATTTCACATTTCTAATCTTAAGAAATGCCTGTCTGATGAGACACTCATTATTCCGCTCGAGGAAATTCAAATCGATGACAAAATTCATTTTGTCAAGACACTCGTTGAGGTCATGGATCGTGAGGTCAAACAGCTTAAGCAAAGTCATATCCCAATCGTCAAAGTTTGGTGGAATTCGCGACATGGTCCGGAATTCACCTGGGAACGGGAAGACCAGATGCGACTCAAATATCCACATTTATTTTTAGACTCCACTCACGAGCCAACTCAGAGCTGAATTTCGGGACGAAATTCTCTTAACAAGGAGAGAATGTGAAACCCGTCAAATTAGGACTAGTTATTAGTTCCTAATCATTTAGAAATACATGTAATTAGTACTATGTATTAGGCTAATTGTATGTATCAATATATATATTGTTGAATATATATCAGTACGCGATTAAAGTTAATCGTGCATTTTTCAAATCAGTCAAAATCTGATTCATTTACTCGGGTGTTGGTGAAAACAAATATTAAGTAATATGAAACTATTATTTAATATACTCAGTATTTATTATATATTAATTCGATAATATATAAAGTATTCGTATCGTACAAAGTAAAAATATTCGTGACAAAACTTATAAATAATGTATTATTATTGGAAATAATATTTATTATACATTAGACAAAAATAAAGCATATTCGTTTTATTCAATCTTACTCAAACGCGACGAAACCATTCGAACCATATCCGTCATTCAAACTTAAAACAAAGATATATTTTTATATCTCACTAAAAGTATTTTTATAAAATACTTCGATTAAAAGTATATACGATTTCATTTTTAGAAATTTATCATTTGAAAATATTATACTAGTTATCGATCGGGTACAAAAATACGGGTATTTTGTGCTACGCGTGGGAGCCAACCAACTCCAATAATTGGAGTTGGCCGGCCTACTTCTTCTTCTCCTTCATTTCATCTTCATCATTCTCCATCTCTTCATCTCTATCTCTCGGCTCTCTCTCAATCTCTTTCAAAATCAAATAGAACAATAATATTACCAATAACAGTAATGTTATTTTGCGTTGTTTTAATTAACGATATGTTTGGGATATTTTTCTATTGAAGTATTATTAAAATACTTTATTTTTAGTTGTCAAAATATTTATTAACTTTCGTTTAGTTGCCGAATTCAATTCGCGCATTTGTACCGTGTTTGTTACGTTTTAAGCCAAACCTCTAGGTTTTTCGTGTATTAATATACGAAATAATAATATAATGTAAATAATTACTATTTAATTCATAAAATAGGTTTACATTATTTATAAAAGTATTTTCACCAACGTCGTATGTAGTGTCGGACTCCGTCCGATCGTTTTGCGTAATTACAAATAAACACGTAATCACGTAAGTGTATATCCAAATATACAAGTAATTACAAATATTTAGCCTGATACAAACTAAATACATGTAATTAGGGTTTCCAGTTAGGTTTAACAGTTAACCTAAATCGTCGGGTGTCAAATTCTCCCCTTGTTAAAGGAATTTCATCCCGAAATTGGTTTGTTGCCGCAGTCTGTGGGGTATCTAAGAATAGATGTGGGTGTTTCAACTCAAAATACTTTATTTTGAGTTGTCAAAATATTTATTGACTTTCGTTAAGTTGCCGAATTCGATTCGCGCATTTGTACCATGTTTGTTACGTTTTAAACAAAATGTCTAGGTTTTTCTTGTATTATTATACGAAATAATAACATAATGTAAACAATTACTATTTAATTCATAAAATAGGTTTATGTTATTTATAGAAGTGTTTTCACCAACGTCGTATGTAGTGTCGCACTCTGTCCGATCGTTTTGCATAATTACAAATAAACACGTAATCACGTAAGTGTATATCCAAATATACAAGTAATTACAAATATTTAGCCTAATACAAACCAAATACACTTAATTAGGGTTTCCAGTTAGGTTTAACAGTTAATCTAAATCGTCAGGTGTCACATTCTCCTCTTGTTACAGGAATTACATCCCGAAATTAGTTTGTTGCTGTTAGAACATGTTGTTCTAACATTTTGTGACAATAGTTTGTATATAATTTCTAGCTTAGATTGATTGAAAATAAATGAGTTTTGCATAGCTTATGTGGTTTAGTATAAATACCACATATGTTGTGTCATTTCATTAAAGCCTTTCATTTGTAATCCTTTCACTTCAAAATCTAGAGAGAACTTGAGAGAGAGAATAGTAGCTAGCATTGTAAACTTCATGAACAAGTAATAAAAGTTCACAACTTTTATTATACATTTCGTATTTCAATTCCGATTTCTACATTCGATTCACGTTTTATACAACTACTCTACTTCCGCAATTATAGTTGATTCGATCAGCTGTAGATCCTACAGTTTTTTCAATTGGTATCAAAGCAGGAACGGCTCTTCGAATAAGTTGAGAACGTGTATGAATTGGTTTTAGCTTTGTTTTTGTGTTCGCAAGTTACGGATTTCATTTTACTACGAATTAGCTTGTGATTTCGATTCAGATTGATTCGTGAACAGTTTCTGAACATTTCGTAGCAATTAATTCAGTGTTTTCACAGATTAATTTGAAGAATCAATGAGTTCTTCAGTCGATTTTTTTACATATACGTTCGGATTTGGTGTTTTTAACAATTTGACATCATTTCACGGTGAAATTGCTTACTTTAGACCGGATTAATGTTGCTGCATTGATTACGAGTTGACTGGAATCGAAATTCGAGTGATTTAAGATGTTTTGGTGAATTTCTGAAAATCACGAATCTGCTACAGTATTCCGACAATTGATAGTGCGACAATGCCTGGTAACCGTTTTCTCCGACAATCAATTTAGGCGGGATTTTTGATTTTTACGAAAATCATCATTGTCGCATGAACAATACTTCATTGTCGCAAGTATAGTACCACATTGTCGCAACTACAGTAGCATATTGTCGCATACACATTGATTTGTCATTCTCGGATTCCTGATTCTCGGAATAACTCATTGTCACAACAATAGTGTTTATTGCAGAACTGTGATTGTCGCATGGTTTCAAAATGTTCAAATTATTTTAAAAAAAAAATTATCGCATTACCAAAATTTGTTCTTAGGCTTAAAAGTATTCAATTTTAGCTTGGAAAAAGTTTCATTTTACTTAAGAAATTTTAGACATTTTTTGGACGAAAATTTGATACGAAAACTCAAATAAGGTGAAGAATGGCATCTTCAAAGTTTGAGATGGACTACAATTTTAATCCCTTACCTCCGAGATTCTTTTGTAATAATGATTACACTAGTTGGAGGAATAGATTTGAAGAATTTATTGCGTCCTGTAATACTGATTTGTGGATTCCCGTTACTGAGCGATATAAAAGACCAAGAGCAGGAGGGAAGTTCATAGGTGTAGCTCCGTTTAAATAAGTGAAACTAATGTATGAAAAGGAACGCAAGGAGTTTGACAGAGAAAAGAAAGCCTTTGAAACAATTAAAAGTTGTTTACCGAATGATGTCATGGCTGCTTTCACAGAAGTTGAAACTTCATTCGATTTATGGGCCGCTTTGTCAACAAGTTTTGTGGAACAAGATAGGGTGAAATTGCCAAAATTTACTGAAGAGGTTAAGGAGAAAACGATAAAGAAAGAAGATGAAGTCAAAATTCTGCAATTGCCAAAATTTACTGAAGAGGTTAAGGAGAAAACGATAAGTAAAGCAATTATAGTTAAAACCGTGAAACGTACTCTCTCTCACACACACAAACATGCATATATATACACACACAAACAAACACACATTTGTATAAAACGTACTTATGATGATTATAGGGAGCCATGAAGAACTGTTTGGCACTGTGATGTTTAAATTGCGAGATGAAGTGATCGGTAATACTCTTGTGATGAGCCTCGTGTTCACAATACAATGATTGGCATATATTAGGATGTAGGAACGCACATCTGTTTGAGGGTAATTGCACCTCACGTTGGACCCACAATTACCTAATCAAGATCAAAATATCAAAATTATGATTGAAATAGTAATATTAAGAAATAAGAATATAATATATTAAGAAACTTTTTATAGACATTATTATAAAGCATACATCGCCCACCAAGACATAATGGTTAGATCGAGATACCCATTCGTCAACCAAGTTAGCAACGCATCATGATCAATCCATTCATCATACGGACCAAAACAAGCATACATCCCAAGTGACAATACAAGTTTGATTGGACCAGGATTCGCTGCAAAATGGTCGTTAAAACGTTCACCCAAATCAATAATAATTTAAGGTCTACTCATGAACTTAGCCTCCAAATGTATAATACTTTCGGTCTTTTCCAATAAGTCTTTAGATTGCTCCGTGATAACACACAAAAAGTCAAGTTTCTGTGTGCTAATATCTCACATTTCTATCCCAATTATGGATAAAAACATTTGAAATATACATTTTTATATTAAATTTCATAATGATGGCTAAAATACACACGATGCCTCGAGAATCAACCAAAAAGGCCTAAAAACGAGTAAAATAGAGCACAAACGTTCTTACGCATTCTCGTTCATGTGATTTAGCACTTTTTGAGTTCTACTTAGAATTATGACCTCTAACTTATGTCATTCTCTTCGTTGGGAAATTACAATCATGTGGATGTAAAGAACACTCAAAACGGAGAAACGAAAAAGAAGTAACGCCCACACGAAGAATCAAGGCAACCGAAGATCACCAATACGTGAGCGCCAAGCCGTATACGACCGAGCCCAAACCGTATACGGCCTGGACAAGGGCGTATATTGTAACACCCCCAAATTTTATTGTTTGGCGGAAGCATACTTGGGGTGCTACTAATCAATATTCACAGCACAAAGATATAATGAACGACTCTATATGCGCTGTTTTAACAAAATACATTGATTGAAATAAAAGTTTACAATAGTTTTATTGATTACTGATAACACGCAAAAAGTCATGTTTTTGCGTGCATTAATCTCACCTTTTTAGCCCAATATGTGACGAAACTAATCAAAATTGATACTTTATCATTAAAACTCGTCACATGGGCCAAAATAAAGACAATGTTTCAAAAGTCAACTAAAATGGTCGAAAAACACGATAAATCTAACGAATACGATCATAAGCATTCTCGTTCACTCGTTCTAGCACTTTTTGAGCTACACAAAGAATTATGACCTCTAACTTATGTCATTTTCTTCGTTAGGAAAATACGAACGCGTGGATATAAAGAACGCTCAAAACGGATAAACGATGAAGAAGTTACACCCGAACGAAGAAACGAAGAACCGAGGAACCAGCATACGGCTGGTCCAGACCGTATACGGCTGGGCCTGGACCGTATACGGTCTGTGCAGGCCGTATACGGCCTGTGCTCAGCCATATACGGCCCAGTTCAACCGTATTCACCCTATGCTCAGCCGTATACGGTCCAGTTCAGCCGTATACAGTCCAGCTCAGCCGTATCGTGCGTTTGGGTGATAAAAATCTAAATTTTATTCGCCTTTGCGATACGGTTGTGCGTTTGGAGGTTTGGATATGGTCTACGGATACGGCTGTGCGATCTCTATAAATACAAGCCTCATTTCATCATTTCAACACACCTTCACATTTTCACACTTCTATACACACTTTCTCTCACTACTCTCTCTCTAAATTAGTTAGTTAGTTAATTAGATTAGTTAAACTAGTAGATTAGTAGCTTACTTGTAACGGAGGTGCTCCGAGACTGCAGTGTCGCACGATTTGTAATAACGCTTTGTCAGGTTCTATTATAATCTCTATCTTGTTATTTTAAATAATGTTGTGCTGTTGCTATACTTGTTTAGAATTACTTGCTAGGATTATTGCCATGCTTAGCTAGACAAATCTGTGTTTGCTATCATAGTTGCCATGCTAGGGTAGTTATACTTAAATCATGCTGTTACTCTGTCTATATGCTGTTGAATTATATTTGAATCTATGAATTGTATCTCAAATGTTTATCTATCCAACTTATGCTGTGGTTAGTAACATCCTTCTAGGCTTGGCCAATTGCTAGTTATATGCCGCTAATTATTCTGTGTCTGATGATCGTTGAACTCGACATGGCCGGTGTTCTCCTGGTTGAAATATTACCGGAGGGAGACACGGAGCGTAGGATTAGAGAGAGATTAGATTCAGGCCATTTAACAAGTGTCTTAGAGAGAACTTTCGGGACACTTGTGACTTGACCATGTACCCCGTCACTCTGCATAATTGATCCCCGCTATGCTGCCTTTTTGCATGTTCTTGTTTGATTGTTGCTTAGGGTTTGCATGCTAGTATTTGTTATGCTGATTAGTTACATGATTAGGTTTTCAAATATTTATCAATTGGATATACCAGTTTAACATGCATAGAATAGTTAAAGTGATTTATATGAAATAATGATGAACAATTTAATCAGCCGTTAGACCAGACCATCCCAACTTGTCCCGGTAGGAAACCCCTGTTCATGTTTTTGTTTATTCAACAATTCATGCCATGATTCGGATATCTCAAATGTCCAAGATTGGGGGACAAGACTCGAGGATGGTTGTTGGTTAAATTGGTTGCTACATTTGGGACAACTTCCGGTGTAGTTTAAATTCCATAACTGTTATCCACGTGACATATTATTTATCTGATTGTGGACAACTCTACGTTAGATAGATAATAGGCTAGGAGTTATGGCTCATTAGGAAATATTAATGTCATCTTAACTAAGGCTTTATCCCATTAACTACCCCTAAATAGCATGAGTAATTATCATAGTAAACACTCGCTTCACCTATAAGTTCTCGTTGCCACCTCCCCTCCACTTTACTTTATTTTAATTTTAGATAATTAGTAGTTAGTTAAAACCAAAACAAACCAATAACTCTTTTAAACCCTAGCTAAATTCCCGTAGATAACTAAAGTCCTAGATCCCATGCCCGTTGTAGTTTGAAGAACGACCCTAGGTCATACCTATCGCTGTACTCACCCATAGCTTTAGTATACTTAGGCCCAGCAAAAATAAATTTTAAAACCCACTGGTGCCGCCGCTGAGGGACGGTCCAACGACAGGGTAAAACCTGATCGACCGTTGGTGGCGCATCAAGTTTTTGGCGCCGCTGTCGGGGACTACAATGACCGATTTAGGAATTTAGTTGTCTTAGTTATTTAGCGATCCTTTTGGAAGATCAATATCATCCGAAAGTTCCTTTTCTGTTCTTTCCTTTCCAAAACTCTCTTTTCTACCAAACCCGAACTATCAGCTATGACGAATCGTATTACTCTCGCCTCAACCCGTGCACCACTACTGGAAGGAAGAGGAGGACCTATCGTGCTGCCCGACGAAAACTTCGAAATTAAGCCTAGCATTTTCAAGTTACTCAAAACCTTCTGCCAATTTCACGGTTTTCCGCTCGATGATCCAAATTCACATTTGGATAGATTCATTGATGTGTGCTAAGTATAGGCAATTATAATATCAAGTTTAATTAAGGAAATACTAAATAATACTATCATACAATTCAGGCAAGTGTTATCCTGATCATAGAATATAGTTTCATAAGTAATTCCAGATTCGAACGTAGGGAACGTGATTTAATCTATAACTAACTATTTATTTATCCTAATTACAATTACTACAATTAATGTACAAATTCACAATTATAAACAATAATATACAATAATATATAAGATAGGGGGGACGTTTTAGTTCCGATCGAACATATATATATATAATTGATACCAATTCTTTAATAGATAAGTTTAAAGAACAACTTAAGAATACTAAATTGAATAGAAGATTATGACTATTTAAACTACTATTTATTACACTTATTATATCAACTGATGTCTATTTGCGTGTTGGCTATTATTATTGTGATTTACTAATGTAGAAAATCTCAAAGGTTATGACAACTCTCATATAGCAATACCATCAAAGGTTATGTAAGTACCACTATTTATTAAGATCTATCAACATATTATTCATGCAATTCCAGGGTCGGTTGAATCATAATGCTATTTAACATTTAATAAAACATAATCACTTAATTTAAAAACCCAAAAGGTTATTGCAGTTTATCTATAAATCAGTTAATTATGATTATTAACATAATATAACACATTATTCTTGCATAATAATATTCAATAATATAATTCCAACATAAACATATAATTCATATTATAAACATAATAAACATATATTTAAACATTCATAATGAAAATCTAATAAGCAATTAATTCAAATAAACAATATCCATAGTAACCCAAAAGGTTAGTGAAGCTACAAGGATAAAGAAACCGAACCAAGTTGACGAACTAGCTTTTCCTAGGGTTGAAAACCTTCAAACCCTAGCTCCTTAGCCTCCAAATTCGCACCTAATGTCGACCTTAAACCTTAACTTTCGACTTTGTATTCTAAGAATCGTATATGGTATAACCAAAACTAAGCCTCTATTTATACTAATTCTGGCCGACCCTCCAACCGCCGGTTGGAACCTCCAACCGCCGGTTGGAGGTATTTGAGTAATACTCCAACTATGCGTTCTCCCACCGTTTGAACCTTTTAGGCCCAACCGCCGGTTAGGCAATCCAACCGCCGGTTGGGCTTATTTTCCAGAATCTTCCAAAATCGGTTTGGGCTTCACATTGGGCCTCTTCTTCTTCTTTAAACGAATTTACTTGTTTTCTTGGCCCAAATCTTCAATATTATCTTTTTAGTCTTCATTTCTTAAGGTTTAGATCTTCCTTTCCTTCAATTGCTTTAATTACTTCAGTTTCGGTCTTATTTTCGTTCCTTTTTCTTCAATCTTCAATTAAAATACATTTCTGCAAATATTAACAAAATAAGTACTTAAAATCATATAAATGCATAAAATATATATAAATGTAAGGATAAATTACTATAAAATATACTATATATTTGATGCTTATCAAATATCCCCACACTTAAGTTCTGCTTGTCCTCAAGTAGAATACTGAATAAAATTCAAAAATAAGCATCAACTTAATCAGAATACCGAAATTAAAACCCTGTTTTATAATTTTAAAAATTTAAACAATTAACATGGATAACTATAATGTATAAATAAAAATTATTATTATTGGTGTAATATATAGCCCATGAATGATTACTAATATATTTATCCATTTTAAACAATCTATATTTATACTTCTGAATACATCTTTATTATTATTATGTATATTATTTATGATTTCCATATATGATATACTCTTAAACTTAATCATGCAATTTACTCTTATATTCCAAATATATATATAAAATCCATTTTTAAGAATCCAGACATTGGTGACAGGTCTGCATTTACATGCAACAGAGCGACATAACTTGATTCAGGTAAAGTAAAATTTTAAATCAAACCAGCGGTGACAGGTTTATACAGCCGTATAACAAAGCGACATAGTTTGATTTTTATTTATTTATATACTTTTTTTCTTTTGAAAGAATTTTTTCTTTCTTCTACTTTATTTAAGAATACTAATTAGAAATCAGGTCTGTACTTACGTACAACAGAGGAAACAATTAGTAGACTCCCAAATATTTTTATATAAATATGAAGATATATAAAATTATCGCATGATAAATCTAAGAATTAAGACTTTTATGTCATATATCATATTATGTATCATAAATTAATAAACAAGTTATTTAAATTAATTTCTTAAAATTCAGAAAGCTTCATATAGATTGCCTATTAATACATCATATCATGTAACTATATATCACTTATTCATTAAATTGCTTACATTATATATACAAAACAGTTAATCCATATTAAAGTCTAAACTTTTAAATACAAAACAAATTTTTAACAAAAGTATTCTAATTAATAAATACTCAATTATACACTTAATATTTTAAATTTTATTAAAAAAAAAACAAGAGAAACTTAAATAATTAATTAAAGAAATTCTTTTTCTTACAAACCCTATCCCCACACTTAAATTATACAATGCCCTCATTGTATAAAAATGATAAACAAAAGTGAGTAAAGGAAAAGAAAAATAGAACAGAAAAACTCCCCTGACTGAATTTTCAAAAATTCATCATTGGCTAAGAAAATTCTGATTGGTTGATATCTTGATCTCTTGAAAAATAACATACAACATCCACACTTTCGTAGTTAATCACGATTGCATTTAGCATATGCAATAATCCTTTAAACCCCTCGGTATCCCGAGTGGACGAGTTATAGTCTCGTGAGGGTTTCCAGGGAACATACCCACAAAGTTCATTAATAAAATAGACTGTATGAAAGAAAGTGCTGAACTTACTGCCAGTCTTGTGCTATAAAAATAAAACAACCAAATTAGCACAAAAATAATAAAAATAAGTACTAATGATAGTAATAGAAATACAGTCATCCATAATGTATATCAAATGTATCAAACAGAAACTAATCATCATCCGAATCATCCTGCCCAGAATGCCTCGAAGGTCCAGCTCCAGCATCAAAGAATGAAGGAACATATGGCTGGTACTGAATAGACCTCTCACATAACAGCTGCTGCAATAACTCGTGCTGATAATCAGATCTGTGATAACTCTCCTTCTCAAATCTATCAAATCGCTGCTCAAACCTGGTAAACCGATGATCAATCATATCAAATCTCCTACCATGAGCAATCTCCATCCTCTCTAACCTCTGCTGAATATCCTCTAACATATCACCCCTGCCACGCCCTCTACCACGAGCTCTACCTCTACCTGCTGGTAACTCAACCTCAGGTACTGGGATCTCAGGAACTAACGGTAGTGGAACAGGTGGTCCTCTCAATCTGGCTCTATGGACCGGCTGCTGTCCTGGCGCAACCTCAGGTGTCCACAACAAAATCCCATCCTGTACACCAACCTGAATAATCCCTAGCTCAATCAACTTGTCCTCGCCTAGCAAGGACATCCCAGGGGTAACGGGTGTGCAAGTCAAAAAATCAGCAGCAGTCAAACCATAATATCTAGCAATCCTAGTGACATACTGTCCTCCACATATACTACTGGTCGACCTATACCCAGTGGCACCTGTCGTCATCCAATGCACTAATTTCCAGGGAACATTGATCAGTGTCCCCTGAATCATAGTGTGCAAGAAAAAGAAATCAGGCTGGTAGACCTTCTCAGGTCCCGTATGCCTGCCACAAATAGAAGATGATAACAACCTATGCAATAACCTATGAACAGGACTACGCATGTGAATGTCAGAAGGTGCTCTCTCCCCATAATCAACAATCGCTAAATCCCTCCAATAAGCAGCTATCTCCACAGATGAATACTGACCCACCATACCCGCAGTCAAATGATCCATAAAAAATGGGTTGTGGAGCTCATCTAATGTATAGAGCCCCACAGCAATACTAAACTCAATCAAACTCATCGTCCTAGGCTGACCTCCTAAGCAAAAAGAAATCGAGGGCTGGTCAAACTGCCTAGATGTGGAATCAAACCTAAGGGTGGTAGAAAACTCAATAACAAGCTCTCTATAGATAACCTCCTGAATCTGAAATAAACGAAACCAAGCCTATGATACAAAACCAACATCACCTGATGGTAAAGTATAACTCTGAGTCATGAGCCTCCTCAGAGTAACATCTCCAGTCTCCCCGTCCTGGCGAGGGTCAATAACTCTCTCCATGAGAGACCAATCAAGTACCTCCGGAACCTCAACAGGCTGAGCCACCAACTCCAGTAATCTGTCAGCGTACTCTGTCCTGCGCTCCTGAGTGATAGACGCATGCTCAAATCTCAAAAATGTATGTAACTGGAAGTCATCTCTGGCCAACAGTGAAAGTCCTCTCTGTCGTCTCGTAGCCATATCTGTAAAATAAATATTAAAACTTTCTAAAAATTAGAAATTTGGGCAGCATTTCTGCTTAATATTTGATAGCCACCTGTTTAATTATATCTAATAAACGAAGCATAATATATGTTTTTATTTCGAAATATAATATCGAATCAAATAAATGAACATTTCATAAAAAAATTGGTTTGTAACTAAAATTTAAATTTTTGGAGACTTATGCATTTTAACTAATCCGTGTATGGTTATAATCTTAAATTTTTCATTATTTTTAAACATATATAGAGTCTAAAAATATATTTTATCTAAAAACTTTTATAATTATATATTAAATTTATTTATTTTGTCAAAAGTTTGAAATAATCGTTTTTCTTATGTAAAATTTTAAATTGTATATTTGTTAATATTGTGTTTAAGAAATTTTTATAATTTTAATTTTAAGAAATTTGTAATATTATCTTTTTTAATATATCGAGTCATAAAGTATACAAAAATCATTATATAGTCGAGTTTTATTTATAATTATAATTTAATCAAAAATGTTGTTTTTAATAAATATCATTTATTCAAATAACTAACTAAAATTTAGCCATAATCCTAATCAATCCGCAACAATCCGCAAAAATCCGCAAAAATCCGTAAAAATCACAACTTAGCTATCCTAACTAATTTCTAAGTATTCTAATCATTTAAACTATCAAACTCAATCCACAATTCGCAAATAACATAATAATAATAAATATTACGAAAATAAAATGCGAGAAATAATAAACACGAGTTAGAAATCATACCTTTGATACGAAAAACGTGAAAATATTGTGACATGATGATGATAATGTGATGTTCGTACGTGTGTGTGAAATGTGTGTGTTTTTGGGTGTGTAAATGGCAGAAACCGAAAGGTTTCGGTTTCTGGTTTAAACGGAAAAGACCCCAACCGCCGGTTGGGTTTTTCCCCAACCGCCGGTTAGTTCAAAAATTGGGCTCAGGCCATTCGGCCCGAATTTTTAATTGGGTTTAATTCTTTTTAGCCCATTTTCGATTAGTACATATTTTAGACATATTTTAAATGCAATTTCAATATACAATATTATTAACTAACAATACTTTTTTTATACGTATTTTTAACGTATTTTAAAAGTAGTCTTCTTATAAATGCAATATAAAATATTGTTACATATTAACTATATACTATTTGTATCTTATTTGAAGAAAATTAAATGTATTTGAAAAGAAGACTTACCATTTCATTCCTCCAATTAATATAAATACCTGCATTGCTGTTAGTTGTTACGAGCAATAGATATATATAAACCTATTTTGGTATACATAGATTTATAATCAATGATTGTGTCAACTCATTCACTGTCTGAAAATTCAATTGTCGACTTTATCGAATTTCAAATACATTATTTCAATCTATTTGTCACCAAAATATTAAATTTAATATACCTGCAACTTTGTAATCAATGTTAAGCATCCATTCAAAATTTATAGTATTAAGTATTTTTAATCAAACTCTTATCACTATTGCAACTCGTGTAAAAATTCAATTCTAAATACTTAGCTTTCTAATATGTGTGTAGCTAATACAAATAAAGAAGAAATAAACTTATAAATCCGAAAGCAATAAACTTATATTAAATAAGCACGAAATTAACAATAAATTCCAATTATTCAAATAAAATTCAAATCCTAAAAATAGAAAATAGAAAAATATAACTAGCTATTAAGAATGAAAAAGTTGCAAATGATCTTCAGAAGTGATTTTGTTGGTCTTCAATCCTAATTCCCATAGATAGGTTTTCCAAAATTCTCAGGATAAATCCTTCGAAAATGCACATAGATTTTATTAGCTAACTCGGGTATTGGTGAAGCAAATTCAGAGAAACTCTCATGATGAATTCTTTCAGCGTTCTCAGTTTCTATGAGCATCGCAGCTATTCTTTTTACCTTTTTAGCTATTTTACCGTCTTCGTCGGTGCACAAGTAGTTGTCTTCAATTTTCGTTTCACGCTCTACATGATTGTGCCTTAACGAATCTAATAGCCCATAGAAACCTAAATGTATATCATGATAATCATATGTGATGTGGGTCCTCACTGCTGTTCCTATATCCTTTAAGATCCTATTATAGTATCCTTCTTGATGATCTGTTGTTAACCTAGAATACCTAAAAGTATCTACTAAATGATAATAAACCTCTGATAGACCTAAATGAAAAAGGTTATTTCTTTGATTATAATGAACTCCAGGGTAAGCTAGTTGCAACTCCTTCTTAGCATAAGTGATCAAGTTTGCCATTGGTTCATCAGAAAAGTACTCAGGAATTGTACGTGTAATTTCGTCACATTCTCCATAGTAAAATTCATCAATAATGTCTTGAATGTAGAATTCTACTGTACAATCAATGTAGAATCTTCCAGAATCAATGTGTTCTCTCACCTTTATCGAATTGAAGAAGTCTTGAAAGTTCCTTAGCAAGCAGATGTCAGACTGTTGGTGCATTTTGTGTGTCAGTCAGTTGGTCAAATATTTGTAATCGTTAAAGTCAATTAGTCTGCGTATGTATAATGTTTAGTGTGTATATGCGAGTCTGTAAACGAATAGTGAAATAGAAAATATACACAAATTAGTGTTTATGCGACACTAAGCAAGTGTCGCATATAGCGACACTTGGCTAGTGTCGCTATAGGGTTTGGACAGCCTATAAATAGAGAGTTATGGTTCAGTTTTAGGGTTGGTCATTAGAGAAAGAGTGTGAGGTGTTTTGTGTGTGAGAGAGAGAGGAGAAAAAGCTTGTAACGTTTATACTCAATTGTGAACACAAAGAAAACGTTATAGAAATCGTGTGTTTGTTTATTCGTTCAATAATCGCTAACCAAACAGATTCCGCACGTTGGGTTGATTAAACGATCCGTTAGATCAGGTACAGGGAACGTACAAGTGGTATCAGAGCCGTGAATCAAGGATTCGACGGTTTCGGATCGTGTTTTGAACGTTTTCGGTTGATTCGCGAAGGTATTAATCGATTAAAATCAGTTTCTAAGTTATTTGTGTTGATTATATTGAGTTTTGGGTTGATTTTTGGTGCAAATTCATCCGCCGTTCGTCAATTTTCGTTAGGGTTTCGAAAATTTCGATTTTTAGGGTTTTTGGAGCTGACAGCCGCGTTTTTGCATCACTCGTTGCGTCACTTGATAGCGTCACTTACCTTCAAGCGTCACTTCGAGCGTCACTCAAGTGCGTCACTTCGTAAGTTCCAACTAGGGTTTTGCCGACACTCAAGTGCGTCACTTAGTGTGTCACTTGCCGTCACTAAGAGCATCACTTACCTTCTAGCGTCACTTCAGTGCGTCACTTGTTGTGCGTCACTTCATAGCGTCACTTGTGAATTTTAGCGACACTTACCTAGTGTCGCTCTAGATTCGGAAAAAAAAAAAAGTTTTTTGGCAGGAAACTCCAGAAAAGAAGACTCTCAACGCAATTAAAGGATCTTTATCTACGGAGGTCTTAAAGTTGTTTAAGAATTACGAAAATGCGTATGATCTCTGGGCTGCCATTGAAAAGCGTTGTGGTGGCTATAGAAAGGAAGAACAACCTCA
Source organism: Pseudognaphalium luteoalbum (assembly GCA_963422505.1). Lineage (NCBI taxonomy): Eukaryota > Viridiplantae > Streptophyta > Magnoliopsida > Asterales > Asteraceae > Pseudognaphalium > Pseudognaphalium luteoalbum. Next base: position 41,408,487 of record OY730197.1, read on the forward strand.
ACATAGTGCAATGGTGGATTCGAAAAAAAAACGTTGATTCTAATGCACCTGAGGTACAAAATAAACCAATTGAGCCTTTTAATTGTGCTACCTGTATTCAATTGACTGAGTCTCTTGAGGTCTATCAAAAGGATAACTTAAACTTGCAGGAAAAGGTTGTTAAACTTACAGAATCTAATAAGTTTTTGCTAGAAAATGAAAAGCTTTATGAAAAACATATTGAGGCTCACAAGTTAGATACTCAAACTTTTAAAGCAAAGGTCTTTAGTCAGCAAGATGCAATTAAAAGTTATCTTACTGAAATAGAACTGTTAAGAAAGGAGCTTTCTGATTTAAAAAGTGAGTACGATAACCATAAAAGCAAAATTTTAGGTTCTTCATCCACAACTGTTGTCTTTAATGAAATCGTTAACAAGCAAGGGACAGGAGGTAAAAAGGAGGCAGGACTTGGTTATAACCAAGTACCACCACCTTCCCATGCCGAATACTGTCCTATGCCTGTTAAGGAAGGCACTGAAGAGATTCCAGTCGATTATGTATTGCTTTATGGTATTAAATCAAAAGAAGCAAAGGAAAACAAACAGGCAAAGGAGAAAACCAAAAGGCCAGAGTATCCCCTGCCTAAGTTTGTTAAACCTGAAAGTCAATCTCAAGTTTGTGTTGAGGAGATTGTTGAGGTAGAAGATATACCAGAAGAGTCTACCATTAAGGTTGAGAAAATAGCTGTCAAACCTGCTTGTTTTAAATGCAAAGGAAAAGCTAAAGTTAAAAATGAATCTTTCAAAGTTAAAGATGTTAAAAGGGATTCTAAATCTACTAACTCAACCTCGGGAATATTTACTTCAACATGTACACCTAAGAGTGCATGTTCAACAAATGTTCCTGCTAATAGACCTTCTGTGTATTGTCCTCCATCGAAACAATTTGAGGGAACCCATTGGAATCGATCTTATGTTGAGAGACGTTCTTGTTATCGTTGTGGTCAACAGGGACATATTATTAGGGATTGTAGGTTATTATCCCTAGATAGGTTTGGTAGAGGGATGCCAAGAACTTCCTCTTTCAGGAATTCTTTTTCAAAACCTTTTTCAAGGCGTCGTTCGTATACGCCTGTATCTAGTTGTGCATCAAATTCTGCAAAACCTACGGCTAGAGTAAACAAAGTTGTGCCTAGTAGACCCCAAGTTCAACAGCACAACATTGTTGAAAACAAATCATCCGAACCTAAACAGGTTTGGAAATCAAAATCCACAAACAACACATCTTTGAAATCAACTGAGTTTTTAAAATATCATAAACTCATGGATGTGATGATTATGGATGATAATGGACAACCCAAGTTTATCAAGGCTTGGGTGTCCCATAAACTTTAATGTTTGATTGTTTGTGGTGATGCTGTCAGTTTCTTGTTAGCCAATATTTTTAGTGACTACATGAATGTGGGTATTGTTGGAAGAATGATTACTGGATTGCTGAAATTTCTGAAGTTAAGGTGGTAAAAATGCTTCAAGGCATTTGATTTGACTTGATATGTGATTTTGATTTTTTTTTCTTTTACATTTTATTATTATTGCAACAGCCATTCTTTGTACTTGTTAGTATCAAAGAAATGCAATGTTGCGAAATATCTTAAATAAAAAATTACAAAAATATGTTCAATGTTTAAGGGGAGTACACTTAAATTGAATTTCTGAAAAGAATTTGTTGTTCAGGGGGAGTAATTAAAATTCTGATTATTTGGATCAGAAATGTGAACAACAAGATTCTTATTCATCAAAAAGATATTGGATTGTGTCTGTAAACAACATGGGAAATGATTATACATCAGATGACATGCATAAAATGGGAAATTTTAAGGTTTATGTTTGATGTGTCAGTAGGTTTATCTGGCATATTTTGAATAGCTTTTATAAACATTAATTTCATCATATGATGTACTGGTAGACATGATACACACCGGTTTCTGGGTTCTTAAGAAGTAATTCTAATACGTGTCTATGATCTTGTGGTAAACACCGTATGATGTACGACTAAATGTCTTAATTCCTTAACATAGCATGACATATTTCTATACTTGAGGTTTATCTGAAATCATTTGGGGGTCTATACTGATTGTTTCCTCTGTTGTACGTAAGTACAGACCTGGTCTCAATTAGTATATGCTTAAAAGTTAAGCAAACGCAAGTCAATGAACTTGAAAAAGTCTTAAATCATAAGATACCTAACAAGGTCACCAAAATGGTTTGACCAAGTTTGGTTTTGCTTAAACCTGAATCAGGTTATGTCGCTCTGTTGTACGTAAGTACAGACCTGTCACCGCTGACTTGATTCTTAAAAATGATATTCTTATATTCTATCTGGATTTGGAAGTTTTGCTCATGTCTGGGTTACAGGGGTATGTCATAGGTAGGGACCATGGAGAAATATTCATACTAACAATAAAAGGTTAACTCACAGACCCGGATGTAACATGTTTAAGTGGACAAACAATACCAGTAATCGTCTTGAAATAATTTTTATAAAAGGTGCTTTAAATATGCTAAGTAAATTTAAAGAGGACAAATATACTGATAATCGAGATAACACTTACTATTTCCTAATAATTGTATGTTGGCCTGATATGATCTCAAAGCAGACGTAAAACAATCCTATCCCCAAATTTGTTTCAATCTTTGTTCTTTACTTTTCATTTATAAAGAAAATACAAAAAGATTTTATTTCTATATTATTTTCTTCAAACATCACATATCTTGTTAAAGTCAAATTTTGAAGATGTAAAGGATGTTGGTTATTCTTCAAGGATTGTGAAGATAAATTCTATTGGAGAAGCTGCTGATGATTGAGAGATGGTCACTGAATTTGTAGATCTTATTGTATGATGAATTTGTGTCAGTCACATGAATTTGGACATCAAGATTTCTTTAAAGACCATGCTATCTCAATGGGGAAGATTCTGATTGTTGCTGACATGAAAGAGTTTGTTGATGAAGACTAATTGAAGACTTATTTGACCAAGCTGCTGACATGGGGGAGTTTGTTGGTGCATTTTGTGTGTAAGTCAGTTGGTCAAACGTTTGTAATCGTTAAAGTCAATTAGTCTGCGTATGTATAATGTTTAGTGTGTATATGCGAGTCTGTAAACGAATAGTGAAATAGAAAATATACACAAATTAGTGTTTATGCGACACTAAGCAAGTGTCGCATATAGCGACACTTGGCTAGTGTCGCTATAGGGTTTGGACAGCCTATAAATAGAGAGTTATGGTTCAGTTTTAGGGTTGGTCATTAGAGAAAGAGTGTGAGGTGTTTTGTGTGTGAGAGAGAGAGAGGAGAAAAAGCTTGTAACTTTTATACTCAATTGTGAATACAAAGAAAACGTTATAGAAATCGTGTGTTTGTTTATTCGTTCAATAATCGCTAACCAAACGGATTCCGCACGTTGGGTTGATTAAACGATCCGTTAGATCAGGTACAGGGAACCTACACAGCCATATTGCTCAAGTTTCCAGTGGCATACTCTATTATTTCCTTCAGTGCTTTTAACATTTCTCTTTACTTCTCAGAATAAGGAAACAAAGATTTCTCAAATGTATTATACACATAAGTGTACTTCAATAACTGTTCTTCACAAAAAGTTGGATCTACATCTTCACTCACAATATCATATTTCAGCTCATTCACATAGTGGATAAAATCATCTGTATCTCTGGTTTCATTAGATATAACCCAAGCAGTGAATTGTTCTTCCATCTTCTTAATCAACTCTTTTTGATAATTCGTATATTCTAAAGTAGACCTACGTACGAGTTCCATAACAAATCTAATCTCATCCTCATGGTCATCTAAGTACTAAAACATGTCATCCTTAGTTGAAATCACAGGAGGATGTTCAAAACACTCGTCTCCAGTTGTTAGCTTGATTTTCTTGTTTTGTTCAAAAGAGTGGTCGTCTATCTCTATATCTTTAAAGTTCTCATTATCACTTCCAAAGTCCACTTGCATCGACTCCATTTCTTAATAACAGTTAAATTTCTCTGTTGTAACACCCCCAAATTTACTGTTTAGCGGAAGCATACATTGGGTGTTACTAATCAAATATCACAAGCACAAAGATATAATGAACGACCACTATATGCGTCGTTTTACATTTGTATTAATAAAAACCAAAGTTTGCATCAAAAATAGAGTTACATTAGCTCGGTGCAAATTGAGAGATTTAAGTACATAATTAATCTATACAAAATATAATAATGCAGCTAAATCTATGATTGTTTGCATGCTGACTCGAGCTAATTGATCTTGATTGTGCAATCCAACCTACTGCTGGTCACCTGTGATACATGCTAAAATAGGTCAGCGAAACGCTGGTGAGCTCACAGGTTTGTATATCAACACATAATTGTATGAACCGCAAGATTTATAATTGAATTTATAAATCAATTAAGCAAAATAAAAGTTATACAGCCATGAGCACATAGTCTGAGCTTAACTTGAGTGTCAGGTCCAATTAAGGAAACCCAACTTGAATGCCTCCTACGAGTGCCTAATCCACACTCGTCTTCTCAAATGCTAATACGTCCGTTTGACCAGTTAGTGCGTGCTAACCCGGACGAGGATTGTCAATCCTATATGATATCATATACTAACATTCACGCTACTACGTATTACCAGACTATGCTATGGAGGGCTTTAAATTGATTAGTTGAAGTAACTCATGTAGTATTTGATTTTGATTTGTATTTGCGTTCAACTTGTAAAACAAAACGAGCAATAATATCACACCCCTGATTGAAAAACAGTAAAATAGGGGCCATGAGACTCACCTGAGCCTGAGAAGTTTATCTAAATAAACTTTGATTGATTAACCGAGTATCGATGTCCGAAGACTTGTAACCTGGGGGTGTCCACGACACGCGATGGTTATAAACGGGAGTCGGTATCTCAAAGGACTACCTTTGTAGTTGTTACACAACTATATATGTCCAAATTACTACGATTTGGTTGATTATTTGGTTTGTGTTTTGAAAACGTGTACGGCGCGTTGGTGACAGATTTATAATAATAACCTTAACCATTATTATTATACTTTGATTTATCCATTTTTGCGTATTAATCGTATCGTATTTGGTTTGGTTAATGAAAAGTGATTTTTAAACACTTAGAATGTTTTTGGCTTCTGTTTTTGGGTTTTTGCGACACTAAATGCGACATAACCCTTGTGTTTCGCAACACAAGGCTTGTGTTCTGCAACACAAGGCTTGTGTCTCATGTCTGCGACACTAAATGCGACACAATGCTTGGGTCATATGTTTTGCGACACTAAATGCGACACAATGCTTGGGTCATATGTTTTGCGACACTAAATGCGACACAATGCTTGTGTCTTATGTTTTGCGACACTAAATGCGACACAATGCTTGTGTCTTATGTTTTGCGACACTAAATGCGACACAATGCTTGTGTCTTATGTTTTGCGACACAGTGCTTGTGTTCCGCAACACAAGGCTTGTGTCGCAAAGATGAACACCTGCCCAGAACCCAGCGGCTATCGCGATTTTTCAACCCAAAACCCAAATCTAACTCATTTTTAGGCTGCAAAATCGTGTTTTCCTCATACATTTGGACAATACTAAGTTGTGTAAACATTATAACACCGAAATAATACACCAAAATGAGTGGATTTAAATATTTAGAGAATTTCTTACAATTGCAAATCGAGACAAAACGAGGAAGAAAACGAGGGTGGTGCCTTTGTTAATCTTGTTCCTCTCTTGATGGTGATTCCATAAATGTAACTTTTGTTGTCGGTTATGCTAGATCCGAAAATTTGGTGGTGATGGGTTTGAGAGTGTTTTTGTGACGTGTGTGTGTTTTTGTTGAAATGAGAATGAAAGAAAAAGGGAAAGAGGTGGGGTGTAGGGGAAAGCCTCACCTTTTTCAGTCCCCGCAATCGCGCTCCGTGCGGTGTTCGGTTTCCCGTTCGTTTAAACGTTAAATGTTTATTTTATACGTTTAAATATACGTTTTAAAATACGAATAATTACCCAATATTTTTGTTGAAGTATTTTACCAAATACTTAATGGTTGCGTTATAAAATATAACTTTAACTTGTTTTGATTTGTTTGCGCGTTTAATAATCTAATCGTGTAGTCCTTGTTTGTACGATACGAATTTGAATTGAAATATTATCTAAATAATATTTTGGATATAATTGCGTTATTAAATAATATTATATTATTTAATAAAATTTTTCACCAACGTCCGTATTAATTGAATCGAATTGCATTCGATTTGAAACTCGTACGATTTAATCAAATCGCATACTTGTATATATATTCATCAATATATATGTTGATACATTAATTAGCCTAACACAGAACTAATTACATGTATTAAAACTTGATTAGGCACTAACTACTAGTCCTAATTTGACGGGTGTCACATTCTCCCCCTGTTAGAAGAATTTTGTCCCGAAATTTAAGTTGAAGTCGTGTTTGATGTTGAGTCAGTGAAGAGTTGAGGATACTTGAGTCGCATTTGGTCCTCCCGTTCCCAGGTAAATTCCGGACCACGCCGCGAATTTCACCTGACTTTGACGATGGGAATGCGACTTTATTTGAGTTGTTTGACCTCACGGTCCATGATTTCGGTGGGTTCTTCAACCAAGCGAAGCTTGTCGTTGAAAGTCCACGATCTCAGAACTAAAACTTAGTATTCAAGTATAAAGTGCAGCGGATAATCAATATACTTGAAGTAAATGATCTAGATAAGAGAAATATTGCTTTGGTAAACTGATTGTATTAATGTCACTCAGATAATACAAAAACCAAAGACTTAGAGAATTCTGAACAGACATTCACCTATATATAGGCAGAATTCTCTTAGTCAAAATAAGTTAACTTCTAGGTCCGAAACTAACACTTACTGACCTCTACTTACGGACTCACATACAGTCCGTAAGTACTACTTACATACTGACTTACTACATACGGACTTACTTACACTTAGTGACTTTCGGACTCAAGACATACATATTCTGTTACAAAAGTTTATCAAAAACTATTTAATTGAGCTTTAGACATTTATGCGCCAACAAACTCCCCCTTGGATAAAGCTTAATTTGTCTTGATTCTGATATATCTTTATTCGAATCCAGGAAGCTTGCATCCAGCATGGATTCCCTGCTCCAGACAAACATGCACCACTCTTTGAAACATCCTTGCTTGAAGTGTTGATTCTGGATCATCAGCATGAACAATTTGATTCTGTTCAAGTATCAACAAGTCTTCTTCAGCAAGATTAATTAGGCTCAGAGGATCATAAACTTTCACTACGTTTCTGGTTGGCCATAAGATGTTTCCATCTTGTTCTTTGTCATTGCAAACAATGTAGGCTTCTCCAGTATTGCTTACATATAGCCATTCAATGAAGTATTTGGTGAAGTTCGTTGGAAGATTCTCCAGAGGAATTTCCTTTTTGCAATGTGCTCCAGGATAAATAAGTTTCACTTTTGGTTGATTTGTTATTGGATAAATCTCCCAAGGATCAACTTTTCTTTTTGGCAACACTCTTGGAAGATATTTCCAATCCAAATAGTTTTCTTTCTTCCAATTAGTATCCTCATAAATCCTCTGGATCATCCAGTGTACGATACCTCTCTCAGGATAATTCAGAATGTTGATGCTTCCAAGACGATTCAAGTCACACTGAGGCAGGGATCCAAGTCTTCTAAACGATCTAGAGAAGTACTGAAGACCATCTGTTCTTTTTACCACAAAGACCTTGTTGTCTGAATCATACTTCCAACTGATAAACCTTCCTTTGAGTTTTCTGCTTTTAAGCTTGAAGGTTTTCCTCTTTGTCAATTTCTCTTCATTTACCACAACCTTTTCTTTGAACCAATCCTTGTAAGGTTTTTCTTGAACTGGATCTTCAGGAAAGTTCTGGAATAAGGATTCTTCATGCTCTTCATCTATTCCATCAACCTCTTCTCCTTCTTCTGGAGGCTCCTCATCTGAATCAAAGTCCCCATTCTGATTTAGAATTTGTAGATTATAATCAAACTCAGCAATATCATTATCCTGATAATCATGCTCATCTTCATCACTCCCCCAGATATATACAACATTTTGTGTTCCAGAAGATTCCCCAACTTCCATCCTTTTGCAAGTAGGAGAGTAGCTACCAGTAGATATATGTTTCTTGACCAATTCTTCTTCTCCAATATTAATCATAAATCTTTGGTCACTTGGTAACAGCTCCCCCTCAACTTTATCACTTTCCCTTTCTTCAGCAAAGTCAAAAATATCAGTATCCAGCTCAGCTTCTTCTTCTAAGTCATCAAATATAATATCTTCAAACTCTGAAGTTTGAACTGGAATATCACTGATCTGAGGCAGTGCAAGTGCATAATGTATAGGATCTGGAGAATCAATAGGAGTTGATGTATCATGCTCTGGATCACTTGGAGAAAAATGTTGTTGATCATCCTCATTGTCATCATTATCACCAGCACCAAAATCATATAAGCCATCATCATTGCCATCCTCATCATCATCATTACCATCACCATCATTACCATTACCACCATCATCATCACCTTTACCATCATCATCATTGTCATCCTTTTGTTCATCTTCCTCTGCTTCCTTGTCAGATTTCTCCCCCTGATCAACTGATTTTTCTTTCAATTTCTGAATTTCAAGCTCCAATTCCTTGATCTTTTCAGCTTGTTGATCAATCAGGGTCCGTTGAGCAACCACTTGTTGATTTTGCTCATGAAATCTCTCTTCCATTTTCACTGAGTAATCAATCAATTTCTTTTGCATTTCCTCTACAAGATTTAAGACAGGAGCAATTGCCTTAATTAATTTGGAATCCACTTCAGCAAGAGGAATTAATGGAAGTGTATCTGTTGGCAAACTGGTTGAAGATGGAATGCTGGAAGAAGTCATTATTGCTCCAGATGAAGGCATACTAGTAGAAGTACTAGCATCCTTAGAAAATAATGATAAAGGAGTTGTTCTTCTGATTTTCTTTGGTCTAATAGGAATTTGTTCAACTTCAGGATTATATGATGGATCAAGAGCTTCTTCTCTTTCTTTTCTCTTCCTTTCCTCAACAATCTTTGGATCTTCTTCTTCAGATGAACTAGAAGAATCATCTTCAGATGCATTGTCATTCTCAGTATCAGAAGAATCCGTAGATGTAGTATGAACAGCTTCAGCAATATCAGCAGCAGGTGCTTCATGAGCAGGTTCATCCTCAAACAAATCAGCATGCAGGTCAATGTTTTCAAACGTTGCTGGCAACTCAACATTTCCTTCCATAACAGCCTCTTGTTCAACTTCAACTTGTGGTTCATTGGCTGCAATATTTTCTATTTCTTCCACATGAACACCTTCTGGAGGATCATTTGCAATAATAATCTGTGCTTGTTCCTGGACTTGTTCCTCATGGATATCCTCTCCTACTTCTTCATCACTTGAGGATAGCTCAAATTCAATCTCTGGAGGTACAAAGTTTATATCCAAAACATGTCCAAATAAATCCAAAGATGCAGGAACAGCCTTCTTTCTGTAGTTGTGAACATCAGCAAATATCCTTTGTGGAACAGGAATGTAAGAATATCTGTCTCCTTCAAAAGTAAGTCCCTGAAGATGTTGATTGAAAATCCTTTGTAAAAACCTTGGATACATAAAGAAAGCCTCTTTGCTTGACAAATTTCCAATCAATTGCTGAAAGATGAACTTTGAAAAGTTGTATGGGATATTCAGAATAAGAGCAGTGATCATTTCAAGTAGATTTATCCCAACAGAATCATGTCCAGACTTCCTTGGAGATAAGGTGGAGACCATAGTATGTATCATAAACTTCCATTGAGGAGGAAAATGATTTTTCAGATATTGTTTGTCCATTGGTCCTCTAGTACATCCCATCCTAGAAAGACAGTCTATCACAATTTCCCTTGGAATTCTATTGTTCACTAGTGCATCATCCCCAAAATTCCAGGTTTGTCTTATCATATCCTCTGTAAGATCTAAGGGAATCCCAGTCACAATAGCTCTAATGCATGGAGGATTATTGTTTGGAAGGTATTCAGCTGAATTCCAAAACTCAAACATATGTTCTTGAAAGATGTGATCAACTCCCATATGTAAAGCATAATGAATTCTAGACCTTCTCAAAAAGTTCAGGATTGGATGAAAACAATTATTTATAGGCTTGTTTGGGGGATCCAAAAGATAAGCAGTCACATTATGTCTTGGCTCAAAGTCAATGATAACTCTAGCAATATCAGCAACACCAGGTTGATCTGCCATAATGTGTATAACAAGCTATACAAAACAAACTGTTAAGCAATATTCAAGACCACAGAATCAAAATAATGTACACACTGAAAATTTGTTAAGTGTCAAATTAGTCCGAAACGAGAATTACTTAGATCTTTATGTCAGTAACTAGCTACTTGGTACTAAGTATCACTACTAGGTCAGTATGTAATACTTATTTCAATAACTAGGTATCAACATATATTTTCCAAGTAAAACTAGGTCAGGAACTAACTTTTACTTTACTTTCAGATTGTCCGAAACTAGGATTACCTTGTCAGTATGTATGAGAGGACACTAATCCGTAACTAACAGATCAAATAAATGAGTGTAGTCCGTCAACTCGAATTTCATCGAGTGGAATGATAAGTGTCTCATCAGACAGACACTTCTTCAAATTTGAAATATGAAAAGTGGGGTGCACACTGCTGAGCTCGGATGGTAGCTGCAATCGATATGCCACTGGTCCAATCCTCTCGAGGATCTCGAATGGTCTAATGTATCTGGGATTTAGTTTCCCTCGTTTTCCAAATCGGATTACGCCTTTCCAAGGCGATACTTTGAGTAGTACTCGATCCCCAACCTGGAATTCGAGTGGTTTGCGTCTCACGTCAGCATAACTTTTCTGACGATCACGTGCGGCTTTGAGTTTGTTTTGGATCTCGAAGATCTTTTCAGTTGTCTCGTGAATGATCTCAGGACCAGTGAGTTGGTTGTCTCCCACTTCGGTCCAACAGATAGGTGATCGGCACTTATGACCGTACAGTGCCTCGAAAGGAGCAGTCTTGATGCTGGTGTGATAGCTGTTGTTGTACGAAAACTCGCACAACGGTAGATGTTTTTCCTAGTTTACACCGAAGTCAACTACGCAAGCTTGTAGCATGTCTTCCAGTGTTTGAATCGTTCGTTCACTTTGGCCATCGGTTTGAGGATGGTATGCGGTAGTCATATCAAGACGGGTACCAAATGATTTTTGAAGTGATTGCCAAAAGTGAGAGGTGAATCGACTATCCCTATCGGAGATTATCGAGATTGGAACACCGTGTCGAGAAACAACCTCTTTGATGTAGATTTGTGTGAGGCGTTCCATTTTGTCGGTTTCCTTGATTGCCAGAAAATGAGCAGATTTTGTGAGACGATCGACGATCACCCAAATGGTATCGCAACCGCTCGATGACTTTGGTAGTTTGGTTATGAAATCCATGGCAATTTGTTCCCATTTCCATTTAGGAATGCTGGGTTGTTGGAGTAAACCAGAAGGTTTTTGGTATTCATCTTTGACTTTCGAGCAAGTAAGACACTTGTTGACGTATGTAGCGATTTCAGCTTTCATATTTGGCCACCAATAAAATTCCTTGATGCCGTGATACATTTTGTCAGATCCAGGATGGATAGAATATTTGGACTTGTGAGCTTCATCCATTACCAAGTCTCGTAGATTTCCAAAACTGGGTAACCAGATTCGGTTTGAGAAATACCTAATCCCGTTAGGCTTGATTTCGAATTGTTTGTCCATGCCTCGCAACGCTTCGTTTTTGATATTATCGGGTTTCAGAGCTTCGAGTTGAGCAGTGAGAATCTGAATGTTTAGATCATTTTGAATAGTCATGCTGAGGGCTCGGACTCGAAGTGGTTTCGTTCGTTCTTTTCGACTGAGGGCATCGGCAACAACATTCGCTTTGCCCGGATGGTATTTGATCTCACAATCGTAGTCGGTAAGCAACTCGACCCACCGGCGTTGTCTCATGTTGAGATCCTTTTGATCGAATATATGTTGGAGACTTTTGTGATCGGTAAAGATTGAGCACTTAGTGCCATAGAGGTAATGTCTCCAGATTTTGAGGGCAAAGACGACAGCTCCTAGCTCGAGATCATGGGTGGTGTAGTTCTTTTCATGAATTTTGAGCTGTCGTGAAGCATAAGCAATAACTTTGTCTCGTTGCATCAGCACGCAACCGAGACCTTGATGAGAAGCATCGCAGTATACCACGAAGTCATCGGTGCCTTCGGGTAAGGATAGAATTGGAGCACTGCAAAGCTTTTGTTTCAGAAGTTGAAATGCTGACTCTTGTTTGTCAGTCCAATCAAACTTTTTGTCTTTCTGAGTAAGGGTTGTGAGTGGTTGGGCTATTTTCGAAAAATTTTCAATAAATCGCCGATAGTATCCGGCAAGACCCAAGAATTGACGTACTTCGGTTGGAGATGTTAGTGCTTGCCAGCACTTGATGGCCTCGATTTTCGATGGATCGATATGGATTCCTTGACTATTAACAACATGTCCAAGGAATTGAACAGATTGTATCCAGAACTCACACTTGGAGAATTTGGCATATAACTCCTCGTGTCTGAGTAGTTCTAGGACGGTTTTGAGGTGTTGCGCGTGTTCTTGTTCATTTCGTGAGTATATGAGAATGTCGTCGATGAAGACAATGACAAACTTATCAAGGTATGGTTTGCACACCCGATTCATAAGGTCCATGAATACAGCCGGTGCGTTTGTTAAACCGAAGGGCATCACCTGAAATTCATAATGCCCGTAACGAGTTCGGAAAGCAGTTTTCGGGATATCGGTGTCGCGAACTCGAAGTTGATGATAACCTGACCGAAGATCGATCTTTGAATAAATACTCGACCCTTGTAGTTGGTCAAACAGGTCATCAATGCGAGGAAGTGGATATCGATTCTTGACGATCAACTTGTTCAACTCTCGGTAGTCGATACACATTCTGAACGAACCATCTTTCTTTTTCACAAATAAGACTGGAGCTCCCCAAGGTGAAGAACTCGGCCTAATGAATCCTCTCTCCAGGAGTTCCTGTAATTGGTTGGACAACTCCTGAAGTTCGGATGGGGCTAAGCGGTATGGTGCTCGGGCCGCAGGGGCGGCACCTGGCACAAGGTCGATTGAGAACTCAACCTGTCTTGGTGGTGGTAGACCAGGTAGTTCTTCGGGAAAGACTTCTGGAAAGTCTCGAACGATGGGCACATCTTCAAGTCGCTTCTCCTCCGACTTTTTCTCCATGATGTGTGCGAGGATTGCCAGATAACCTTTTCTCAGGAATTTCTGAGTTTTCAAGCAAGATATGATGTTTAGTCTCGTCCCACCGGTCTCCCCATGTATGACCAAGGTTCTACCGACGGCGAGAGGAATACGAACGAGTTTATCGTAACAAATGATTTCAGCGTGGTGTTTGGACAACCAGTCCATACCAATGATGACGTTGAAACTTCCAATTTCAACAGGCATAAGATCGATTGAAAAGATTTCGTTGGCTAGGTTCAGAGTGCAATTAGGTATCACACTATCGGTTTCTATGAGTTTACCATTTGCAAGTTCTACGGTGTACTTAACATCTAGAGCAATAGGTGCGATATCAAGTAAAGGGAAAAACTCATCAGAAATAAAGCTTCTATCGGCACCAGTATCAAATAGAATAGAAGCAGATAAGTTGTTGAGGAGGAACATACCCGTGACCACATTCGGGTCCTGACGGGCATCCCCGGAGTTGAGTACGAACGCTCTTCCCCTTGCGTTGTTGTTGTTGTTGTTGTTGTTGTTTCCCTTGTTCTTGTTTTTAGGACATTCGTTTCTGAAGTGTCCTGTTTCTCCACACCCAAAGCAGGATTTGGGCGGGTTGGAATTGTTGCGAGAGGTGTTGTTGTTGGATTTGGGGGCTCGGCAATCTCGGGTCAAGTGCACGTACCTCCTGCAGTTGTTGCAGGGAGTACTGCATGGACCGTCGTGGTGGTAGTTGCACTTGGAACAATATGGCCTGTCCCCAGTGTAAGCACGTTTGGGTTCAGAGTTGGTGTTGTAAACTTGGATGGTGTTGGATTTCTTGTTCTGGTTGTTGTGGTGTTCAGAAGGTTTGCGTTTGTTGTCGTTGGAGGAGGATGTATTGGATTTCTCACGGCTGACAACCATTGCCATGAGTTCATGTGCTAGCCGGATAGCACTTTCAGTAGTGGTTGGCTTGGATGAAGCGACGTTCCCCTGGATATTTTCCGGGAGGCCGCGGATGTATCTTTTGATGCTCTTCTCCTCCGGATCAACCAAACCCGGGCATAACAGTGTAAATTGCTGGAATTTGGTGGTATATCCAGCAATGTTAGTTCCCTGCACAGTCAGGTGCTAGAACTCTTCCTCCAACCGATGAATTTCTTCTTCAGGGCAGTATTTTTCCTTTAGCTTCTTCTTCAATTCAGCCCAGGGGAGTTGGTTTGCTATTTTGATGCCTACAGAATTGGCGTGGGTGTTCCACCACGTAAGAGCACCTTCCTGAAAGGTGTATGCAGTGAACTTGACTTTGTTATCCTCCTTATAGTTACAGAGGTTGAAGACGGATTCCATACGTTCAATCCATCTGATTAGACCAATAGCACCTTCCGTGCCTTTGAAGTAGAGTGGTTTGCAGCTGAAAAAATCCTTGTAAGAGCAAGGCTTGATAACAGGGGTATTGACTGGGGTTTCATCATTACTTTGGGAGTTTCGAGGTGAATCCCGAGCAGCCAAAGCATCGGCCACTGCTCGAGATACGATAGCAGCAAGTTCGGCATCACTGTAACTTTTCTTCTTTGGCGGCATGATTCTTCAAGAAAGAAACAAGAGGTATATGAGAAGTTGTACCGGAATGATAATTCAATAGATGTATATATATTTAAGCGGTAATATACAACATTACACAGTGAAAATTAACAATGTAAAATAGTCGAGAGGAATTGCTGATTGATATTACGATGTTAAATGATTACAGACAATTCCAAATCACGAGTTTCAAAAGCTACAGACTTAGAAGTTTTACAAAAGTTCCGGGAATTATTACATCCGATCGAATTACATAGGTCCTATGAAAGCATAATAAAGTACAGGTTCAGCCTAAGCTAATCCTGACGTAGATTGAGTTGTGGTAGCAGTGCGGTGAGACGGTCCACAGATTCCGCAAGTCTGCTAACCATTCGGAGGGCGTCCTCGGTTTCCCTTAGACGTGTTTCGCACTGATGCAGCCTTGATTGTAAGACAGAGATTTCATTTCGGTTGCCAATCACTTGGTTGTGGACAACCTCCATAGTTTCGATGGTTTCACCCAGACGGTTGTCAAGCGTGTCCATGTGGTTGATGGTATTTTCGTGATCTTCGGAGACTTGGTTGATTCGTTCGAGTGAAGTGAGTCTCCAGTTTTCGTTGGTTTCTTGGAGTTCGATATCCATAGCGTTAAGTCGTTGCTCGTGGTGGTGTACTCTAGCGGCTAAATTCGGTAGAGTAAGGTGAGCAGGATATAGGCTAGCCCGAGGCGACCTGGGGTCCCTCCTAGCCACTCTTGGGTTTCGTGATCCATACGGATGAGAGCGTGATGAATTGGGTGGTGTGTTTGCCATTCTGAGATAAAGTGTTAGAAAGAATGAGGCCTATATCCATATAATACATATATAATATAGCCTAAGGTATTGAGCGGGAGCGAGGCCTATCTATGTATATATATATATACCACATAATATCCTAGTGTGTCTAGCACAGGCGTGTTTGAGTCCCGGTTCTCTCGAGGTCAGAGTCCACTAGTGTATCCTGTTCAGTCATGACTCTTTTCAGATCTCACATCATCTTCTTTTAATTGTACATAGTTGATCAGGCTATGTTAAATTAAACCAATACAATGCAGTCACTGAACCTAATCATACTTAATAAGGAATACTGCCTAACGGTCATAGTCTAGGACCACTAAATGCAACCTAGTTCACTATAACCTTAGGCTCTGATACCAATCTGTAACACCCCCAAATTTACTGTTTAGCGAAACCATACATTGGGTGTTACTAATCAAATATCACAAGCACAAAGATATAATGAACGACCACTATATGCGTCGTTTTACATTTGTATTAATAAAAACCAAAGTTTGCATCAAAAATAGAGTTACATTAGCTCGATGGAAATTGAGAGATTTAAGTACATAATTAATCTATACAAAATATAATAATGCAGCTAAATCTCTGATTGTTTGCATGCTGACTCGAGCTAATTGATCTTGATTGTGCAATCCAACCTACTGCTGGTCACCTGTGATACATGCTAAAATAGGTCAGCGAAACGCTGGTGAGCTCACAGGTTTGTATGTCAACACATAATTGTATGAACCACAAGATTTATAATTGAATTTATAAAGCAATTAAGCAAAATAAAAGTTATACAGCCATGAGCACATAGTCTGAGCTTAACTTGAGTGTCAGGTCCAATTAAGGAAACCTAACTTGAATACCTCCTACGAGTGCCTAATCCACACTCATCTTCTCAAATGCTAATACGTCCGTTTGACCAGTTAGTGCGTGCTAACCCGGACGAGGATTGTCAATCCTATATGATATCATATACTAACATTCACGCTACTACGTATTACCAGACTATGCTATGGAGGGCTTTAAATTGATTAGTTGAAGTAACTCATGTAGTATTTGATTTTGATTTGTACTTGCGTTCAACTTGTAAAACAAAACGAGCAATAATATCACACCCCTGATTGAAAAACAGTAAAATAGGGGCCATGAGACTCACCTGAGCCTGAGAAGTTTATCTAAATAAACTTTGATTGATTAGCCGAGTATCGATGTCCGAAGACTTGTAACCTGAGGGTGTCCACGACACGCGATGGTTATAAACGGGAGTCGGTATCTCAAAGGACTACCTTTGTAGTTGTTACACAACTATATATGTCCAAATTACTACGATTTGGTTGATTATTTGGTTGGTGTTTTGAAAACGTGTACGGCGCGTTGGTGACAGATTTATAATAATAACCTTAACCATTATTATTATACTTTGATTTATCCATTTTTGCGTATTAATCGTATCGTATTTGGTTTGGTTAATGAAAAGTGATTTTTAAACACTTAGAATGTTTTTGGCTTCTGTTTTTGGGTTTTTGCGACACTAAATGCGACATAACCCTTGTGTTTCGCAACACAAGGCTTGTGTTCTGCAACACAAGGCTTGTGTCTCATGTTTGCGACACTAAATGCGACACAATGCTTGGGTCTTATGTTTTGCGACACTAAATGCGACACAATGCTTGTGTCTTATGTTTTGCGACACTAAATGCGACACAATGCTTGCGTCTTATGTTTTGTGACACAGTGCTTGTGTTCCGCAACACAAGGCTTGTGTCGCAAAGATGAACACCAGCCCAGAACCCAGCGGCTGTCGTGATTTTTCAACCCAAAACCCAAATCTAACTCATTTTTAGGCTGCAAAATCGTGTTTTCCTCATACATTTGGACAATACTAAGTTGTGTAAACATTATAACACCGAAATAATACACCAAAATGAGTGGATTTAAATATTTAGAGAATTTCTTACAATTGCATATCGAGACAAAACGAGGAAGAAAACGAGGGTGGTGCCTTTGCTAATCTTGTTCCTCTCTTGATGGTGATTCCGAAAATGTAACTTTTGTTGTCGGTTATGCTAGATCCGAAAATTTGGTGGTGATGGGTTTGAGAGTGTTTTTGTGATGTGTGTGTGTTTTTGTTGAAATGAGAATGAAAGAAAAAGGGAAAGAGGTGGGGTGTAGGGGAAAGCCTCACCTTTTTCAGTCCCTGCAATCGCGCTCCGTGCGGTGTTCGGTTTCTCGTTCGTTTAAACGTTAAATGTTTATTTTATACGTTTAAATATACGTTTTAAAATACGAATAATTACCCAATATTTTTGTTGAAGTATTTTACCAAATACTTAATGGTTGCGTTATAAAATATAACTTTAACTTGTTTTGATTTGTTTGCGCGTTTAATAATCTAATCTTGTAGTCCTTGTTTGTACAATACGAATTTGAATTGAAATATTATCTAAATAATATTTTGGATATAATTGCGTTATTAAATAATATTATATTATTTAATAAAATTTTTCACCAACGTCCGTATTAATTGAATCGAATTGCATTCGATTTGAAACTCGTACGATTTAATCAAATCGCATACTTGTATATATATTCATCAATATATATGTTGATACATTAATTAGCCTAACACAGAACTAATTACATGTATTAAAACTTGATTAGGCACTAACTACTAGTCCTAAGTTGACGGGTGTCACATCCTTGCACATAAAATAGCACATAGTTTAGATTACTTATCTAATCCTATTTTATCTAAAGTGAATAATTATATTAATTTCTTATACATTGCTGATCAAAAGATCTCGGTAGCTCCATTAATAGTACACAAAAGCAGAGAAATAGGTCAGCGCGAAGCATGTTAAAAACCTATTTCTTTCGAGAAGCACCTTACCTCTTATATGATAAATCAATGAGGTAGGGCTGAACTCTCCTTATACCTTTGTTTTTGTTAGTATTCTCAATGGATGAGCCGATATTTCTTATTGATTTTGCAACACATTAAAAAAAGTATAATTGTTTTACAGGGAAATAGTTAGTTTTAAAATAAAATACACCGCTCCCCGGCAGCGGCGCCAAAAACTTGATGTGTGCTAAAGTATAGGCAATTATAATCTCAAGTTTAATTAAGGAAATACTAAATAATACTATCACACAATTCAGGCAAGTGTTATCCTGATCATAGAATATAGTTTCATAAGTAAGTCCAGATTCGAACACAGGGAACGTGATTTAATCTATAACTAACTATTTATTTATCCTAATTACAATTACTACAATTAATGTACAAATTCACAATTATAAACAATAATATACAATAATATATAAGATAGGGGGGACGTTTTAGTTCCGATCGAACATATATATATAATTGATACCAATTCTTTAATAGATAAGTTTAAAGAACAACTTAAGAATACTAAATTGAATAGAAGATTATGACTATTTAAACTATTATTTATTACACTTATTATATCAACTTATGTCTATTTGCGTGTTGGCTATTATTATTGTGATTTACTAATGTAGAAAATCTCAAAGGTTATGACAACTCTCATATAGCAATACCATCAAAGGTTATGTAAGTACCACTATTTATTAAGATCTATCTACATATTATTCATGCAATTCTAGGGTCGGTTGAATCATAATGCTATTTAACATTTAATAAAACATAATCACTTAATTTAAAAACCCAAAAGGTTATTGCAGTTTATCTATAAATCAGTTAATTATGATTATTAACATAATATAACACATTATTCTTGCATAATAATATTCAATAATATAATTCCAACATAAACATATAATTCATATTATAAACATAATAAACATATATTTAAACATTCATAATGAAAATCTAATAAGCAATTAATTCAAATAAACAATATCCATAGTAACCCAAAAGGTTAGTGAAGCTACAAGGATAAAGAAACCGAACCAAGTTAACGAACTAGCTTTTCCTAGGGTTGAAAACCTTCAAACCCTAGCTCCTTAGCCTCCAAATTCGCACCTAAAGTCGACCTTAAACCTTAACTTTCGACTTTGTATTCTAAGAATCGTATATGGTGTAACCAAAACTAAGCCTCTATTTATACTAATTCTGGCCGACCCTCCAACCGTCGGTTGGAACCTCCAACCGCCGGTTGGAGGTATTTGAGTAACACTCCAACTATGCGTTCTCCCATCCGTTTGAACCTTTTAGCCCCAACCGCCGGTTGGGCAATCCAACCGCCGGTTGGGCTTATTTTCCAGAATCTTCCAAAATCGGTTTGGGCTTCACATTGGGCCTCTTCTTCTTCTTTAAATGAATTTACTTGTTTTCTTGACCCAAATCTTCAATATTATCTTTTTAGTCTTCATTTCTTAAGGTTTAGATCTTCCTTTCATTCAATTGCTTTAATTACTTCAGTTTCGGTCTTATTTTTGTTCCTTTTTCTTCAATCTTCAATTAAAATACATTTCTGTAAATATTAACAAAATAAGTACTTAAAATCATATGAATGCATAAAATATATATAAATGTAAGGATAAATGACTATAAAATATACTATATATTTGATGCTTATCATTCATCAATCTTTCTGATTCCTGTGAGTAATCAGGGATTTCAAGAGAAGTCTCCCGACTATATCTTTTTCCCTATTCTTTATCTTCGCGTGCTCGAACCTGGTTTGATGAACTCGAACCCAATTCGATTCATACTTGGGAAGAGTTGGCTACTAAGTTTATGGCTAAGTTTTTCCCTCCTTCCAAGCAAACCAAGCTCAAGGATGATATCGTCAGTTTCCGACAGGAAACCAATGAATCATTATATCTAGCATGGGAACGATTTAAGAAGATGCTTAACAGATGTCCGAATCATCAAATGGGTAAGACGAACCTAATCCGCATATTCTACCATGGTCGGACTCCTCAGCACAAGTCAACCCTCGATGCTGCTTCTCAAGGAGATTTCATGTCACATACTTCTGAAGAAGCCTGGGAGCTAGTTGAGACGATAGCAATGCATCAACATGACTGGGAGTTTGGTGAACCGGCTAAGGAAGTAGCTAGTACTTCAAGCCTATCCTTTGAAGCTCTGCAAGCTCAAGTGGACAATCTCTCCAGAATCTTCAAGGATCTTCAATCTTCTACACCTCAGCCTCGTAAAGGTACGGAAGAAATTCTTGTCACTACTGTTAAAAACCCTGAATCGAACTTTCATTCTAAACCTTTCATTCAGCGGCCAACCAATAACCCACCTACTCAGTTTCTGCAACCTTTATCCTCTAATATGTCAGATTCCCCCGTAAATTCTCAACAACACTATAATGAAACTTTGACTAATTTCATGGTTGATCAAATGAACATAAACAAACAAGTAATAGATTTTCAAGATAAGATTGATGCTTTACTTAAAATATCAGAAGATTTGATCAAAAACCTGGAAGTTAGTCTTAAACAACTGTTTTTGAAAGTTGAGAACCAAGGAGGAATCATGGTCATCACTAGAGGAGGTAAAGAAACCAGAAATGAGAAGTCCTCAGATAATTCTTCAAATCAACTTCCTATCTCTGAACCGACCACTGATCCAGTACCTAGAGACATCACTGTCACTGCACCAGATCCAGTATCACCTAAAGTCCCAGAAATCATTCCACGAACTAGGATACCCTTCCCTGGTAGGCTTAAGAAAGAGAAACAGGAAGCACAATTTGGGAAATATCTAGAAATGTTTAAAAGCATGTACTTAAACGTTAGACTATTAGATGCTTTAGTAGAGATGCCTAGCTGTGCTAAGTTTTTCAAAGAACTCATTTCAAATAAAGAAAAATTAAGACAAATAGTTAGTTTACCCTTAGATGCTGAATGCTCAGCAATCATGTTACATGGCCTTCCACCCAAACTAGGAGATACTGGCCGTTTCACTATTCTCTGTTTTCTTCAAAACATCTAAGTTAGTAACGCCTTAGCTGACCTAGGAGCTAGTGTCAATCTTATGCCTTACTCTCTCTATAAGAAACTAGGATTAGGTGAACTGCTACCCACTCAAATGACCATCCAATTAGCTGATAGATCAGTCAAACTCCCCCGAGGAATAGCTGAAGATATAATGGTCCGAGTCGGTAAATTTATCTTCCCGGTAGACTTTGTCATTATGGATATTGAGGAAGATGCCCACGTTCCCCTCATCCTTGGTAGACCTTTCCTAAACACTGCCAAGGCTGTGATAGATGTAAATGAAAAATCTTTAAAACTGAGGGTCAGAGCGGAGGAAGTCACCTTTAATGTCGATAAGTTGATGAAGCACCCTATGGGAGAAGATCTTGGTCTTGTGGATGCCATGCAGGAAATATATGACGAGCATTTGGAGGAGATTCTAGCAGTCAGCAGTAACGAACCTTTCTCCAGCACTGTCATCACCAAAAGAAGACTTTGCCCAAACGACATCGGACTCTGCTCAGCTATCTCCGACCAATCAGCACCGTCCGGAGAGCTTCTATTTCCATTACCTGAAATGAAGAATCCTTTAGCACCGCCTAACTACTCTCCCACGAACAACTCTGTTGTTGCTGTTCCTTTAGGCGAAGGCATCCCTATCCCACTTTTAAGAAGAAATCAGTTTTTTCCGATACCCGAATCGTCTCCGTCTGTAGCTAAAATTCTCAAATCTTTCGAGGAGATGGATTCCGGTACTTTACCACAACTATCTGAAGGTTGTGAGAAATCAAATCCAAAAATCACCATAAGTACTTCTTCTAAAGTTCAATTTCAAAAGTTCGCACTCACCAATGATGTCATCATCACTGAGGATAATGCAACCTCTTCATCATCTACCTGCAAATACGAGTTAAAGAAGAACGTGCGTTCCAATGAGACAGAACTAGTAGAAATAAAATCAGCCACTACAGCCGACTCATCTCCAGAAGAATCAGAGTTCCAAAAGGAGTATGACGAGTTACAAAGAGACGAGATCGCTCGAATGAAACCCTCTATCGAAGAACCGCCAGAATTGGAGTTGAAGGAATTACCCTCTCACTTGGAATATGCTTTTCTCGAAGGAACCTCACATCTACCCGTCATATTGCCAAAGGTCTTTCACCTAAAGAGAAAGCAAGACTTATCCAGGTCTTGAAGTCACACAAGAAGGCGATTGTATGGAAGATTTCTGATATACAAGGGATCAGTCCAAATTACTGCACGCACAAGATACTCATGGAAAACAACTTCAAACCTTCCATACAGAGACAGAGGAGAGTAAACCCGAAGATTCAAGACGTGGTCAAGAAAGAGGTTATCAAACTCTTGGATGCTGGTTTGATCTATCCTACCTCAGATTCCCCATGGGCCAGCCCAGTTCAGGTTGTCCCAAAGAAAGGAGGAATGACGGTTATCGCTAATGAAGATAATGAATTGATTCCTACACGAACCGTCACCGGCTGGAGGGTGTGTATCGACTACCAGAAATTAAATGAAGCCACCCGGAAAGATCATTTCCCTCTGCCATTCATCGATCATATGTTGGAAAGATTATCAGGGAATGAATATTACTGCTTCCTCGATGGTTTCTCCGGCTATTTTCAAATTCCTCTCGATCCAAAGGACCAGGAAAAGACGACATTCACATGTCCATATGGTACATTCTCTTACCGCCGCATGCCATCCGGTTTATGCAATGCGCCTGCAACATTTCAAAGGTGTATGGTGGCAATATTTCATGACATGATTGAACAGTGTATGGAGGTATTCATGGACGACTTCTCAGTCTTCGGTGATTCCTTCACATCTTGTCTTTCCAACCTTGAAAGGATGCTAGCCCGATGCGAAGAATCAAATCTTGTCTTAAACTGGGAAAAGTGCCACTTTATGGTGAAAGAAGGAATAGTATTAGGACATCGAATATCAAAATCTGGAATTGAAGTTGACAAAGCCAAAGTTGAGACTATTGCCAAACTTCCGCCACCTACTTCTGTTAAAGCCATTCGCAGTTTTCTAGGTCACGCAGGATTCTACCGTCGCTTTATCAAGGATTTCTCTAAGATCTCTCGACCTATGACGCACCTTCTCGAGAAGGATACTCCGTTTGTCTTTTCAGATGACTGTCTTAAAGCTTTCAACATTTTAAAGGATCAGCTCACACATGCACCGATCATGGTCGCCCCCGATTGGAGTCTTCCGTTTGAAATCATGTGCGTTGCTAGTGACTTCGCTGTTGGAGCTGTCTTAGGGCAAAGGAAGGAGAAGCAGTTTCAGCCAATCTACTACGCCAACAAGACACTCACTGATGCACAAGAGAATTACACCACAACAGAGAAAGAGCTTCTTGCGGTAGTGTTCGCTTTTGATAAATTTCGTTCCTATTTAATATTGTCCAAAACTATTGTCTGTACAGATGACTCAGCCTTGAAATATCTCTTCAAAAAGCAAGACGCTAAGCCAAGACTGCTTAGATGGATTCTCCTCCTCCAAGAATTTGACATAGAAATCAAGGATAAAAAGGGAGCCGAGAATGTCACAGCAGATCATCTTAGTCGATTGGAAATTCCGTCGATGGAGAAGCTTGATGAGAGAGAGATTCAAGACTAGTTTCCTGAAGAACAACTCATGAATATCAGAGGATACCAACAGGGATCTCAATTCACTTACAACCCTTGGTATGCAGACTACGCAAATTATCTGGTTGGAGGAATTGTGCCAAAAGGAATGCCCACCTCTAGAAAGCGCAAATTCTTTAGAGACGTAAAGAACTACTATTGGGATGATCCATACTTATTCAAAGTATGTCCGGACCAAATCATTAGAAGATGCGCAGATGAGAGGGAGGCAAGGAACATTCTTCACCAAAGTCATCACGGACCAACTGGAGGACATCACGGAGCAAATATGACTGCAAGAAAGGTATATGACTCTGGCTTCTACTGGCCTACTATATTCAGAGACGCTCACGACTTGGTGAAACGCTGCGATGCTTGCCAAAGGTTTGGAAGTATTTCATCGAGAAGTGAAATGCCACTTACTAACATCCAAGCTTGCGAGATCTTTGATATATGGGGGTTGGATTTTATGCGACCATTCCCAAAATCATATGGGAAAGAGTATATTCTGGTTGCTGTCGACTACGTCTCCAGATGGGCCGAAGCTCAAGCATTTCCTACAAATGATTCCCGAGTGGTAGTAAAATTCTTAAAGCAGCTCTTCTCACGTTTCGGTACTCCAAAGGCGATCATTAGTGATCGAGGCACGCACTTCTGTAATGCTCAGTTTATGAGGACATTAAAATATTATGGTGTCACCCATAAGACCTGTACGGCTTACCATCCGCAGATGAATGGGCAAGCCGAAGTGACGAATCGAGCGCTCAAGAGAATTTTAGAACGAACCGTGGTTAATCATAAGGAAAGATGGGCTGAAAAATTAGACGATGCTCTGTGGGCGTTCAGAACCGCATATAAATCGCCACTAGGAACCACGCCCTACAGACTAGTCTACGGAAAAGCGTGTCATCTACCGATAGAGTTGGAGTATAAAGCTCACTGGGCGCTAAGAGATTGTAATTTAGACCTTTCTGCAATTGGATCACATCGGAAAATGCAACTGAATGAATTAGCCGAATTAAGAGACCAAGCATATGATAGCTCTCTGCACTTCAAAGAACGGACAAAGAATACTCATGATGCTAAACTTAAATATTCTAAGTTCAAGCCCGGAGACAAAGTTCTTCTCTTCAATTCGCGCTTCAAGAAATTCTCTGGCAAATTCAGATCAAGGTGGAGCAGACCATTTGTTATATCAAAAGTCTTTACCTTCGGAGCAGTCGAACTAGAAGCCCCGGACGGTAATTTTAAAGTCAATGGCCATCGCTTAAAGCACTATATCGAAGATTTCCCCTTTGGTGAGGAAGTCTATATCTTTAAACCACCTTGAGCCGACTAGTAGGTACAAGGAGTCAAGCTAGAGACTCTCTAAACAAGTGCTCTTGGGAGGCACCCCATTGCTTATCTTATTTTATTTCTTAGTTATTTTTGCTTTAGTATTATCATCCCTAAACTAACGATGCAGGATAACCCAAATATCTGACGATGCAACACTCCTACATATACATCAGATAAGTTTTATTCATAGTATACAAGTGCGAATGAACAGATGACCTCGCAAAGCTTTAACATTTAAACAAACATTTCTCGAAGTCATCTAATTATTTTGCATTTGTATACCCATTTTAAAACTATAGCATTACCTGTTTATCTTTATGTTTCAGGATGGATGTTTCAGCTGAGACTCCAGGACAAGCTACTCAGAAATAACAGAAGAAAAGGACCCGCAGAGGAAAAAGAAAGAAGACGACCACCACGACTGATGAGCATGCTCAGACTGCTCCTGTATCTGCCCCACTTTTTGACTTTGGAGTTACCACTTCAGATCCGATAGTGACTTGGGCGATGCTCAGTGAGCTTTCGATTCAGCGTAGCTCTCAGTCCGAAATCAGAGAAGCGATGGGACTGCCGAAACTCGTCGACCAGCCGTATCAGCTTGGTCAGGGTCCCAGGCCAGCTCTCCCACCTTTATCCTTCTTCCCAACTGCCCCACCACAGACTGTTCCTCCCAGTGTTGTTGCTTCTTCTAGGCCACCTCAGAATCCAAATGATGCACCCATGGTGTCTGATCACACTGCTACCTTATCACTCACTTCAGATCCAGATCCTGACGCACTTGCAGCATTTGATCCAGACATGGATGATTTACTAGACGATTTCTAGCTTATTTTATCTTTAGTTATCTTTATTTATCTTTAGACCTGTTATGTTGAAGTGATGATTATGATGGTATTTTATGACATTGCAGACCTTATCTTCATAGGAATTGGATGAGCTTTGAAAAGAGTCTGGTCCTCACAATCTAGCAAATTATTTACACCAACCCTACACAAATATGGTCCTATATCCAGTGCCTACTGTCCGTAGGGAAGTATCTCTCCTAAACCCGTTCTTCCTACTTTAATATAACTTCGATATGCCTATTGACCACTTAAATCTCTAAGTATGGGATCCCCCTCGCTTACAACTTTTAAATTCACATTTTTCCTAAACCAAAACCCTAAGTGTGGGATTTTCTCCCTACTTAGTGTAGAAACATTGGGGACAATGTTTATTTCTAAGTGTGGGATAGCGGTATATTTCTCGTCTATCTGTTTAAGTTGATCTAGAAACATGCTGGTCCTCAAAATAAATTTTCAACCCTTATTTTGCCAAAAATTTCAAAAATTTTAAATTTTTTTAGTCACAATAAAAGCAAATTGGTTAAAACTTCGACGCTGAAATTGTCACTCATTCAGTAAAACCTAAACAGTTTTACTTCGACAGTCAAGTTGTCACTCATTCAGTTGGCCAATAAGTTTTTCAAGAATGAATACAGATTTTTTTTACAAGTATTTCAAAAATTCGTAAATATAAGGTCGAAATCATGTCGGATTCTAAACAATTTAAGATGAGGATCTAAGAGGGGCATCGCACGACTGGACACATATAACCCATTTTTTGCGGTGAGGAATTTGAGCCTTATAAGCATTCATTTTAAATGCTTCACTGTTCGTTTGTTGTGTGTGACCGGTGCACGCATTTCTAAATTAGAACTTGCCCCAGGTACACATTTCGAGATCACATTGACAGGTGTCATACGTGACATAGGTACGATTAGAGGACCTTGACATTCCTTAGGATTTAAACCCTTTTCACATATCTTTTCAAGCCAAAAACGCTTCCAACACTCAATTTTAGTGTTGATGATCCGCTTAGAAAACCCTGTTGAGCCTTAGCCTATTTTTCTTTCATTCACCCAAATTTTTAACCCCTTATTCCCCTACCCACCAGAAAACTTATCTTAGTATTTTTTTGAAAAAGAGATATTTAGGTGTTCCTTTTTGCTTTCACTCCAAAAAAACACAAATAATGTTTACTAAAACTTCTCGTGTGCGTTTTATTGATCTATATAGAAAAAAATTCGAGAGTCATGTGGTGCGAAAAATTGGCACCAAAGTAAAACTCAAAAATCATCAAAGGATTGAGAAATGAAAATAAGAAGGGATCTCAAGAAGGGAAATAAAAGAAAATACCTTAGAAATTTCTTGGCAAGAAAAATCTAAGCCCAAAAATAGAAATAGAAATAGAAAAGAAAAGAAAAAGAAAAGAACATAGCTGAAATAAAGCTAAATGCTTCGACTCTCTCGAAAACTCGACTCTTCAAAAATCATTCCATGTGTTTTCAAAAGATAGAAGTCAAAATAGCTAACTTATCCCCAAAAGTGTTATCCGTTTCCGTTTTCATTAAAAAAGATATCTAGATAGAGCTTTTTTTCGAAAGTCCCAAGATAAGCAAACACCCTTAGAAACCCAGATACCCCCAATCTATCCATGCCCTTTTTAAACCCACACCAAACACTACAACCCATTTGAATGTCCTGGGATAATCAGTACCGTTCCTGTCTAAGTGATGAAGATTTGATCCTCGGGCAAGCCTATGACGACGAATGTTGCACGACTGGTATTTGAGCGATTTTTCATTTGGCTTAGGATAATAGGAACCCCGATACACTTTGAGTGAATTGAGTGACCACCAATGAGATCGCCCAGTCGTGTATATTCCACAAATTTCAGAATTGAAAGTTTGCCTAAGTGAATCATCTTGAACAACTTTTAGATACGTCATGTGAACACCTCTTATTTATCTAACAGGCAAATACTTGTTTCCAATCTGTGTGAATTCTTCGTTGTGGGTAGAAATCAAAAACTTTTTTTCTTATGGTAAATTCTAAGAGGGTAAGTGTGACACCCGTCAAATTAGGACTAGTAATTAGTGCCTAATCAAGTGTAATACATGTAATTAGTTCTGTGTTAGGCTAATTAATGTATCAATATATATATTGTTTAATATATACAATTATGCGATTTGATTAAATTGTGCAATTTTCAAATCGAATGTAATTCGGTTCAATTAATACGGGCATTGGTGAACGATTTTATTAAATAATATAACACTATTTAATAACACTAATTATTCAAAATACTATTTGATAATATTTTGTAATTAATTCGCATCGCACGAAGAAACATCTACGCGATTAAAATATTAAGCGCGCAAACAATCAAAGCGAAACTAAGTCATATTTTATATAACTCAAGTGCTAAGTATTTGGTAAAATACTTCAACAAAAATATTGACTAAATCCTCGTATGTTAAAACGCATGTTTAAACGTGCAAAATAATTAATTAACGATTAAACGACCGGGGAAATGAACACTGCACGGAGTTAAAAAGTGGAGACCCCCACACTAGGGAGGGCCCCCACCGATCAGCCACAAGGGGTGAGGTCACCACCTCCCCACCCCATTTCCCACTTCTACTTTCTTTCATCTTTTCCTTTCTCTCTCTCTTTTCTCTCAATTTACCACCAACCTCACCATCACCATTAAGCCACAAAATAACACCATCAAACCTCAATATTTCATCTCGCTTGTTTGGAAGAAAAGAACCACCGCGCAAAGACCTACATTTCTATCTTTCCGGATTCTCGTTTCGCTACTTTGTAAGTTTCCGACGAAATCCCGAAACCTTTCGATTTCAAGTGTTTTTAAGTTCTAGTTGTTTCTTTAAGCTTAAAATGTCCAAATATGGGTTGGGTAAAAGTCACAGGTCGAACGGAGGCCGGAAAACACCTTTTCGGCTCATTTTCCGGCCAACAGCTCGTTGTGTCGCAGAGGCTCCAGGCCACCTGCGACACAAGCCTTTGTGTCGCATAATTTGAATTATGTCGCACTTAGCGACACAAGCCCTTATGTCGCAGAGGTGATCTGCGACACAACAGACTATGTCGCACTTAGCGACACAAGCCCTTATGTCGCAGAGGTGATCTGCGACACAACAGACTATGTCGCACCTAGCGACACAAGCCTTATGTCGCATGCTATGTCGCATGAAACAGAACCAAGAAAACACAAATTTTACTAAGTGTCGAGACCTTAAATTTTATCACTCGATTTCACCCAAATTCAAGCTCGACCCCAGCCAGGGGCTCTGCCCCTTGGACCCCGCCAGGGGCTGCCGCCCCTTGGACCCCGCTACCAGGGGCGCTGCCCCCGGACCCCCGTCATTAACGGGCTTCGCCCTTACCCTAGGGTCACGAGTAACAGTGTTACATCTAAACTTTCACACAAAGTGCTAAACTTGTATAACATCAAACACGAATGCGACCTGACTTCTAAAACACATTGGAACTTACTTTTAAGTATAACACTTCAAAAATCAGGAAAGTAATAATGAGATTATTTCAACAACCAATTCACCGACGGCCGTACACGTTTTCAAAACACAAGTCAAACAACCAAATCGTAGTAATTTGAATAATTCAATCAACCAAATCGTAGTAATTTGGACATTCTAAGTTGGACGAACAACTACAAGGGCAGTATTTCGAGATGCCTACTCATGTTATAACCATTGTGTGTCTTGGACACCCTCAGGTTACAAGTCTTCGGACATCAATCCACCGCTAATCAATTCAAGTTTATTAATTTAAACACTCAAGGCTCAGGTGAGTCTCATGGCCCCTATTTTACTGTTTTTCAATCAGGGGTGTGATATTATTGCTCGTTTTGTTTTACAAGTTGAACGCAAGTACAAATCAAAATCAAATACTACATGAGTTACTTCAACTAATCAATTTAAAGCCCTCCATAGCATAGTCTGGTAATACGTAGTAGCGTGAATGTTAGTATATGATATCATATAGGATTGACAATCCTCGTCCGGGTTAGCACGCACTAACTGGTCAAATGGACGTATTAGCATTTGGGAAGACGAGTGTGGATTAGGCACTCGTAGGAGGCATTCAAGTTGGGTTTCCTTAATTGGACCTGACACTCAAGTTAAGCTCAGACTATGTGCTCATGGCTGTATAACTTTTATTTTGCTTAATTGCATTTTAAATTCAATTATAAAATCTTGCGGTTCCTACAAATATGTGTTGACATACAAACCTGTGAGCTCACCAGCGTTTCGCTGACCCATTTTAGCATGTATCACAGGTGACCAGCAGTAGGTTGGACTGCTCAATCAAGATCTATTAGCTCGAGTCAGCATGCAAACAAACAGAGATTTTAGCTGCATTATTATATTTTGTATAGATTAATTATGTACTTAAATCTCTTATTTTCAAGCGGAGCTAATGTAAACAATATTTTGATGTAAACTTTTGTTTTATCAATATCATTGTAAAACGACGCATATAGTGGTCGTTCATTATATCTTTTGTGCTGTGTATATTGATTAGTCACGTCCCGACCCGATTCGCTTCCGCAACCCGAATTTGGGGGTGCGACAGTAAGTTTGCTTGAGGACAAGCAAATGTCTAAGTGTGGGATATTTGATAACACGCAAAAAGTCATGTTTTTGCGTGCATTAATCTCTCCTTTTTAGCCCAATATGTGACGAAACTAATCAAAATAGATACTTTATCATTATAACTCATCACATGGGCCAAAATATAGACAATGTTTCAAAAGTCAACTAAAATGGTCGAAAAACACGATAAATCTAACGAATACGATCATAAGCATTCTCGTTCACTCGTTCTAGCACTTTTTGAGAAAAACAAAGAATTATGACCTCTAACTTATGTCATTTTCTTCGTTAGGAAAATACGAACACGTGGATATAAAGAACGCTCAAAACGGATAAACGGCGAAGAAGTTACGCCCGAACGAAGAAACGAAGAACCGAGGAACCAGCATACGGCTGAACCAGGCCGTATACGGCTGGTCCAGACCGTATACGGCTGGGCCTGGACCGTATACAGTCTGTGCACGCCGTATACGGCCTGTGCTCAGCCGTATATGGCCCAGTTCAGCCGTATTCACCCTATGCTCAGCCGTATACGGTCCAGTTCAGCCGTATACGGTCCAGCTCAGCCGTATCGTGCGTTTGGGTGATAAAAATCTGATTTTTATTCGCCTTTGCGATACGGTTGTGCGTTTGGAGGTTTGGATACGGTCTACATATACGGCTGTGCGATCTCTATAAATACAAGCCTCATTTCATCATTTCAACACACCTTCACATTTTCACACTTCTATACACACTTTCTCTCACTACTC
The DNA here is from genome assembly GCA_963422505.1 of Pseudognaphalium luteoalbum. Lineage (NCBI taxonomy): Eukaryota > Viridiplantae > Streptophyta > Magnoliopsida > Asterales > Asteraceae > Pseudognaphalium > Pseudognaphalium luteoalbum. The sequence goes on from OY730197.1 coordinate 41,440,334, forward strand.
TCTCTCTCTAAATTAGTTAGTTAGTTAATTAGATTAGTTAAGCTAGTAGATTAGTAGCTTACTTGTAACGGAGGTGCTCCGAGACTGCGGTGTCGCACGATTTGTAATAACGCTTTATCAGGTTCTATTATAATCTCTATCTTGTTATTTTAAATAATGTTGTGCTGTTGCTATACTTGTTTAGAATTACTTGCTAGGATTATTGCCATGCTTAGCTAGACAAATTTGTGTTTGCTATGATAGTTGCCATGCTAGGGTAGTTATACTTAAATCATGTTGTTACTCTGTCTATATGCTGTTGAATTATATTTGAATCTATGAATTGAATCTCAAATGTTTATCTATCCAACTTATGGTGTGGTTAGTAACATCCTTCTAGGATTGGCCAATTGCTAGTTACCGGAGGGAGATACGTAGCGTAGGATTAGAGATAGATTAGATTCAGGCCATTTAACAAGTGTCTTAGAGAGAACCTTCGGGACACTTGTGACTTGACCATGTACCCCGTCACTCTGCATAATTGATCCCTGCTATGCTGCCTTTCTGCATGTTCTTGTTTGATTGTTGCTTAGGGTTTGCATGCTAGTATCTGTTATGCTGATTAGTTACATGATTAGGTTTTCAAATATTTATCAATTGCATATACCAGTTTAACAAGCATAGAATAGTTAAAGTGATTTATATGAAATAATGATGAACAATTTAATCAGCCGTTAGACCAGACCATCCCAACTTGTCCCGGTAGGAAACCCCTGTTCATGTTTTTGTTTATTCAACAATTCATGCCATGATTCGGATATCTCAAATGTCCGAGATTGGGGGACAAGACTCGAGGATGGTTGTTGGTTAAATTGGTTGCTACATTTGGGACAACTTCCGGTGTAGTTTACATTCCATAACTGTTATCCACGTGACATATTATTTATCTGATTGTGGACAACTCTACGTTAGATAGATAATAGGCTAGGAGTTATGGCTCATTAGGAAATATTAATGTCATCTTAACTAAGGCTTTATCCCATTAACTACCCCTAAATAGCATGAGTAATTATCATAGTAAACACTTGCTTCACCTATAAGTTCTCGTTGCCACCTCCCCTCCACTTTACTTTATCTTAATTTTAGATAATTAGTAGTTAGTTAAAACCAAAAAAAACCAAAACCTCTTTTAAACCCAAGCTAAATTCCCGTAGATAACTAAAGTCCTAGATCCCATGCCCGTTGTAGTTTGAAGAATGACCCTAGGTCATACCTATCGCTGTACTCACCCATAGCTTTAGTATACTTAGGCCCAGCAAAAACAAATTTTAAAACCCGCTGGTGCCGCCGCTGACGGATGGTCCAACGACAGGGTAAAACCTGATCGACCATTGGTGGCGCATCAATTACATAAGCTCGGTACTATGATCTGAAAGATTCTATAGCATTACTACTTATACAAAATATAATAATGCATAAAAATCTCTTGATGTTCGTGTTTGCATGCGACTCGAGCTAAGTAATATCCTGAGCAATCCTACTACTGCTGTGTACCTAAGAATACATGCTAAAAGGTCAGCTAAAAGCTGGTGAGCTCACAGGTGTAAATGATATAACCAAAATGTATAAACCACAAGATTTAATAATGTGTTTGAAATTAATCAAATAAATGTGTATATTACTGCCATGAATCCATAGTTTGAGCTTAACTAAGGGGTCAGCATCCGCCTTTATGGACCTGAGCGAGTGCCTAATCTACACTCGTGTGAACAAATGATAATGTGTCCGTTTGACATCACAATTAAGGTAGCGCGACTACCCCGGACAGGGATTGTCAATCCCATATGGTACCATACACTAACATTCACGCTAAATCCATACTAACAAACTATGTGGTGGAGGATTTTATGATTAGTAAAACAACTCATGCAGTCAATATATCAAGTTTTTTATTTGTGTTTACGTGTAAAATAAATCTGAGCATGTATTCCCACCCCGGGAGTAAAAATAGTAAAATGCGGGGCTATGAGACTCACCTGAGTCTGATGCGTTTATCTCAATAAACGTGCGTTGCTAAACAAAGAAATGATGTCCGAAGACTGTAACCTGAGGGCGTCCAAGATGCGCGTGGTTAATACGTGAGTAGGTATCTCAAAAGATCAACTATGCTAGTTGTTCATCCAACTAGTTACGTCCAGATACATGGATTCGTTTGATTGTTTGTTTGTGTTTTGAAAACTTGTATGGCCCGTTGGTGATGGTTTGTAATAGTAATCTTACATCATTATTATTATGTGTTGATTCATTGTATACTATTAAAGTATATGTTTCGTGTGTTGTATTGTATATAAGTGTTGAAGTATATATGTATCATGTACGAGTTCATCGTATGTGGTTCAAAGGTTGTAAATGTTTGACACGCAGTGTATAAAATATTTCCAAACTTTAATGACTGGGGTTCGAGGGCAGCGCCCCTGATTAGCGGGGTTCTAGGGATGGCAACCCCTGGCGGGGTCCAAGGGGCAGAGCTCTTGGCTGGGGTCGAGGTGCCAAGTCAGCTCGAAATTTTTTTATTTCTACTACATTGCTTTAGTGAAAAACGCATCTAAAATCTGAACTTGGGTATTGTAGGTGATAAAATTTTAGGTTTTGACACTTAGTAAAAATCCGCGTTTTCAAGGTTCTGATTTGTGCGACACTGGGTGCGACACCAAGTGCGACATAGGTTGTTGTGTCGCTAGTCATAACTGCGACATAAGTCATTGTGTCGCTATATGCAACGTCTGCAATTTAATGTGACATAGGGTGCTGTGTCGCTATATGCGACATCCGAAAGTGTTGTGACATAAACATTTGTGATTTAAAGAGAGAGGGGAAAGGAAGAGAGAAGGTGGAGTGTTGGTGATGAAAGAGTAAAGTGGTGAATGGAGTGTGTGTGTGGGTTTGGTAAGTCAAAGAGGAAGGGAGGGAAAAGGAAAGGAGGGGAAGGGGGGGGGGGGCTGGCAAGGGGGGCCCATAAGGGAGGGGAAGTCTCCAATTTTTCGTTCCCTACGCTTGCGCTACGTGCGGTGTTCGTTTACCCGATCGTTTAAACGTTTAATTATCGTTATACGTTTTAATACGTGTGTTTAAATAACGATTTAAATATCGATATTTGTATTGAAAGTATTATCCTAAATACTTTATTTTAAGTTATTAAAATGTTGTCGGGTCTCGGCTTGGGGGTTCGTTGCGTAATCGTACGTTTATTTAACTCATGTAACGTTTTTAAATGCTTTATTCGCGCGCGTGTAATTGTAATATTTTTACTTGAAGTTTTTTATCAAAATACTTAATAATGAATTATAAAAATATAATTTGGGTTTATTTCGTCTGTCGGGCGTGTTTCGCGCGTTTCTGTCGCGTATGGTTAGTTTTAGACGATACGAAATACATGTGTTTATATTATCCAAATAATATATAAATAAAAAAATGAGTTAATTAAATAATTTCACATTATTTAATAAATTGTTCACCAACGTCCGTATTGTGATTCTGTCGGATTCCATCTGATAATGAAATGCATGATTTAAATAGATCGCGTACGTGTGTATATATAACAATATACAAAATGATACACATAATTAGCCCTAAACATAACTAACTACATGTATTAATACAATGATTAGGTACTAAGTACTAGCCCTAATAATGCGGGTGTCACATTCTCCCCTTGTTAAGAGAATTTCATCCCAAAATTTAGCTCTGAGCCATGGATGGAGTGGAGTCTGTGAATAACTGTGGGTACTTGAGTCGTATTTGGTCTTCCCATTCCCAAGTGAATTCTGGACAACGCCGCGAATTCCACCGGACTTTAACGATGGGAATACAACTTTATTTCAACTGTTTGACCTCACGGTCCATTATTTCCACTGGGGTCTCGACGAAATGAAGTTTATCATCGAAATGGATTTCGTCAAGGGGAATAACGAGTGTCTCATCAGATAGACATTTCTTCAGGTTAGAAATGTGAAATGGGGGATGCACGCTACTAAGCTCGGGTGGTAGCTGCAACCGATATGCCACTGGACCAATCCTTTCAAGGATTTCAAAAGGTCCAATGTACCTGGGATTTAACTTCCCGCGTTTGCCGAAATGGATGACACCTTTACAAGGTGATACTTTCAAGAGTACTCGATCCCTAACTTGGAACTCGAGGTGTTTGCTTCTCACGTCAGCATAACTTTTCTGACGATCACGCGCGGCTTTGAGTCTGCTTTGTATACCCATGATCTTTTCTGTGGTTTCGTGAATGATTTCTGGACCACTGAGTTGGCTGTCTCCCACTTCGGTCCAACAAACAGGTGATCGACACTTACAACCGTACAGTGCCTCGAAAGGTGCAACTCCAATACTGGTATGGTAGCTGTTGTTGTACGAAAATTCACACAATGGTAGATGATGTTCCCAGTTTGCACCGAAGTCAACTAAGTAGGCTCGTAGCATGTCCTCCAGTGTTTGTATAGTTCGTTCGCTTTGGCCGTCAGTTTGTGGATGGTAAGCGGTACTTATATCCAGACGAGTACCCAAAGATTTCTGAAGTGACTGCCAAAAGCGAGATGTGAAACGGCTATCTCTGTCAGAGATAATAGAGAAGGGAACGCCGTGTCGGGACACAATCTCTTTCATATAGATTCGTGTGAGGCATTCCATTTTATCGGTTTCTTTAATGGCGAGGAAATGAGTAGATTTTGTGAGACGGTCGATGATCACCCAAATGGTATCACAACCGCTCGGTGTTTTTGGGAGTTTTGTGATGAAGTCCATAGTGATCTGCTCCCATTTCCATGGGGGATTTCAGGTTGTTGAAGCAAGCCGAAAGGTTTTTGGTATTCGGCTTTGACCTTGGTACAAGTAAGACATTTGCTAACATACGTGGCGATGTCAGCTTTCATGTTAGGCCACAAGTATAGTTCCTTGATGCCATGATACATCTTATTGGATCCAGGATGTATAGAATATTTGGACTTGTGAGCTTCATTAATCACCAAGTCCTGAAGGTTTCCAAAACTAGGTAACCAGATTCGGTCAGAGAAGTACCTAAATCCGTTAGGTTTGATGTCAAACTGTTTATCCATGCCTCACAAGGCTTCGCTTTTGATGTTTTCATGTTTCAAGGCTTTGAGTTGAGCGGTGAGAATTTGAATGTTTAGGTCGTTATGAATAGTCATACTGAGGGCTCGGACTCGAAGTGGTTTTGATCATTCTTTTCGAATGAGGGCATCGACAACAACATTTGCCTTCCCTGGATGGTATTTGATTTCGCAATCGTAATCGGTGAGCAACTCGACCCATCGGCGTTGTCTCATGTTGAGATCTTTCTGATCGAATATGTGCTGGAGACTTTTGTGGTCGGTAAAGATTGTGCACTTAGTGCCGTAAAGATAATGTCTCCAGATTTTGAGAGCAAATACGACAGCTCCAAGTTCGAGGTCATGGGTAGTGTAGTTCTTTTCATGAATTTTCAGCTGTCGAAAGGCGTAGGCAATGACCTTGTCTCGTTGCATCAACATGCAACCAAGACCTTGGTGGGAAGCATTGCAGTATACCACGAATTCATTGTTGCCTTCGGGTAATGATAGAATAGGGGCACTGCAAAGCTTTTGTTACAGAAGTTGGAAAACTAACTCTTGTTTATCTGTCCAGTCGAAATTCTTGTCTTTTTGAGTCAGTGTAGTGAGGGGTTGGGCTATTTTTGAAAAATTCTCAATGAAACGCCGATAGTACCAAGCAAGACCCAAGAATTGGCATACTTTGGTCGGCGTAGTAGGTGCTCGCCAGCACTTGATAGTCTCGATTTTTGAAGGATCAACATGAATTCCTTGACTATCAATCACGTGTCCAAGGAATTGAACGGTATGCATCCAGAACTCACACTTAGAGAATTTGGCGTATAACTCCTCGTGTCTGAGCAGTTCAAGGATGCTTTTGAGATGATGTGCATGTTCCTGTTCGTTGCGCAAGTAAATGAGGATGTCATCGATGAATACAATGTCAAACTTGTCAAGATATGGTTTGCACACTCGGTTCATAAGGTCCATGAATAGGGCCGGTACGTTCGTTAAACCAAATGGCATCACTTGAAACTCGTAATGCACGTAGCAAGTTTGGAAAGTGGATTTTGGAATATCAGAGTCACGAACTCGGAGTTGATGATAGCCTGACCGTAGATCAATTTTCAAATAAAAACTCGATCCCTGGAGTTGGTCGAACAGTTCATCAATACGAGGGAGTGGATAACGGTTCTTGAAGGTGAGTTTGTTGAGTTCGCGGTAGTCGAAACACATTCTGAAAGAACCGTCTTTCTTTTTCATGAATAAGACCGGAGCTCCCCAAGGCGAAGAACTCGGTCGGATGAATCCCTTATCTAGGAGTTCCTGTAATTGGGTAGACAACTCTTGAAGTTCGGATGGGGCTAAGCGATAAGGTGCTCGTGCCACGGGTGCTGCACCGGGCACAAGATCAATGGAGAACTCGACCTGTCTTGGTGGTGGTAGACCAGGTAGTTCCTCGGGAAAGACTTCTGGAAAGTCTCGAACGATGGGCACATCCTCGAGTCGCTTCTCCTCTGACTTTTTCTCCATAATATGAGTGAGGATTGCCGGATACCCTTTTCTCAAATACTTACGGGTTTTCATGCTTGAGATAATATTTAATCTCGTACCACCGGTCTCCCCTTATATGATTAAAGTTCCACCGGTGATGAGAGGAATGCGAATGATCTTGTCGTAACCAGTCTATGCCAACAATGATGTTGAAACTTCTGATCTCGACGGGTATGAGGTTGATGGGGAAAAGTTCATTTGCGAGGATTAAAGTGCAATCAGGTAATACACTATCGCCCTCGATTAGTTTGCCATTAGCTATCTCTATAGTATATACAGTATCTAATGCAACAGGTGTAATATCAAGTAGTGGGCTGAACCCGTTCGATATGAAACTCTTGTCAGCACCAGTATCAAACAGAACATAAGCAGATAAATTGTTGATAAGGAACATACCCGTGACCACATCAGGGTCTTGATGGGCGTCCTTAGAGTTAACTACGAAAGCTCTACCTCATGCATTGTTGTGGTTGCCCTTGTTCTTGCGTTTCGGTGTTTGAAGTGTAAGCGTTGATAGTGTCGGGCTTCTTGTTCTGGTTGTTGTGGTTGTCAGTCCATTTTCTCTTGTTATTGTTGTTAGAAGATGGAATGGGTGTTTCACGACTGATAATCATTGCCATGAGTTCATGTGCCAGACCGATGGCACTCTGAATGGTTGCTGGACGGGATGAGGTAACGTTCCCCTGGATATTTTCTGGGACACCGTGAATGTACCTCTGGATGCGTTTATGCTCGAGGTCTACCATAGATGGGCAGAGCAGAGCAAGTTGTTGGAACTTGGTGGTATAACCAACGATGTTAGTTCCCTGAACCGATAAGCGCCAGAACTCCTCCTCCTATTTCTGGAGTTCTTTGTTGGGATAGTACTCCTCCGTGAGCATCTTTTTCAGATCCTCCTAGGGGAGTAGCTAAGCAGTGTCAATGCCTACAGAATTGGCATATGAATTATACCAAGTAAGAGCACCTTCCTGAAGGGTACAGGTGGCAAACTTAACCTTATTATCCTCCGCACAATTGCTGATACGGAAGACAGATTCCATTCTCTCAAACCATCTGACCATGCCGATGGCTCCTTCAGTGCCCTTAAAGTACAAGGGTTTACAGTTGAGGAAGTCCTTGTAGGAACATGGTCTGGCTGTAGGGTTGTTATTCAGTGTGTCTTCACTGCCAAAACTTGATTGTCGGAAAGCTAAGGCTTGTGCCACACTTTGTGCAATAAGTTGAGCGATTTCAGTATCGCTATATGTGTGTCTTTTTGGAGGCATGGTGCTGAGAAATCAAGAAAGAGATAAGTGAGATGTTTGTATAGGATATTGACATATCACATATGTATATATATTGAGGTTCTATACAACATGACAATCAACAGAGTAAGATAATACGTTAAGGTTAGTAATCATTTCATGATATAAGGTTCAAATGATTACATAATTCAGAGTTTACAAAAGGTTACAGAACCTAAAGTTACAAAAGATGCCGGGAATTGTTACATCCGGTCGAATTACATAGATTTCTACATAGGTAACTAACGGATTACAAGATAGAGATTTCACTAGTCTTGATGCAGATTGAGTTGTGGCAATAGAGAAGTGAGGTGGTCAACGGACTCTGCAAGCCGGCTAACCATCCTGAGCGCCTCCTCAGTTTCCCGCAGGCGTGTCTCGCACTGATGCAACCTTGATTGCAGAATAGAGATTTCATTTTGGTTACTGATCACTTGGTTGTGAACAGTTCCCATGGTTTCGATTGTTTCTCCCAGCTGGTCGTGAAGTGTGTCCATGTTATCCACAGTGTTCTCGTGATCTTTGGAGATTTGGTTGATACGTTCAAGAGCTGTGAGTCTCCAGTTCTCACGAGTCTCCTGCAGCTCTATGTCCATTTCGCGAAATCGTCGCTCATGGTGGTTTAGTCTAGCGGCTAAAGCTGGTATGGAATAGGGGTTAGTTCGAGGTGACATAGTGGTCCTCCTAGAAATCCGTCGGTTTTGTGATCTCCGTTGATGAGGACGTGACGAAGTAGGTGGTGTTTTAGTAGGAGTGTTTGCCAATTCTGAGACAAGAACGTTTAGAAAGTGAGGCCTATATATATAATATTATATAATATATCTTAGAGTGTCTAGTACAGACATGTAATGGTCCCGTTTCTCTCATGGTTAGAGTCAACTAGTGTATCCCTGTTCAACATAACCGTTTCAAGTCTCACATCATCTTCCTTTAAATGTACTTAGTTGATCAGGCTATGTTAAATTAAAGTTGTATGATGTAATTTCTGAACTAGTCATACCTAATAAGGGAATACTGCCTAACGGTCATAGTCTAGGCCCACTAAATGCAACCTAGTTCACTATAACCTTAGGCTCTGATACCAATCTGTAACACCCCCAAATTTTATTGTTTGGCGGAAGCATACTTGGGGTGCTACTAATAAATATTCACAACACAAAGATATAATGAACGACTCTATATGCGTCATTTTAACAAAATACATTGATTGAAATAAAGTTTACAATAGTTTTATTGATTACATAAGCTCAGTACTATGATCTGAAAGATTCTATAGCATTACTACTTATACAAAATATAATAATGCAGAAAAATCTCTTGATGTTCGTGTTTGCATGCGACTCGAGCTAAGTAATTCCTAAGCAATCCTACTACTGCTGTGTACCTGAGAATACATGCTAAAAGGTTAGCTAAAAGATGGTGAGCTCACAGGTGTAAATGATATAACCACAATGTATGAATCACAAGATTTAATAATGTGTTTGAAATTAATCAAATAAATGTGTATATTACTGCCATGAATACATAGTTTGAGCTTAACTGAGGGGTCAGGATCCGCCTTTAAGGACCTGAGCGAGGTGCCTCCGAGCAAGTGCCTAATCTACACTCGTGTGAACAAATGATAATGTGTCCGTTTGACATCACATTCAAGGTAGCGCGACTACCCCGGACAGGGATTGTCAATCCCATATGGTACCATACACTAACATTCACGCTAAATCAATACTAACAAACTATGTGGTGGAGGGCTTTATGATTAGTAAAACAACTCATGCAGTCAATATATCAAGTTTTGTACTTGTGTTCACGTGTAAAATAAATCTGAGCATGTATTCCCACCCCGGGAGTAAAAATAGTAAAATGCGGGGCTATGAGACTCACCTGAGTCTGATGCGTTTATCTCAATAAACGTGCGTTGCTAAACCAAGCAATGATGTCCGAAGACTGTAACCTGAGGGCGTCCAAGACGCACGTGGTTAATACTTGAGTAGGTATCTCAAAAGATCACCTATGCTAGTTGTTCATCCAACTAGTTACGTCCATATACATTTATTCGTTTGATTGTTTGTTTGTGTTTTGAAAACTTGTACGGCCCGTTGGTGACGGTTTGTAATAATAATCTTACATCATTATTATTATGTGTTGTTTCATTGTATACTATTAAAGTATATGTTTCGTGTGTTGTATTGTATATAAGTGTTGAAGTATATATGTATCATGTACGAGTACATCGCATGTGGTTCAAAGGTTGTAAATGTTTGACACGCAGTGTATAAAGTATTTCCAAACTTTAATGACTAGGGTTTGGGGGCAGCGCCCCTGATTAGCGGGTATCCAGGGATGGCAACCCCTGGCGGGGTCCAAGGGGCAGAGCCCCTGGCTGGGGTCGAGGTGCCAGGTCAGCTCGAAATTTTTTTATTTCTACTACATTGCTTTAGTGAAAAACGCATCTAAAATCTGAACTTGGGTATTGTAAGTGATAAAATTTTGGGTTTTGACACTTAGTAAAAATCCACATTTTCAAGGTTCTGATTTGTGCGACACTGGGTGTGACACTGGGTGCGACACCAAGTGCGACATTAGTTGTTGTGTCGCAGGTCAAAACTGCGACATAAGTCATTGTGTCGCTATGTGCGGCGTCCGCAATTTAATGCGACATAGGGTGCTGTGTCGCTATATGCGACATCCGAAAGTGTTGCGACATAAACATTTGTGTCGCTATATGCGACATAGGTAATGGTTCTGCGACATAGGGATTTGTGTCGCAAAGGCTCCAGGCCTTGTGCGACACAAAGGGTCTAGTCATTTTTCAAGGCTCGGGTTTATGGTCAAACGACCTCGGTTTGACCCGAAACTTTCACACAAGTCTTAGAACAGTTAGTAGAGCTTGTAAAAATTATCATTTTGTGTCGAGAGTCATTCTAGGTGTCGATTTTATAAAAATGGCCAAAACCGACATTTTCCAAAAATGTTTTGAAATCAAGTTTTAAACATAGATTTGGACATTACAAAGCTAGATGAACAACAATCAAGCAAGAAAATCGAAATGCAAGAGTTTTCGAAAGTGTCGGGATTCTTACAACTTAGCTTGAGAGAAATCCGAAAAGATGATTGCGTAGCTCTTGTTCTGGTGATTCTTTTTCTCCAAATGAGTGAGGTGATTTAAGGTGTTTAAATGGTAGTTTTTGGTGGTGTTTGGGGGCTGATTTAGAGAGAGAGGGGAAAGGAAGAGAGAAGGTGGAGTGTTGGTGATGAAAGAGTAAAGTGGTGAATGGAGTGTGTGTGTGGGTTTGGTAAGTCAAAGAGGAAGGGAGGGAAAAGGAAAGGAGGGGAAGGGGGAGCGGCCAAAGGGGGCCCATAAGGGAGGGGAAGTCTCCAATTTTTCGTTCCCTGCGCTTGCATTCCGTGCGCTATTCGTTTATCCGATCGTTTAAACGTTTAATTATCGTTATACGTTTTAATACGTGTGTTTAAATAACGATTTAAATATCGATATTTTTATTGTAAGTATTATCCTAAATACTTTATTTTAAGTTATTAAAATGTTGTCGGGTCTTGGCTTGCGTATTCGTTGCGTAATTGTACATTTATTTAACTCGTGTAACATTTTTAAACGCTTTATTTCGTCTGTCGGGCATGTTTCGTGCATTTCTGTCGTGTATGGTCAGTTTTAGACAATACGAAATACATGTATTTATATTATCCAAATAATATATAAAAAAATGAGTTAATTAAATAATTTCACATTATTTAATAAATTGTTCACCAACGTCCGTATTGTGATTGTGTCGGATTCCATCCGATAATGAAATGCACGATTTAAATAAATCATGTACGTGTGTATATATAACAATATACAAAATGATACACATAATTAGCCCAAAACATAACTAACTACATGTATTAATACAATGATTAGGTACTAAGTACTAGCCCTAATTTGGTGGGTGTCACATATATGGCCTGTCTAGGGTGTATACGGCCTAAGCCTAGCCGTATACGACCTAGTCTCCCTCGTATACGGCCTGTTTCTCCCGTATCGTCCCGATTCTCTCCCATATCGTCCAAATCTCACCAGAAATACGGTTTGACACCCCGTATTCGATGTCTTGCCCGTACAAGGAAGTATTTTTATACGGTTGGGAAATACGGTTGAGATTTTGGAGGTGGAAATACGGTTGAGGAATACGGTTGAGGAACTAGTATATATATGGAGCTAAATCACCTCTTTTGAGATATACACATACATTTAACAATTAATTCTCTACATTCTCTCTCACTACTCTCTCTCTAGATTTAAGTTGTTGTTTTTATTTTCGTAGTTAGCGGCTAGTTAGTATCGGTATTAACAGAACGAATAGAGGGGTAATATTGTAATATTGCTTGGAGGATACTCGAAGTTCCGCTAGTATTCATTCACGTTGTATTCAGCTACGCTCTTATTCAAGTTATATCTATCCTTTATCTATTTTAATTATGATGATTGTTATTACTGTTATCATGCTAGATTTAGGATCGTTTGCCATGATTAGCGAGTAGTTATATTGTGTGTTTGCTATAACGTAGTTAGTCGAATTAATTGGGATGATGTCATTATGAAACAACGGAGGTAACATTATACGGCTTTCATTTGTATAGCACCGAAAACATCACGAATGTGTGGAGTACGGAACGTGGAAGCTATGAAAGTCGTGGGCACAATCCGTTGTTGATTAATGATTAAAACTATAAGTGCGTTGACTTACTTTCTATCTATGATTTTAAACTTCATTTAAACTAAAATCCTTTCAACCAGTAAACGTGATTACGGCCTTAATAATAGGGCGTCGCGAACCCTATCCAAAGGTACTTAGTTTTCTGTGTCTAAAACATGGTCTGATTTATTAAATAATGTAAACATTGCTTTCAAAAATTGAACACAAAAGTACATTCTCATCATGGAAATAATGTTTTATAATCTGAACGCAAAAATACAATACGGCTATGGAATAATGTTTTCTAAAACTGGAGGCAAAGTACACCGGAACTGTGGAAATATTGCTTTCCTAGCATAAAGTACACAGTGACTATGGAAATGTTGTCTTCTAAAAAGAACGCAAATATTGCACTGTAAATAAATTAGGGATTTATTGGGACTTTAAAGTAAGGGCTGGTTTATATCATAGATGGATAATTATTGTTCTTAAATACAAACTAAGTTAATAAGTCTAGGATTCCTTTATGAAGCAACGTAGGTACCATGTTTAGTACTTGGTGTTTGCAGTGGAAATGCCATTGGTGGACTACAACATAGACACCACGAAAATGCTTGTTACTTCACTTTACGGATTAAAGGGGTTGTTGTATAAAGCAAAGTGAGTACTATTAGTCGGCTAAGTACTTGGTTAAGCCACGGAAAGAGCCACTGTTACTTGTTTTGTACAGTATCAGTGATCATATTATCCCTAGACTTTACAAACCATCGATAGAAAGTAATCAATGCACACAAAACCTGGTCTTGAACTTAAATGTTTTGTTTAGATTAAAGTATTCTTGTGGGGTTAAGAAAGGTCGGACATCGAGATTGGTTTGTCTACTTATTCATGCACCCAGGATTCATCTCCATATAAGGGTCGCTATACCTTCAGTGGTTAGCCTTGAGGGCTAGAAAACTACTCCGATTAGAATCAGGATAGCCTAGTTGCTCAGTGACATACTGATCGATAAATCTATCAGTAGGGAACTAGTGCTTACTCTATTAATACTTAAAATAAACAAAATACAAATATTTTAAGATCATTTTATACATCATCCAAGTTGAGTAGGCTACCGAAGTCGTAGCAAACACCCCTCTCGATTATCTGCTAACTACATATCTTTTAGTTACTTTATTTAAATTTTCTGCCTAAGTATACAAAAACCAAAACAAAACCCCTACTATCTGTAAAAACCATTACTAGTTAGATAGACCGTCTCCAACGTCAATGTTTCATAATACAATTGATTTATAGAACGACCTTAGGTCATACTTACTAATGTACTTCCATAGTTTTAAGTATACTTAGGCCTCGTATTTACAAATTATAAAACTCACTGATCGAGGCCAAGTGGAAGGTTCGCAACGACAGGAAGTGATTCCTTAAACCGACCGCATGACTCGCATCAAGTTTTTTTTGGCGCCGCTGCCGGGGAATCAGTTGTAAGATCCGAAGACGTTCCAGAAAAACTCTTCTTTCTAGTAAATATCCGTTAGTTTTCTTTTCCTTTGCTCCAAACGACAATTCCTTCCCACAACACACAACGATATTCAACCACATCATCCGGATCTGAACCTCTCATTTTCGTACCTGATCCTTAGTTGATTATCCGAACCGCTCGTAAACGCACCAGACAACTAATGGCTGCTTGTGTCACGCTCGCCGACCCATCAGCTATCCTGTTATCGACGGTGCGTGTTTCAAACTTAAACACCATATCGTTCAACTCATCAAGGAGTTTTTCCAATTCCAAGGTTTACCCAACGATGATCCCAACGCCCACATAAACCGATTTATTCAGACCACCAACTCTTACAAGTAGAATGGAGTTGATCAGGATATAGTCCGCCTATACCTGTTCCCCTATTCTCTCACTCACCATGCCTTGACTTGGTTTGAGGGATTAGAGACTGACTCTATCTCCTCTTGGAAGGAGATGGCTTCAAAGTTCTTAGCTAAGTACTTTCCTCCGGCCTAACAAACCAAACGCAAGAACGACATCATGAACTTCCAACAACGTTCTGATGAATCTGTCTACTCGGCATGGGAGCGATATAAGAGCCTTCTGAATAAATGCCCTAACCACCTAATACCACAAACCAGCCAACTGTGCACGTTCTACAATGGTCTTACTCCAAACCATCGCATCACTCTCTACGCTGTTGCTCAAGGAAGTATTATGCTGCTTAGTGAAGACGAGGCATGGAATCTGATCGAGAATATGACGATGCACCATCACGATTGGAACTCTGATGTGCGGTCCTCATCATCAACAATGCTTGCTGCCTCAAATCCAATCCACGCTGAAGCTATCAAGTCCTTGACCGAGAAAATCGGAACCCTAACGAAATAGATTGACGGAATGAAGAAACCATCCTAGCATGTCAATCAAGTTCAGGCATGCCAGAACTGTGGCAACCTGCCTACGGAAGCTTATCAGGTTGAGTATGAGGATCCTGCTGACGACACGGTTTACTACGCTCAATTTCCAGCTAGCCCTCAAAATCAGTCTAGTTTCGCTGGAACATCTCCCCCTAGTACTAGAGACAACCTGTGACACCCCTCAAAATATTTATACGCGTAGTATTGCTTAATTCGTAATTAGTTATAATTACGCACAAAACATTCCGAACGAACCCGACAAAAGTACACGACCGTTGGTGAACAAAATATTAAATAATACGAAATTATTTAATAAACTCAAAAACTTATAAATATTATGCCGATAATATCTAACGAATCATTCGCATCATATAAAATAACTCAAACGCGATGAAAACGCGCGGAACGCGCCTGACAATCGAATGAGAACCCAAATATATATTATGAATTTAAAATATATCATTTCAAGTAAAACTTTTACTTAAAATATCGTACTTTGAATCGATAACGAAAAAGGTCTGATTAAAACGTTACGCGATTTAACTTCCGTAAAATGAACGCGCAAATAGAGACAGATAAATTAACGGAACCTTTTTATAAATGTTTTCAAGTATTTAGAATAAAGATATCACATAAAAATATTGAAATTTAAATCGTTACTTAAACGTGCATATTAAACATTTAACGTCTAAATTAACGTCGAAACGATCGGGTAAACGACCACGGGACTTAACGTAACTTTGGGGAATTAAAATTTGACCAAATATTGTGTAGGACCCATGAGAAATCTGCTGATTTCTCATCACATGCCCACCCATGTGCCACCTCCACTCCCACCCTATCAAATTTCATGCAATTACACCTTTTACACTTACCCACACTCACTACTTCCAACCTCCTTTCATTTTCATCTTTCCTCTCCACATTTCTCACAAAAATCCTCTCAAAAATACTGAGAAAAATCATCCCTAAACATCATCAAAATCACCTTTCATCATCACCAATTTAGGAGGAAGATCAAGAACAAGCTCAAGAACACCATCTCCTTCATCATCTCTTCTTCATCTTCATCATTTCTTTGTATGGACCACTTGAACCCCTCACTTATTTAGTTAAATACTACTGATTTTAATGTTTATTAGCTCATCTAACTAGATTATGTCCAAGATATATGTTAAAATACGTTTTTGAAGTTTTTTTTATAAAAGTGATGATTCTGTCTAGAATGTTACAGCTTACAAAATCGGCCATATCTTGAGTTCTAGGAAGAATTAGATAACGAATTTTTTTTTAAAAGTTGCGTATTGAAAAGATCTACAAAAAGTTCTTCTTTGGCTCTTTCCAGAAAAGTACGGATTTTTATATATAACCAGATCTTTGAGCCTGGTCTGAAGGTTTTCGAAAACCGAGTTCGATTCTTAGCAAAATTAATTACCTATGTAAATAGACACTATAGTTGCTATAAAAGTTATATGTTAGTATAGAAACCATGGTGATCAGTTGGTAAAATTTGTGAGGCTTGATTTGGACCAGAAGTTAGTAAGAACTATGGCGAAACAAACCGACAAAAACCGAAAACATAACTAGGGACTGTTTTGGAACTATTGTAAAAATCGACACTTTTGGTGAACTCCGACATGAACCGACAATTTATTTGGTCTCTATAAACTGATATATGGGTTGGGTGAAAATTTCGGGTCAAACCGAGTAAGTTTGACCAAGTCAACAAAAGTGGCTCGATTTCTAAAAGCTTACTATTTTTGGGAAAATGGTAACAAAAATGGGTTTGGGTGACTTAGTTGGTAACTTTGACCAACTTTGATCAAGTTTGACCATATTTGACCAGTTTGACCAACTTTGACTAGGCTTGACCACCTTTGACCAGTTTGACCAACTTTGACCAACGGTTTAAGGTTTTTACAAACTAAATAATCTGTTTGCAACATATGATATGTACTAATAAATGGTATACAACAAAACAAACTTAATAATAATGTCTAAATGAATTAGTATTACAAACTTTCACCAACGGGTCGTACATGTTTTAATAAACGAACTTGAACAACTTATTTGGGCATAACTAGTTGATGAACGCTAACATGGATGGTCAACTACGACATCCACATACTTACACTTGTAATCTCATACGTTTAGGACGTTAGGGGATTATTGACTCGAAACATAATTGCATTAGAGACACTAGCATCCACAGGTGAGTTCACAGCCCCTACTTTTACTGTTTTCAATACTTTTCTCTAACAGGGGTGAAGGACATAGCTACTACTTTATTGTTTTGATACAAACGTACAACGATTACTATAAATGCTTTCATACTATTACTTGAACTGTTTACGAAATGACTTTTCACACTATTTTGGGAACATGACAACGAATCTTGGTACGGACCTAGGTTTACGAGAGGTAGTTGTGTGCACAAAAGTCCCAGTGTACGTAGCCTATAACCATTAGCTAGGTGACTCTAGCCACTAGATATACGGATAGTACTATCGAGTTGACAGCCCTCCCACTATTATAACTTGTTGGTCGCGCCAACCGCACGACGGCAGTCGTAACGAGGAGCGTATATTTAAAATGTTACTGTGGCAAAAAAAAAAAACGTGAAACGTCGTGGATTGGTTATAGCACTAGGGGTCGTTACTATAACTCATAAGGTCTAGCTAACCTTTGAGGGATCACCGTCTATATCTCCCAACTATTATGAACATTTTTGAAAATAACATTTTCCTACGCTTGATTACATAGGAATGCGTTCCTACTAGTTATACAACTAAATTGTTTTCTTTCCAAACATATACAATTGGATGTGTTGACATCACTAAAACGAAGCGATACTTTTGGATGACGTTCCAACTAAAACGAAACATTATTTGACTTTTGAGTCAACGAACTTACAAACAAAAATTGGTTTTTCGAACCATACTTATAAACATAAAACCTGTGAATTCACTCAACATTTTGTTGACTTTTTGCTATGTCTTTCAGGAAACTAGCGGCACCAGTAAGACTGCACACATTCTGGATTAGGCAACCCATGAAGAATTAGGATGCCACGTTTTGGGACACTAAGAATTTCCTTTGTATTACTGATTTCCGTTAGTCATACTTGTGAAATCCTCTTTTGAAATATGTAATCTTAAACTATTTGGATCTTGCAAATACTATTCCTACGACTCTGACGAGTTGTAGCTTTTGTAACAAATGCTTACTTAAATGGCATCTTAATTTACTGTTCAGCAATAATCATATGCTCTGATATGCGTGATTGTCCTACGTTAACGTCGGCACCCCTACTTAAACAAATGCTTCCGCTAACCACGATTAACGAATTTGGGGGTGCGACACAACCGATATCCACCTAGAAACCAACAACCATTCCAACCCAATGTCACACCCCCAAAATCGGGTTGCGGAAGAGATTCGGGTCGGGGCGCGACTAATCAATAATCACAACACATAAGATATAATGAATGACTCTATATGCATCGTTTACAAATTCCATTGATAATATAAGGTTTTACAATGTTATAATAGTTACAAAAGCTCGTAAGCCAAATGTAAGAGATTCTAAGACATATCTATTAGTACAAAATGTAGAAATTGTTGCAAACCTACAAATGGTATCAGAGCCAGGTACGCAACAACCACTCTTTATACTCTTTTGTATTAAAGAAATGCATGGTTGCAATATTTGTAAAAAGAAGTTTAGTTGTGTCTGTAAACAACTAGGGAAATGATAGTACATTAGGGTACATGCATAAAATGGAAATTCTAAGGTTTATCCTTGATGTAGCAGTAGGTTTATCTAGCATACTTAGCACAACTTTCATAAATATTAGCTTCATAATATGATGTACTGGTAGGCATGATACACACCGGTCTTTGAGCTATTAAAAGTAATACAAATACATGTCTATTATCGTATGGTAAACACCCTGTGATGTATGACTAAATGTCATAAATCCTTAATATAGCTTGGCATACTTCTATTTTAGTTTATAACATGAAATCGTTTGGGGGTATATACTGATTGTTTCCTCTATTGTACGTAAGTACAGACCTGGTCTCAATTTGTATATACTTAAAAGTTAAGCAAACACAAGTCAATGAACTTGAAAAAGTATTAAATCACAAGATACCTAACAAGGTCGCCAAAATGGTTTGGCCAAGTCTGGTTTTGCTTACACCTGAATCAAGCTATGTCGCTTTGTTGTACGTTTGTACAGACCTGTCACCGTTGGCTTGATTCTTAAAAATGATATCCCTCTATTATATCTATCTTGGAAGTTATGTTCTTGTCTAAATTATAGGGGTATATCTATGGTGGGGACTACAGATGCATATTCATACTAACAGTAAAGGAATCGTTCATAGACACGGATGTAAGATGTTTAGGTGGACAAACAATACCAGTAATCATCTTGCAATAATAGTTATCAAAGATGTTCTAAATATGCTAAGTAAATTTAAAGTGGACAAATATATTGATAATCGAGATAACACTTACTATTTGCTAATAATTGCATGTTATCTTAATATGATCCCTTAGCAGACCAAACAACTACATCATCAAAAATAATGTTATTTTATTTTAGTTTATATTACTTTAAATTTCTTGTATATTTTCCTCCAGTCTTTAAAAGTTATTCTCAAATCGGGTTACGAAACTTGAAATTCAAATAACCAATTTTATGGCCTCTGCGACATAACTTATGTTTTGCGACATAACTTATGTCGCTACTTATGACGCAACCTATGTTGCTTGTTATGTCGCTAGTTAGGGTTGAGGTATAAATACCTCACCCCAGTCGCTTTCACTGTTACCAATCTTTGCGACACAAAATCAAAAACTAGCGACACAATCCTAATTTTTGCGACATAAAGCTCTGCGGTGGATTTTTTTTTCGATCTCATTCTGTGGTGGATTTCTTAGCAATCAACTACTCGATTCTTGTTCCCCTACATCTACTCGATCGATAGGTACCAATTTTCCCCTTTTTCACCGTACATTTCGTGTTTAATTAGTGATTTTAGATACGGTTTTAGGATTTTGTGGTTTTTGGGTTATTTCGAAACGAACACATGATCTTTAGATGTTAATATTGATATTTTCGTGTTCCTTAATGTAAGCCGCACCCTAGGGTTTGACTTGTTTGCGAAAACCCCAAATTTGGGGTTTAGGGTTTCTGGGTTGGGGTTTGCAGATCGTCATTGCGACACAACCTGCGACATAAGCTTTTATGTCGCAGGTTACATGAAATTAATTTATGTCGCTAACTTCTGCGACACAACTATTTATGTCGCTAGCCATGCATCACATCTCTTTCTGTCGCTTCATGCAAGTGACACAACTTATGCGCCACAAGATTTGTGTTGCCAATCTCATCATATTCGATTAAATTCGATTTAATTGTGAAAAGCGACACAACTCTGTCCGTCGCATCTTTGCTTAGCGACACATTTCCTTATGTCGCTTATCTTTGGAAATCAATTTAAACTCTGTAAGTGACACAAGAACTTTATGTCGCAGGACTCCTGCGACATAAGTCTTAGTGTCGCATAAAACAGATTCTAAAATTGATTTATTTGTTTAAATTGAATCTACTTACGCTAACTATTTTCGAGTTTTATTGTTATATCTTATACAACAATGGTAGACGGTGATGTTATTTGGGAACCACTCCACAACATCGTGGCATTTTTGGACGACTCTAAGGAGACGGCGGCTCCGTATAGGCCAATGGTGGCATTCTAACGCCGTTCTCATATTTACACTACTATCACCGCGACCACAACGATTTATAAGGATCAGATGGGTTCTTTATTTAAACTCTTGGCGATCATCAACTGATAATCTCAGAACAAGTCATTCGGGAATTCTTTCAGTTCGGTGATACTCCCGACATGCCCACTTTATACGAAAATCAGTTTATAGCTGGTGCTATGACACGTATTGGTTATCCAGGTGTTCCGAACGACCAATACCGAAAGGCGAATCTGCCTAAGGTTTGGAGATACCTGATGCACGTGGTGACTGTATGTTTATCTCCATGCAAGGCCGGTTTTGACGGGATCAGCTATTCCACGGCCTCTGCTATGCTTGCGTTGGTCTACAACAAGCCCTTCAACTTCTCCGGTTATATCTTCAGGGCCAATGTAGACAACGTCAATGCCGGGGAAAAGCGTTGGAATTTATATCCATGCTTTATTCAGCTTCTTATTGATGACCAACTTCCTGGTATTCCACCAAAACCCTCGCGAACGCCTGCGTCCGACTCCCATGAACGTCCGAATCTGGACTGTTTGTGCTGCTGGAGCAAATACGGGAGGCAACTTTCCACTTTTTGGGCATATTGTTGATGAAGCGTATGTTGCTCCACCCAACGAAGGGTTTATGGATATTTTGGCTGCACCTGGGCAGCAACCTCAGGAGGAGGAACTACATCTCCATGAGGCACAAATACAGGTTGATGACCTGTTGTAGGAAATTGATAATTTTCCAGTTGGTGTACAGGATGATCAACCTAATCTTGAGGAACCAGCTGTTGAGGATTCAGATGGTGGTTCTACTCCTAATACTTCTCCGAGGATTGTACCTTCAAAAAATGCGTTGAGAAACATTCAACGGTTTGATCCACATCAGTTCAAACGTATTCAACGATGTATTCGTCAGGGCACAACATCCGTGCGACCTGATCATGGAAAACGACCAAGAGATGACGATTTCACTGATGAAGATTGGGTTCCACCCCAGTCTATCCGTCGTACCTCTACTTCTTCTGCTTCAAGGCCACAGGTCGACATTCCCCGTGTTGAGATTCCAGTTCAACCTTTGCCTTCAGTCATCCAAGAGCTACTGAAGAGAATGGATGCGATGCAATAGACTATGGATAATCAAGCTTAGTTGATTCAGTCTCAGGCATCGGTTTTGAAGGTTCAAGCTGCACAGATCAAGGCGTTAGAAGAAATGACAGCTTTAGTTCCTACTTTGAATTCTAGGGTGTTAGAGTTAGAATCCCTAGTTGCTGTTCCGAGGGAGTCAGGCCTGCGTGCCATAGAAACAACATCTAGGGCTTTTGCCGGAACACAGAATGATGATGTAAATGATAATGTAAATGTTTCTGATGATAATGAAATTCTGCGTCTGGATTACTTCTCGGTCGATGATATTCCAGGTCAACCAAGACCACTAGCTGTAGATTATTCACATGCTAATCCATCTTTTATTCAGCGAATGGTTAATGAGGAAGGTCAGGCATCCGAGCCTGAATTTGATTTTGAAGTTAATGATGATGTTGAGATTGAGGAAGAGGAGATGCGTTCTGATGAGTTTTATGATGATGCTCCGATAATCGAGACTGATTCTTCTGAAGATGAAGCAGAGCCAGCTGGAACTTTGCAAACTGTTCCAGAGACTACACCGGCTTCTGAAACTGCTTCTACATCAATTTCATAATGACCGGTGATAAGCATTATTCCTGGTGAACCTATTCTTGTTACTTGCAAGTCATATAAAGTTAGTGGGAATTACACAAGAATTATTAAAAGTTGGAAACCCTACAAGGGTATTTTTATGATTAAGAGAAGCGATGGAATTCAGTATTTTAAAAGGTCATTCAAGAAGTTGAGTACGTTGCCTAAGGGAGAGATAAATCATCTAGCTCAACTTGAATTGATAAATCCAACCAGAGATTCACGAGCTGATTCTGTACAGACGGTTTTGCATCGTGAAGTGAAGAGTAAACGTTATAATTTTATCAAACCGACGCTTGGAACGAGATATATATTCAAGAAAAAGATTGATCTAGTGACAAGACAGCCGATCTGCAAAGTACACTATCCGCCAGCTGATTGTTTGACTGAGATTCCGCTTGAGACTGTTCCCTTTAACTTTCTTAGAAGAATTCATCATTGGGAACTTGATCCGCATACGGGCGAAGCGGTATTTGTTTTTGTTCCAGAATCTGAGCATCCAGAGATGACTTCGTTGTATGGTTTGAAAAGAGCTCAATTCAAAGTATTTGATCCTATGAGCTTGATTAATCTGTCACAGAAAGATTTGAGGAAATTGTTTGATAGTCCAATTCGCTTCAACGTAAGAAATGTAGTGAATTCGACTCTTGCTAGAAAATTTCAGAAGGTTGTGACTGTGTGTGTTATGCATGGGATTCATGCTAGAGGCAGATTTCCCGATGGTGGGTTTGAATTGAAGAAATTTTGAAGACCAAGCTGAAGACACGGGGGAGTTTGTTGGTACATCTTAGTGTGTCTGTCAGTTGGTCTAAGTCTGTAATGCATTAGATATGTAATTATGTTATTTATGATGTTTGTATTTAGAAAGTAATTACATTTTGTGTTTTGGCGACACAAGGGTTTTGTGTCGCAAGAGTCAACTTGGCGACATAACTTGTGTCGCATGAGTCAGCTTGGCGACACAGCTTGTGTCGCATAGATCAGATTAGGTGTCGAGTATAAATAGATGAGTTTGGCTCATTTGCTAGGGTTGACAAACCTAGGTAAAGTTTTAGTATATTGTACTCGTGCTTCAACAATTAATCTGATCGGTAATCTTTTGCGTATTCATATACTTTGTGTTTTGTGTGTTTTAATCGTTTAAACGTTTATATTATCAATCGTTGGATTCCGCACGTCGATTGGTTCTTAGGGTTCAATTAGGTCCGACCACAGGGGATCTACAGAAATGCATGTGAATCTCCTGATGTCTGGATGCGACTCGAGCTAGCTAATCCTGTGCAGTCCTACTACTGCTGTGTACCTGAGAATACATGCTAAAAGGTCAGCTAAAAGCTGGTGAGCTCACAGGTTTGTATAATGATGAAATATGAGTTATGAACCACAAGATTTAAGTATGATGATTTGCAATTAAGCAAATAAAATAAGGATTGTATATTACTATCATGAGGTCATAGTTTGAGCTTAACTGAGGGTGTCATGATCCACATTTAAGGACCGAAGCGAGGTTGCCTCCTGCATGTGCCTAATCTACACACGTATGAACAAATGATAATGCGCCCGTTCAACCACAGTCGTGGTAGTGCGACTACCCCGGACGAGGATTGTCAATCCTATATGGTACCATACACTAACATTCAAGCTATAGCAATACTAACAAACTATGTAGTGGAGGGCTTCATGATTAGGTAAAACATACTCATGCAGTCAATATATCGATGTTTTCTACTTGTGTTCACATGTAAAAGTAAAACGAAGCATGTATTCCCACCCCTGGGTTGAAAACATAAAAATGAGGGGCTATGAGACTCACTTGAGTCTGATGCGTTTGCTAATAGCAAATAATAATGGTGTATACGTAAAGCTGTCATCTCAACGATCGTAACCTGCCGGGCGTCCTAAACGCGCAATGTTATGGATATAAGTAGGTATCTCTAAAAGATCACCTATGCTAGTTGTTCATTCAACTAGTAATGTCCAAATGATTTGGTTTGATTGATTATGTTTGAGTTTTGAAAACATGTACGGCCCGTTGGTGACGGATTTTGTAATAATAATCTTAAAGTATTATTATTATGTGTTGTTCCATTGTATACTGTCAAAGTATATGTTTTGTGTGTTGTGTCGTATGTAAGTATTGAAGTTGTGGAAGTTCGACACTTAGTGTGAAAACTAGTTTTGAAGTTTCTAATATAGGCGTCACTCAAATCATCACTTATTGGCGACACTCAGGTAAGTGTCGCAAAAATTATAATTTGACAGCAAACTATGTCGACACTCATATAAGGCGTCACTAGTAGGCGACACTAATTAGCTTTTGGCGACACTATGGCAAGTGTCGCATATTAATATGAAGTTTAATATTTGTTGGCGACACTGGGCATAGGTTGCGACACTAGCACCAGTGTCGCATGGTATTTTGAAATTGGAATTATTGCGACAGTAGCGTTATTCTAGCAGTATGCGACATTAAATGATTTGGTGACACTAATATTAGTGTCGCTTCCTGCGACATTGTAATTTAATGCGACACAAGGGTTAGTGTCTCTACGTGCGACAATTGGATTTCATGCGACATTAACATTAGTGTCACAGTATGCGACACTCGAATGGTTATGCGACACTAGCTTAGTGTCGCAATCGGGTTTGGCCCTGATGCGGCACTAGCGGCTGTTGGTTTTTCTTGGTTCAATTTTTTGGTCAAGCGACCTCAGTTTGACCCGAGAGTTTTACCCAACCCTTAAAATGGTAAAATAAGTTTATAAAAGTTATCGGTTCGTGTCAGGGTTAACCCGAGGTGTCGGTTTTATAAACTTACCAAAACAGCCCCTGGTACATATGTTTTCCAGATTTTAACTCGATAAACCTCTCGTTTTATTTAACTTGTGGTCTGAATCAAGCCTAACCAAAAATCACAC
Organism: Pseudognaphalium luteoalbum; assembly: GCA_963422505.1. Taxonomy (NCBI): domain Eukaryota; kingdom Viridiplantae; phylum Streptophyta; class Magnoliopsida; order Asterales; family Asteraceae; genus Pseudognaphalium; species Pseudognaphalium luteoalbum. The sequence goes on from OY730197.1 coordinate 41,465,767, forward strand.
AAGTTCTCCTATATGTCTAGTTTATTTATGATTTATGGTAACTTTATAAGTTCATTTACTATTTTAAATAAAATTGGAAATGGAAAGCAGCCAGATTTGGTCGATAAACGACCTCAGTCCATAAATCGGTTTCTACAACAAAATCGGTGGGTTTTCAAGTAAGGCCATAGAAGAACGTTTTGTAGAAGACCTTCATACGAAGATTTCGGTATAAGATTCATGTGTTGGTTCATTCTGGTCAGAAAAGTTGTTAGCATATATGTGTTTAGAAAACGTATTTTAGCTTTGTTTTTGGACATTTTAGGGTTGAATGATCAACTAAACATGTAAATATGTTAAAAATAAGTAAAACTAGTGAGAGAAAGTGTGTTATTCAAAAGTTTTTGAGTGATCTAGTGAGATAAAGAGTTGCTCCACTTGTTTCCTTGCCTTCTTCTTTGATTTCTATAACACCCCTCATTCAGTATATGAATATCAAATGATTTAACTTGGAAGCGTTGACTTAAAAACATAGTTTATTAATATACAACATAAAAAGTGTATAATCTTTTTCAAGCTCCGATACACAATAGTTTAAAACTATTAAAACCATATTACACATATTACACAAACGGGGTATTATATAATTCCAAACTTTAATTTATCAAAATACATCAGAGTTCACATTCGTCAAACATTCCCTGCCGAAGCATCCACTTCCTGAATACCCACATAGTAAACAAAATCTTCAGGAAGTAATATGAGGGATTAACAAAAAGCTAAGTGAATAGATTTATCACACACAATTCAACTTAGCTTAACTATGAGTTTACACCAAATAATCATAAACACACATATTTCAATGAGGATCGGTGGCTCTTGGGATACCATAATACCCGGGGATTCCCAAAGAACACTTAACATCAATCTGTATGGCCAATACAGAATAGACCGATAACTATTGGTTATTAAACTCATACACAGGTCTCAAACACAACAAATGAATTAAAACCTGTGTAATTCACATAATAATCAAAAGTCCAACTACACGTTGACCTCAATAATCTGATACACATATATTCACATATCACGTAGATTCATAGTCAATAACCAAGACTAAACAGTCTAACACATATCTACGTTTACTTGCTGCAACAAAATAGTTACAACTAAATCAAATGGTGAGTTCTAAATCCACTCACCGATACCTCTGACGTCTCCACACTCAGGATTCTTATATCACTGAGTCTTAGGTTGATCTGAAACAGAAATTCAAAATATAAGTTAGAAATTCGTTCCATAATCATCATCAGAGCATATTTATTAAATCAGGTAATCCCTGAAGTCTAGTCAAACAAAAGTTCATTCAAAATGAAATCAGAAAATCCCGAAATGACGTTTAAAACTGAAAAATGCCATTTTCGGGCCCTAGATGACCCCGAATGGCCAAAAACTGTCTAGACTCTTAGAATAGAGCGGGGATCATTAGGTCATTTCTGAGTGACCATACGAATTTCAACCGAATCCGAGTTAATGAAATTGTCACCTGTCCGTTACCCCGAAAAGACTTTAAAAATCTTTAAAAATTCTCGGTTCGCAGTGATCTGGTTTCGCAGGTCAACTCGGTTCGCACAAACTTGACTCGCAACGAAATAACTCAGTTTGCACAGCCATCTCGGCTCGCAAAACTCGGTTCGCACTGCAAAACTACTCAGTTCGCAACGCGAGTCAACTCGCTTCGCACAGTGAAAACTCAACTCGCATCACAGCGACTCAGTTCGCAGAATCTCATCTCGCTTCGCAACATGAACTCAGTTGGCAGGACGAACTGAGAACTGCGAATTTCACTGTTCTTACGAATTTTTAGAATTAAAACTCACCAAAACTTCAAAAAACTCAATTCTATGGTTTCTAATACTTCCCTAACATCAAATAGCAACATAACAAGCTTTAATTTGATTCAATCATTCAAAACCCATTTCCTATAAATCAAAATTAACTCACTTTTGAGAATGAAAATGAAGGTGATATGATGAAGATGATGATGATGTTGCTGTTCGAAATCGAAATCACAGAACCTAGCTTAATTCTAATTTGGTTATGGTTTTTTTGAACTTGTGAGTTTACAAATGAAAATAAAGAAGAAGAAGGAGACTTGGAAACTTAAGGATACTAAGGTCGGTTTAACAACCGACTTCACATATAAGATTGTATAATTTTTATACCCGTTCTAAATCTATTGTCTGGAACCTAAAAACCATTTGCGAGAAATAGTATTTTGTTTTACCGTCATCTATATCAATTTAAAACAAGTAATAGTTTACTATCCATAATAAGTTCTGGAACTTATTTATCTAAGTTTCACAAGTAAAATAATTAATATCAAATAATTCATAAAAACAATTAAATAACTAACTTAAATAAAGGAATTACCAGACCAGGAAAGAGGGTGTTACAATTTCTTCAAGCCAAAAGGTGGTGGTTGATGGTGATTTGTGGTGGTGGTGGTGTGGGCCGATGGTGGAGTGGGAGAAGAGGGGAGAGAGATTTTAGAGAGAGGAATTTGTAGAGAGAGAGGGGTGTAGGTTTGAATGAGGGAATCAAGGGGGTGTGTTGGTGACTTAAGGTCAACAAACACAATCCCTCATTTTGAGGGTGGCTAGGCCGACTCAAGGAGGGCCCCAGCAAGGTGGTGGTGTCTCCAAATTTTGTTCCCCGAGTTTGTGCTCCGTGCGGTGTTCATTTTCCTGGTCGTTTAAACGTTCATTTTTATTTTATACGTTATACGTACATGTATTAACAAGTTATTAGGACCTAATAACTAGCCCTAATTTGTCGGGTGTCACACCCAATTACAAACCTAGATACCCACAACAACCCCAACTGACCTATAACCAACCACTGTCATCGACTGCACCCGACGTAGCTCAACCGACTGAACCCACAAAGACCCTTGTGCCCATTACTAGTCCAGATGACACCCTAACTAAGTTCATCCAAGGCCAACACCAATTCAACCAAAAGACTGGCGCTAGGCAAGACCAAACTGACCTATACCTTAGGAACGAACTGGCCGTTCTCAAAAATCTTGAGGCCCAGATTGGACAACTAGCTCAACATCATGACTCTTGGCCTCAAGGTAATCTTCCTTGTAACACGGTACAAAACCCCCACGTAGAAGAGGCTAAACAGATGAGTACTACAGAAAAGGAGGCATCGAGCCAACCTTCCACTCCTTCTCTGGTGAAGGATGATTCTCTTGTCCCACCGACAGTTGAGACCACATCTGTCCCTACACCATAAAGGGAAGTACGAATTCTGTTTCCTAGACATCTAGGGAAAATCCACAGGGCTAACACCTTCTGTCTCGATGGAATGTTCATGGACACCGTGTCCAGAACCCCTTCCAGTTCAAAATACATCCTTAAACTCCTATCGACCAAGGACAAGGTACCCGAAGTACCCAATATCCCACTGAACGCGGAATGTTCAACGATCATTAAGAATTCCTTACCTGAGAATTTAGGAGATACAGGACGTCTTACCCACCCTGTTCGATCTATCACTCGGGTATGATACACTCTCTAGCCGACCTAGGAGCCAATATCAACCTTATGCCTTATACACTTTACACCCAACTGGAATTATGACCCTTTAAGCCTCTCAAGATGAGCATCCAACTAACTGACCAATCCATTAGATACCCTAAGGGAATAGCTGAGAATATCATTGTTAAGGTAGACAAGTTCCTATATCCCACAGACTTTGTAGTGATGAACATTCAGGAGGATGTACACATCCCTATTATCTTAGGAAGACCATTCTTAAACACCGCGCATAATATCATCGATGTTTATTCACAGACTATCAGTCTTAGATCTCATGGAGAAACTATCACCTTCAAGATTGATCAGACTGACCAGACTTTGACAGAGCATGCGGAGATATGTATGATTTCTATAGGCAGAGTTACTTCGGATGATGATTCTGAACCAGAATCACAAATGTCTGACGAGCCCACTACAGTTACTTCCGACACTGAGAAAGAAGAAATGGAAGAAGAGGAAGAGACTGAAGAAGAAAAAGAAGAAGAGGAGGATGAGGCAAAAGAAGACCAGTCTACACCAACTTACTTTCCTGATTCATACCTTCTGACAGATGAGATAATGCAGATAGACTACACCCGAATCTTTATCCCGCTGCCAGATAATGACTCAGAAAAAGAAGGGCCACTGATTGACTATTCTTATGATGCTGAGTACGCACTTACTATTCCATCCCTTGGTTCATCTGAACCTCGAACTCAGTTCGATCTAGGAGGTACTTTTGGTTCCAGTCATGATTCCGATTCTCATGAAGAAAAGGAAATTGAGATGATCTCTTCTCAGCCGATATCTCAGATCACCGACGAGTCTCAGTCACCACCTACAGTTGCCGAGTTCCCTGATTCACTAGAGGTTGATCCCACAGTGATAGAGAGTGACGAGGAAGAGGTCGTATACATTGATGTTCCAATTGATATCCGCTCTATCCACCTTCTTCTACCTTCCACCATTCCAGAATCTTCTCTCGGAACTATCCAAGTACCGATCATCTCTACTCATGAAGAGATGATCAATGCTATTGAGCAATACGAGGATGACTTCCGTAACTTAATGGCGATTATCAAAGATTCTACTAATGAGTACCCGCCACAGCAGAGAGACTTTATCAAAGAAATTGAAGCAGAATATGATATTTATCTTGTCACCAACTCCCGAAGCCGTCAACATCTACAAAGCCGCATCCATGCCTTTGTCGAAGATCTCGCTACCCAGCTTCTGCCAGAACCTCAGAACAATGATGAACCCTCTGCAGATGAGCTAGAGTTCTTTGAAAATTGGAAAATCATATATGCCAAGGTATATGAAGCACTAATCAGGTATGCATTTCCATATTCGCACCAGCAAATGGATTTTCTACAATCTTACAGGCACCATATGGACTATGCTACTGGGAACCGTGATGACAAAGTAGATGATCAAATGATGAGTTATCTGAAGGGATTGATGGAATCCATGGCTAATAACGATGATATCAGCGACTCTTCACCCCACAGGTGTTATATTGACTGCACCATAGAGTTCCATGCTCATAAGATCATCAAAAAGCTGGAGCGTGTGAGCCACGATGAGAGGACACGTGACATCCCTCCATCTATTACTAACAGTTCGATGGTTAACACCGCGTACTTCATCACATATAAGCTTAGAGATATCTTCGGTACTGTCCTCTCAGAGGAGCCTAGGCAGTTATTCCATGACAGAATACATGAGGTTTATAATAGGATGATGAACATCTTTCGTAAACCAGACCTCACATATTCCGATCATCAAGAGCAGCTCTGATGTGCCACCAGCGGTCGGTAAGGATATTACCCTTGTCATTGCACCGGCTACTGGCGACGGCGATCAGTGGGTGTTTTAATCTTGTTATTTCGGGGCCTAAGTTTTCCCTAACAATGCTAATCCTAAGGGTGAGCAAGTGGTTGGTATGACCTAGAGTCGTTCTTCAAACCGACTGAATTGAAACTAAGGCGTGGCAGATGAGGGCTTTCAAACTAGTGAAGGGTTTATAAAATAGCAGGGAAGTTTTGGTTTTTCTATTAACTAACTTAGGCAAGTAAATAAATTAAGCGAAATTAAAATAAAAGATAAAACAGATAAGATAAAGGTAGTGTTTGCTGAGACTTCGTTAATTAAGTTATGAGATATATTTGGAGAAACTGTTTTGAAAGATATTAGTTAATTATCATTTTTGAATACTTGTATGTAAACACTAGATTCTCTACTAATTAAAGTTCCATTGGCATGTCACACCGGGAGCTAGGTTATGGTAACATTCCAAAGTATTTAGACTAATAAGCAAAATCTTAATTATGGTTTAATAATACTTTCATATGAACGGGAACAAAATCTAAAGTTACTAGACAAAACTGAATCATATAACGATTCCTCATCATCTTAATAGATTCGTATATTTAAAAAGTTTATTTATGACTTTAAACCAGCCCTTGCTTAAGACTACCAAATAAATCCCCTAATTATCCACAACGTTCCTCACTTAAAGTGGTTCCGCCCCTTCAAACCTTGGCCATGTCTTGTCCTACGATAATCCCCCATGTAGCCTTGCGGTTCCATTGTTTCATACCTTTCACAAATTAAATTGACACAGATGACTGACTACCTTTTAATTGGACGTCGTTAAAAGGTGTTGTAATCACTGTTATTGGTGGAAAGGCGATTAGTTAATTTGAAGTTTAAAAGTCTATTTAGAAAGGTTAATTAAACAAGGTTTCTCATTTTATATATTAGTCCATAATATAACTACATTCGGTCGTTACTCGACTTCCATACATTTGTACTCTACCTTGAAGTGTTTCCAGTACTATATCGAGTAACATTCGAATAGGGGCCGTCATATTACTTTTTAATATTATACCATTTCGTAGTATGACTACCTTCGGTCGTTCCTCAACTTTCATATATTTGTACTCCACTTGAAGTGTTTTCAGTACCATATCAAGTAACAGTTGAATAGGGGCCGTCATATTACTTTACTATAATTAAGACCGTTTATATTTTACTACTATGATGATCCTAAGGCAACAATCTAACAAGAACATGCAATAATACGATCAAAGCAATACTACCGATCTTTAATATTTAATTTCAAATCATCCCATAATTTACTAACTACATCGCAAGCAAACACAATGAGTATACTACTCTCTAATCATTGCAATAATTAAATCTAGCATAATCAATATAAACGTAATTAATTAAGATAGATAAGGATAGAAAGAACCAGTATTAAATGTGCGAGAGAATAGACTTGAATTAATTGACACAATTCTGAGCGTACTCCGAAGATTACAATGCGCTCTGCGCTTTTCTTCCATTCTAAACAAGCTCCTATACTAGCCTAAAACTAATTCAGAGTAAGAAGATAGAGACAGAAAGTAGAACTAATAACTAAGTAGAAGTATTGTTCTAAGAATGGTGTGTCTTGAAAATGAGGTTTTGATGGCCTATTTATACTTGAAGAGGGGCTCACTTTAGCATCTTGAGGTTTATGTTAGAAAAAGTTGGTAAAGTGTCTAGCATATATACCCTAAAGCGTGGAAAGGTCTAGTACTTGTACCCTAAAGTCATAGAAAGGTCTAGCACATGTACCAGGAGAGTACGAGCAAGGACGAAAAAGTGCTGGAGGGATGGGGGAGGTGCAGCCGGCGGCGGCTGCAGGGTGGCCGGCGGCGGCTGCCTTGTGCCCGCCCCAGTTTGTCGTCTTTTGCTCGTTTCTAAATTCGTGCGTATCTTCTTTGTTATGCGTCTGTTTTTGTCGATTCTTTTTATGAAGGATTTGTTTTTAAAAAATGAAGACTTTAATGTAAAGAAATCCATGACTTGTATCTTTGATCTTTAGATGTCTCGTACGAATCGTTTGACTCTTCCGGTGTATGTAGAATCTTCATTCTTCATCCGTTTTTGTTGATTCTTCTTATGTTAGATTCGTATTTTGAAAACGAAAATCTCAGATAAGATAAACCTTAATGATGGGCACTTTGTCTCTAAATCTTGTTTCGGATGACTTGAATCTTCAACTGTGCGTGGAATTTTCATTTTTTGTCTGTTTTGCTTGATTTTTCTCGTGCAACTTCATTTTCGCCTTCTTGGCAAAGTTTCATTGATTTGTGCATTATTTGAGTCCAAATGCCAAGTATTGTTCCAGAATGAGAGAGATATCGGTGGTAAAAACATGACTTTTTACGCGATATCAAGTATCCCACACTTAAAACTTTATATTGGGGGTTTTGGAAAAATAAAGTATTCATGCTTTTGAAAAGGTGGGGTTGTAATCTTTGGGAGCATGATTTTGATCTTTGATCTTGGATACATGACTAGGCGATCCTCTCAAGGTGGTCACTCCAATCACTCAAAGTGTTTAAGGTTTCCTATTCTAATATTATCAATCACTCAGAACGCCATTCATGTATCGTTTATCGCCATAGGCTTGATCGAGAATCAAATCGTTACCTTATAGGTGAGAGCAAAGTCAATCTAGCCACAATCATTCTAGGAGGAGTGATGTAAGGTTTTTGTAGTGGAGTGTTGGTGATATGAGAGGGGTTTGTGTTGGTTTTTCATGGGTTTCTTTTTGGTGAAGAGGAAAGTTGAAATTTGAATTTTTGGGAGGATTGACGCCCCCTTTTTTTTTGGAAGGAATCCTTTTCCACTTGACTTTCTTTTCTTCAAATTTTTATCTTGGATTTTTTTTTCCGATGTCATATCCTTGTAACTTCTCTTCTCTAATCTTTGGAACTTACTATGAAGTTTGAGGGATGCTTTTGAGAGGATAGGGATAACGTATTTCTTTTTGGGTATATGGATGGGTTAAAGAATGATGTGATTCGATCTCCTTTTAATCACCAGTTCGGGTTCGAAATGTATAACTGGAGCAAGTTCTGATTCTAAACGCATACATCGGCACACTCAGGAATCGAAGAAGTGAAACATTAAAAGTGAATGCTTTATATAGCTCAAGATACCTCACGAATCGAAAGTTGGTTTGTTGTATGCCTAGTCATGCGATGCTCTTTATGGGATTACTAAAATAATTTTTCAAAGGAATTCGTATTTTATTTATCCTTCTTCCCCAAAGTAAATCATTCTTTGTCTAAAATTTTCATTTTCAACATATTTTTAACTAAATTTTGAATTTTTTTTTTAAATTTTCGAGTTACTTTTTAGAGAAGGAGGGTCTAAAGAGTAGCGATTTTAGAATCAAGCATATACCATTATCCATTTTATAGTAGTGTAAATACTGCTATCCCACAATTAAAGGAACATCGTCCTCGATGTTATTCTAAGTTCTGACTGGGGGAAAATGTCGCACCCCCAAATTTACTGTGCGGAAGCGAATCTGGTCGGGGCGTGACTAATCCAATATCACAAGCACATAAGATAAAGTGAACGACTCTATATGCGTCGTTTACTGCTTACATTGATATAATAAAGGTTTACAATGTAATAATGTTTACAAAAGGTCGAAATTAATGTTTAGAGATTCTAAGGCATATCTAGTTTACAAAATGTAGAAATGCAGGGGAATCTCCTGGTGTCTGTATGCGACTCGAGCTAATAATCCTGAGCAGATCTACTACTGCTGAGCACCTGAGAATACATACTAAAAAGTCAGCTAAAAGCTGGTGAGCTCACAGGTTTGTATAGATAAATATGATGTGTGAACCATGATATTTAATATAATGATTTGCAATCAAGCAAATAAAATAGATGTATATCACTTCCATGAGCGCATAGTTTGAGCTTAACTGAGGTGTCAGGATCACAACCAAGTGCCTGAGCAAGGGTGCCTCCCTGCGAGTGCCTAATCTACACTCGTATGAACAAATGCTAATGCGTCTGTTTGACCAGTTAGTGCGTGCTAACCCGGACGGGGATTGTCAATCCCATATGGTACCATACACTAACAATCGCGCTAAATCCATATAAATAAACTATGTAGTGGAGGGCTTTAAAATGATTAGCAAAACAACTCATGCAGTATATATCGAGGTTTAGTACTCATGTCCACATGTAAAACAAAACGAGTATGTATTCCCACCCCTTGGTTAAAAACAGTAAAAATGAGGGGCTATGAGACTCACCTGAGTCTGATATGTTGCTATCAAGCAAGTATGATGTTGCACAAGGTAATGTTGTCCGAAGACGGTAACCTGCCGGGCGTTCAAAACGCGCAAGGTTATAAGCATATGTAGACGTCTCAAAAGACTGTCCATGCTAGTTGTTCATCCAACTAGTAATGTCCAAATAATTTGGTTGTTTGATTGATTAGTTTGAGTTTTGAAAAACATGTACGGCCCGTTGGTGATGGTTTGTAATAATAACCCAAAAGTGTTATTATTATATGTTTTGCTGTGATGTTTACTTATCAACATATTTGTTGTTGATTGTCCAAGTATTGCATTAATGTATAAGGATTTTCGAAATTTTCATTCATGCGACAATAAGGTTTACGAAAAAAAGTTGTTTTATTCGACAATAGTTATGCGACAATAGGGCAATGCGTCAATAGGTTTCTCGGACACTGTTCATGCGAGAATAGGAATTCACGGACACTGTTCATGCGTGATTAGTAATTCACGAACTTGTTTATGTGTTCATGATATTCACGGAGTTTGTTTATGCGTGAATGATTATTCACGGATTCGGTTTATGCGTGAATGATTATTCACGGATTTTTGTTCATGAGATAATGATATTCACAGATTTAAGGTTTCATGTGATAAAAATGAGGATTGACGGACTAATTAATCCGACAATAGGGATTGTCGGATTTTTGTGAAATGGCAAGAACAGTCCCTACCCTTTGGTTTTCTAGATATTTACTCGACAAGTCTCTCGTTTAGATCAACTTCTAAACCGAATTATGCCTAACTAAAAATCATACATGTTCTCGTATATGTCTAGTGTAAAACTGCACTTTAAGGTATTTTTATATATCTATTTACTATTTTTAACATAAATAATTATGAAGGGTGTCGGTTTTGGTCCAAGAACAGCTACAGTCCAAAGATTGAGCTCTACACAAAAATACGTAGATTTTTGGAAATGGTCATACGAGAACTTTTTATAGAGCTCTTCCATACGAAAATTTTGGTATGTGTTTCATTCTCTAATTCTTCCTAGAACTCAAGATATGGTCGTTTTGGTGAGACGATTTTCTGAGACAGATTATATACTTGTATATATGCTTAGTAAAAACGATTTTTAAGATGATATTTGGACATATACTTGCTAGATCATCAACATAACATGTACACAAATGTGAAGCACGAAAATATATAGAGAAAAGTATGTTCTTACTTAAGAAAATGATGATCTAGAGATGAAAACGAGAGAGTATGCTCGGTTAGGCTTCTTGCTTCGTTTCCTTAGCTTTTCTTTCCCCGAAAGGTGGTGGATGATGGTGGATTATGGTGGTGGTGTAGCTGGTTGTTTTTGGGCTGGAGATTAGTGAGAAAGAGGGAGAGAGTCGGATTTAGAGAGAGAGATAAGAGAGAGAGACATGGATGTAATGTTTGAGGGAGTGGTGGTTTGAATGGAGTGTGGAAGAAGTAAAGAGAGGGGGTATGGGGTGGTTTGGGTGAGAAAATCAGCAGATTTTCATGGGTCCCATAGGATATTTTGGTCAACTTTTAATTTCCCAAAGTTACATTAAGTCCCGCGGTCGTTTACCCGATCGTTTGAACGTTTAATTATCGTTATACGTTTTAATACGCGTGTTTGAATAATGATTTAAATCTCGATATTTTTATTGAAAGTATTATCCTAAATGCTTTATTTTAAGTTGTTTAAATGTTGTCGGGTCTCGGTTTGCGCGTTCATTGGGTATTTGTACGTTTATATGAATCACGTAACGTTTTTAAATGATTTATTCGTACGCATGAAAGCGTAATATTTTTACTTGAAGTATTTTATCAAAATACTTAAGGATGAATTATAAAAAATATAATCTGGGTTTATTTCATTTATCGGGCGCGTCTTGCGCATTTTTGGGTCGTTTCTGAGCATTATATATGATACGAAATGCTTATGAAATATTATCGCAATAATATTTGGAAATGAGTATGTTTATCAAATAATTTCATATTATTTAATAAATTGAGTTCACCAACGCCCATATTAATGTATCGGGATCCGCCCGATATTAAAATGCACGATTGAACATAATCGCGTACGTGTATTTACATTCCCATATATATATATATATATATATATATTGATACATACAATTAGCCTAATCTAGCACTAACTATATGTATTAGCATATGATTAGGAACTAACAACTAGCCCTAATTTGTCGGGTGTCCCATTCTCCCCTTGTTAAGAGAATTTCGTCCCAAAATTTAGCTTGAAGTCGTAGATGGTGTGGATTCTGTGAATAAATGTGGGTACTTGAGTCGCATTTGGTCTTCCCGTTCCCAAGTGAATTCCGGACCACGCCGTGAATTCCACCGGACTTTGACGATGGGAATACGACTTTGTTTCAATTGTTTGACCTCACGGTCCATGATTTCTGCTGGTGTTTCGACAAAATGGAGTTTATCATCGATGTGGATTTCGTTGAGGGGAATAATGAGTGTCTCATCAGAAAGGCATTTCGTAAGAGTAGAAATGTGAAATGTGGGATGCACGCTGCTGAGTTTGGGTGGCAGCTGCAATCGATATGCTACTGGATTTCGAATGGTCCAATGTATCTAGGGTTCAATTTCCCCCGTTTACCAAAACGGATGACACCTTTCCAAGGTGATACTTTCAATAGTACTCGATCCCCAACCTGGAACTCGAGATGTTTGCGTCTCACGTCAGCATAACTTTTCTGACGGTCACGCACGGCTTTGAGTCTGTTTTGGATTCCAATTATTTTTTCTGTGGTTTCGTGAATGATTTCAGGACCAGTGAGTTGGCTGTCTCCCACTTCGGTCCAACAGACAGGTGATCGACACTTACGACCGTACAGTGCCTCGAAAGGTGCAGCTCCAATACTGGTATGGTAGCTGTTGTTATACGAAAACTCGCATAAGGGTAAATGATGTTCCCAATTTGCACCGAAGTCAACTACGCAAGCCCGTAGCATATCTTCCAGTGTTTGAATGGTTCGTTCACTCTGGCCGTCGGTTTGAGGATGATATGCAGTACTCATATCTAGACGAGTACCCAATGATTTATGAAGTGACTACCAAAAGTGAGATGTGAAATGACTATCCCTGTCGGAGATAATCAAAATGGGAATTCCGTGTCGAGATACAATTTCCTTAAGGTAAATTCGCGTGAGGCGTTCCATTTTTTCGGTTTCTTTGAAGGCTAGGAAATGAGCAGATTTGGTGAGACGATCGACGATCACCCAAATGGTATCGCAACTGCTCGATGTCTTTGGAAGTTTCGTGATAAAGTCCATGGAGATCTGCTCTCATTTCCATTAAGGGATTTCTGGTTGTTGGAGTAATCCGGAGGGTTTCTGATACTCGGCTTTGACTTTAGAGCATGTGAGGCACTTGCCGACATATGTGGCAATGTCATCTTTCATGTTTGGCCACCAATACAACTCCTTGATGCCATGATACATCTTGTCAGATCCAGGATGTATGGAGTATTTGGACTTGTGAGCTTCATCCATCACCAAGTCTCGTAGGTTCCCAAAATTAGATAACCAGATTCGGTTTGAGAAGTATTTGGCTCCGTTGGATTTGGTTTCAAATTGTTGGTCCATGCCACGCAAGGACTCATTTTTAATGTTCTCAGGTTTGAGTGCTTCTAGTTGAGCGGTAATGATTTGAATGATAAGTTCATTATGGATTGTCATGCTGAGGGCTCGGACTCGAAGGGGTTTTACACGTTCCTTTCGACTGAGGGCATCGGCAACAACGTTTGCCTTGCCTGGATGATAACGGATCTCGCAATCATAATCGGTGAGCAACTCAACCCATCGACGTTGCCTCATGTTGAGATCCTTTTGGTCAAAGATATGTTGAAGACTTTTATGATCGGTAAAGATTGTACATTTAGTGCCGTACAGATAGTGTCTCCAGATTTTGAGTGCGAACACTACGGCTCCCAATTCGAGATCATGAGTGGCGTAATTCTTTTCGTGAACCTTGAGTTGTCGGGAGGCATAGGCAATGACCTTGTCTCGTTGCATTAACACGCAACCAAGACCTTGGTGTGAAGCATCGCAGTATACCACGAAGTCATCGTTACCTTCGGGTAGTGATAAGATAGGTGCACTGCAAAGCTTTTGTTTTAACAATTGGAACGCTGACTCTTGTTTATTAGTCCAGTCGAACTTCTTTTCCTTCTGAGTCAGTGTCGTGAGTGGTTGGGCTATTTTCGAGAAGTTTTTGATAAATCGCCGATAGTACCCGGCCAGTCCCAAAAACTGCCGTACTTCGGTTGGAGTTGTTGGCGATTGCCAATTTTTGATAGCCTCGATTTTAGATGGGTCAACATGAATCCCTTGACTGTCAATCACATGCCCAAGGAATTGGACAGTTTGCATCCAGAACTCACACTTGGAGAATTTAGCATATAACTCCTCGTGTTTGAGTAGCTCTAGAATGGTTTTCAGATGTTGCGCATGTTCTTGCTCGTTGCGCGAGTAGATTAAGATTTCATCAATGAATACAATGAAAAACTTATCGAGATATGGTTTGCACACTCGGTTCATACGGTCCATGAATACAGCCGGTGCGTTTGTTAAACCAAATGGCGTTACTTGAAACTCGTAGTGACCATAGCGAGTTCAGAAAGCTGTCTTCGGGATGTCGGTGTCTCGAGCTCGGAGTTGGTGATAACCTGATCGTAGATCGATCTTTGAATAAAAGCTCGACCCTTGCAGTTGGTCAAATAGGTCATCAATTCGAGGGAGTGGATAACGGTTCTTAACAGTGAGTTTGTTGAGTTCACGATAATCGATGCACATTCTGAAAGAACCGTCTTTCTTTTTGAAAAATAGGACCGGAGCTCCCCAAGGTGAAGAACTTGGTCGAATGAATCCTTTGTCCAGGAGTCCTTGTAACTGAGTAGACAACTCCTGAAGTTCGGATGGGGCTAAACGGTAAGGTGCTCGTGCCACGGGTGCTGCACCCGGTACGAGGTCTATGGAAAACTCGACTTGTCTTGGTGGTGGAAGGCCAGGCAAGTCCTCAGGAAAGACTTCTGGGAAGTCTCGAACGATGGGCACATCCTCAAGTCGCTTCTCTTCTGACTTTTTCTCCATAACATGAGCGAGGATTGCCTGATATCCTTTTCTTAAATATTTTCAGGTTTTCATACACGATATGATATTCAGTCTCGTCCCACCGGTCTCCCCTTGTATGATTAAAGTTCCACCGGTGACGAGAGGAATACGGACAATTTTATCAAAACAGACGATTTCTGCTCGGTGTTTGGATAACCAATCCATACCGACGATGATGTCGAAACTACCAATCTCGACAGGTATGAGATCAATGTTGAAGAGTTCGTCGGCTAGTTTTACAGTGCAATTGGGTATCACACTATTTGTTTCAATTAGTTTGCCATTAGCTAGTTCTACCATATACCTAGCTTCTAAGGCAACAGGGGTGATGTCAAGTAAGGAACTAAATACATCAGATATAAAGCTCCTATCAGCACCAGTATCAAACAGAATAGAAGCATGTAAGTTGTTGAGGAGGAACGTACCCGAGACCACATTTGGGTCTTGACGGGCTTCCCCTGAATTAAGGACAAAGGCTCTACCTCTCGGGTTGTTGTTGTTTCCCTTGTTCTTCAGTTTTGGGCAGTCATTTCTGAAGTGCCCAGTGTTGCCACACTCAAAACAGGCTTTTGGTTGGCTGGAGCTGGTGTTGGGGTTGTTGTTGGTATTGGTACTAGTAGACCTACATTCTTTGGCTAGATGCCCATACCTTTGACACTTGTTACATGGAGTACCGCAGGGACCATCATGATGGCGGCAGCACTTAGAGCAGAAAGGCTTGGTTCCAGTGTAGCCTTTCCTGGGTTCAGAACAGATGTGTAAGCCTTGACAGTTTCAGGCTTCTTTGATGACTGTTGATTTTGGTTGGAGTTTCCGGACCACTTTCTTTTGTGATCCCCAGAGTTATTACCGGTGTTTGTGGAAGTAGGTGTTTCTTGGCAAACCACCTGAGCCATAAGATTGTGTGCTATACGGATGGCACCTTGAATGGTAGGAGAGTTGGAAGCAGTGACCATTCCCTGAATGTGTGGGGGAAGTCCCTAGATGTAACGTTCGATCCTCTTCTACTCAGGATCGACCATTGATGGGCACAGCAGTGCAAGTTGATGAAAACGGGTTGTGTAATTGGCAATATCATTGCCATGAACTTTGAGATTCCAAAACTCGACCTCGAGTTGTTGCAACTCTTCTCTTGGACAGTACTCGTCCTTTAACATTCTTTTCAATTCTTCCCGGGGAGTTTGGTAGGCGATATCAATGCCTACAGTTTGAGTATGAGTATTCCACCAGGTCAGAGCACCATCCATGAAGGTGCAGGTGGAATACTTGACCTTGCAGTCTTCTGGGCAGTTACAGATCCGGAAGACTGATTCCATTTTCTCGATCCATCGTAACAGACCGATAGCTCTTTCCGTGCCTTTAAAGTTCAAAGGCTTACAGTTTAGGAAGTCCTTGTATGAGAAAGGTTTGGCTGGAGGGGTGTTGTTGGTCGTGTCCTCGCTGCCTGAACGTGGTTGTTGGGCAGCAAGGGCTTGAGCTACACCCTGAGCAATGAGTTGAGTGATTTCCGCTTGACTGTAAGTTCGTCTTGGCGGCATAATTCTTGAATAAATACAGAGGAACAATATGTAAGAGGTTGTTCAAAGTTTATGATTTATCACATATGTATATATATATATATATATAGGAGGGTAATATACAACAACACAATGTAATAATCATATTTCATTAGATAATAAAATTAGATACCATACAAGGCACGAGTTCCAAAGATTACAGACTTTAGAGTTTACAAAAGGTACCGGGAATGGTTACATCCGGTTGAATTACACTGACTTAAAGGGCTTAGATAAGTGATTACATAACAGATACTGTACTAATCTTATCGTATAGTCACTAGTGACATCAGGGTGACAAGACGTTCCATGGCTTTAGCAAGTCGACTGGTCTGTCGAGCGCTATCTTCAGCGATAGTTAGGCGTTGCTCCAACATGCGAGCATATTGTTCGGCTTCCTGTGAGCGTAGCTCACATTCTTCCATTCTTCCATTCTTCCATTCTTCCAGTCTCGCTTCTGTCATCAATCACTTGTTGGTGGATCATATCCACATTCTGTGTCATGTTTTCTTGTTCCAGATAGAGTCCAGCAATACGGTCGTGTGATGTGCGTAACCCATGTGTTTGTACTTTGTATTGTTCTCGTTCTAAGCTTTCAAGCCTTGCCTCATGACGGTGAAGTCGAGCAGCAAGCACTGGAACGGTATGGTGGATGGGTTCTTGTGTATACGGGGAGATGTCCATGGGATCAGCAGGAATCTGTATGGCTTCCTCAGACCTCCAGGGTAAGTTGGATAGTCTGCCCTGGTTGAGAGGTTACCAGCGTGGTAAGGGTTAACTCGAGCTGAACTGTTACCCCTTCGTTGATGTCGTGTGACTCTTGCCTCCCTAGTGAAATAATAGAGAGGTTCAGTCGAAGTTTGGGGTAAAGCAGTTAACTCCTCTACAGTTGGGTAGGTTTGAGTTTCGTTGTTCGCGTCTGTCGGTGCTAGAGGAGGAATGTCTGCCATGTCTGTGGCAAGAGCGTTCAGTAAGTATTGTGAGGCCTATATATATATATATATATATATATACATATCATATAGCCTAATGTTTCTAGCACACACATGTATAGGTCCGGTTTCTCTCGTGGTCAGAGTCAACTAGTGTATCATGTTCAGTCATGACTCCTTTCAGATCTCACATCATATTCTTTTAATTGTACATAGTTGATCAGGCTATGTTAAATTAAACCAATATCATGTAGTCACTGAACCTAATCATACTTAATAAGGAATACTGCCTAACGGTCATATTCTAGGCCCATTAAATGCAACCTAGTTCACTATATCCTTAGGCTCTGATACAAATCTGTCGCACCCCCAAATTTACTGTGCGGAAGCGAATCGGGTCGGGGCGCGACTAATCCAATATCACAAGCACATAAGATAAAGTGAACGACTCTATATGCGTCGTTTACTGCTTACATTGATATAATAAAGGTTTACAATGTAATAATGTTTACAAAAGGTCGAAATTAATGTTTAGAGATTCTAAGGCATATCTAGTTTACAAAATGTAGAAATGCAGGGGAATCTCCTGGTGTCTGTATGCGACTCGAGCTAATAATCCTGAGCAGATCTACTACTGCTGAGCACCTGAGAATACATACTAAAAAGTCAGCTAAAAGCAGGTGAGCTCACAGGTTTGTATAGATAAATATGATGTGTGAACCATGATATTTAATATAATGATTTGCAATCAAGCAAATAAAATAGATGTATATCACTTCCATGAGCGCATAGTTTGAGCTTAACTGAGGTGTCAGGATCACAACCAAGTGCCTGAGCAAGGGTGCCTCCCTGCGAGTGCCTAATCTACACTCGTATGAACAAATGCTAATGCGTCTGTTTGACCAGTTAGTGCGTGCTAACCCGGACGGGGATTGTCAATCCCATATGGTACCATACACTAACAATCGCGCTAAATCCATATAAACAAACTATGTAGTGGAGGGCTTTAAAATGATTAGCAAAACAATTCATGCAGTATATATCGAGGTTTAGTACTCATGTCCACATGTAAAACAAAACGAGTATGTATTCCCACCCCTTGGTTAAAAACAGTAAAAATGAGAGGCTATGAGACTCACCTGAGTCTGATGTGTTGCTATCAAGCAAGTATGATGTTGCACAAGGTAATGTTGTCCGAAGACGGTAACCTGCCGGGCGTTCAAAATGCGCAAGGTTATAAGCATATGTAGACGTCTCAAAAGACTGTCCATGCTAGTTGTTCATCCAACTAGTAATGTCCAAATAATTTGGTTGTTTGATTGATTAGTTTGAGTTTTGAAAAACATGTACGGCCCGTTGGTGATGGTTTGTAATAATAACCCAAAAGTGTTATTATTATATGTTTTGCTGTGATGTTTACTTATCAATATATTTGTTGTTGATTGTCCAAGTATTGCATTAATGTATAAGGATTTTCGAAATTTTCATTCATGCGACAATAAGGTATACGAAAAAAAAGCTGTTTTATTCGACAATAGTTATGCGACAATAGGGCAATGCGTCAATAGGTTTCTTGGACACTGTTCATACGAGAATAGGAATTCACGGACACTGTTCATGCGTGATTAGTAATTCACGGACTTGTTTATGTGTTCATGATATTCACGGAGTTTGTTTATGCGTGAATGATTATTCACGGATTCAGTTTATGCGTGAATGATTATTCACGGATTTTTGTTCATGAGATAATGATATTCACGGATTTAAGATTTCATGTGATAAAAATGAGGATTGACGGACTAATTAATCCGACAATAGGGATTGTCGGATTTTTGTGAAATGGCAAGAACAGTCCCTACCCTTTGGTTTTCTAGATATTTACTCGACAAGTCTCTCGTTTAGATCAACTTCTAAACCGAATTAAGCCTAACTAAAAATCATACATGTTCTCGTATATGTCTAGTGTAAAACTGCACTTTATGGTGTTTTTATATATCTATTTACTATTTTTAACAAAAATAATTATGAAGGGTGTCGGTTTTGGTCCAAGAACAGCTACAGTTCAAAGATTGAGCTCTACACAAAAATACGTAGATTTTTGGGAATGGTCATACCAGAACTTTTTATAGAGATCTTCCATACGAAAATTTTGGTATGTGTTTCGTTGTCTAATTCTTCATAGAACTCAAGATATGGTCGTTTTGGTGAGACGATTTTCTGAGACAGATTATATACTTGTATATATGCTTAGTAAAAACGATTTTTAAGATGATATTTGGACATATACTTGCTAGATCATCAACATAACATGTACACAAATGTGAAGCATGAAAATATATAGAGAAAAGTATGTTCTTACTTAAGAAAATGATGATCTAGAGATGAAAACGAGAGAGTATGCTCGGTTAGGCTTCTTGCTTCGTTTCCTTAGCTTTTCTTTCCCCGAAAGGTGGTGGATGATGGTGGATTATGGTGGTGGTGTAGCTGGTTGTTTTTGGGCTGGAGATCAGTGAGAAAGAGGGAGAGAGTCGGATTTAGAGAGAGAGATAAGAGAGAGAGACATGGATGTAATGTTTGAGGGAGTGGTGGTTTGAATGGAGTGTGGAAGAAGTAAAGAGAGGGGGTATGGGGTGGTTTGGGTGAGAAAATCAGCAGATTTTCATGGGTCCCATAGGATGTTTTGGTCAACTTTTAATTTCCGAAAGTTACATTAAGTCCCGCGGTCGTTTACCCGATCATTTGAACGTTTAATTATCGTTATATGTTTTAATACGCGTGTTTGAATAATGATTTAAATCTCGATATTTTTGTTGAAAGTATTATCCTAAATGCTTTATTTTAAGTTGTTTAAATGTTGTCGGGTCTCGGTTTGCGTGTTCGTTGCGTATTTGTACGTTTATATGACTCACGTAATGTTTTTAAATGATTTATTCGTACGCGTGAAAGCGTAATATTTTTACTTGAAGTATTTTATCAAAATACTTAAGGATGAATTATAAAAAATATAATTTGGGTTTATTTCATTTATCGGGAGCGTCTTGCGCGTTTTTGGGTCATTTCTGAGCATTATATATGATACGAAATGCTTATGAAATATTATCGCAATAATATTTGGAAATGAGTATGTTTATCAAATAATTTCATATTATTTAATAAATTGAGTTCACCAACGCCCGTATTAATGTATCGGGATCCACCCGATATTAAAATGCACGATTGAACATAATCGCGTACGTGTATATATATTCCCATATATATATATATATATATATATATTGATACATACAATTAGCCTAATCTAGCACTAACTATATGTATTAGCATATGATTAGGAACTAACAACTAGCCCTAATTTGTCAGGTGTCACAGAAAATCTCACACTTAGGATTTGAAACATCTAAGACGTATTCTTTTAGCATTGTGTGTTGGGTTTGAATTCCACACTTATTGATAAGCATAGTGGATAAGGTTTATTTATAACGAAAGAAAGAAACTGGCATAGAAGTACTCCCTGGTATTTGCTGTGTTCCATGGTATGCGTTTTCTGAACTTCATCTTGTTGGATTCACTTTTGATCAAGTCTTCTTGTGATTGGTCTCGTAGCTGTGAACATGTTGGATATACTTTCTTTATTTTCAATGTCGAAAACTTGATGCGTCGGACAGTTCTTAAAACTTCTTCGTATATCCAAGTGTGAAAGATAGTCGGAGACTTTAACACTTCTTGGAATGTAAAATTGCGGAAATGTAAAGCACGGGTTGCCTCCCGAGAAGCGCTCTTTTAAAGTCGAGAGCTCGACTTCTTTTCTCCTAGCTAGATGGAGATGGATGCATCCATGGGATCCACTGTGTTGATGTTGTGGGCCATAGGTTGCGGAAGAGTATATCAAGGTGGATAGATTCTCATGAAATGATTAACTATCATTGTAATCAATTCAAATGGACTATATCTCGATTATGACTTGTAGTTCTGAAGATTCTCTGAAGTTGGCCTTGCAAGTCCGTGAAGTCTGAAGGTGATGTAGTCGACTACTTTAGTGACAACCCCCCTAGGGTCGGTCATGGTGGTTGAGTCTGTCTTAACAACCTCTCTTGGTAGTGGGTTTGCCGAGAGAGAGAATACAAACGCTAAGAGTTGCACTTTTATGCCTTCATAATTCTAGGTCTTGGGGTCTCCGTTGAATCTTCTGATGGACGTGCACAGGTCCTCTATTTGTTGGTGCTGATGGTCGTTGGATGGAAAGTCGGATTCTGAGAAAACTAAAATAAGATGACGAAGTATCTCCTTGCATCCTGAGTGGAATATGAAGTTCGTTCTAGAGTTACTTTTCCGTTGTTGAATCTCCCGTAGATGGATCATAACAAAAGTAGCGATATCAAGTGGTGATTCATGTTGGCCCTAAAAGGTCGTTTGCGCCTTGATTCCTCCCAAATGAGATCACTAAGTTCTTCAATCGATAACTCAACTTGTTTTTCAATAGTGGAGTTGATAACCATATATCCGCTTTCTTTGGAACTAAGGTGATCTTCTCTATTTAGCAAGTCAAGCAATGATGTGAGGTCATTCATCGTCAAGATATCAGCATGACTGCTCGGATGTCCAGTAGTCTCTTTCATATGTGCTCTAATAGATCCTAACATCTCCCATTGCGTTGAGGTGAATGGGATGTTAGATCTTTTAAGGGCATTGTAGATCCTAGCGTAAGTCCGTTTCTGTTGTTCACAGAATTGCAGTTCAGCAGGGGAAAGAGCAAGAATGTTGACTACGCCGCTTATTCCTCCTACTCTTTTGTTTTCTTCTTCCATCTTTATCATCCCAATTTCTTTCATCGTTGAGTTTTTCACCAATGGAGATTCATTTTTCATTTCTTGTCATATTCGTCGGAGGTCAATTGGGAAATATGGCGTGATTGCCATTTCCTTACTATATTTACTTTCAATTGTTGACCTTGCAGTTTCTTTGTCCTCTATGGTCTTGTTCATGGAGATCATGTATATATCAGTTTGGTCCCCAGCATTAGGATTGTCGATATGAAACGGATTGTTTCTCCCTGAGACTACAAGCTGATGGTTTGCGCGAAGACGTTGATGATTGCCTTGGCCGTATTCATGAAAGGTCTTCCTAGTATGATTGGGATGTGTACGTCATCCTGCATATCCATTACTACAAAATCTGTTGGGTAAAGAAATTTGTCAATGCTAACTAAAACATTTTCAGCTATTCCCCTAGGGTTTTTGACCGAGTGGTCAGCAAGTTGTATGGTCATTTTGGTAGGTCGAAAATTTTCTAACTCAAGCCTCTTGAAAAGCGAGTATGGCATAAGGTTAACACTAGCTCCTAAATCGGCTAGAGAACAGATGATGCCTGAATTGTAGATAGAACAGGGGAGAGTAAAACGTCTAGTGTCTCCAAGTTTTTCTGGAATGGTATTTTTCAAGATAGAGGAACATTCCTCGTTCAGCGGGATATTGGGTACTTCGGGTACCTTATCCTTGGTTGTAAGAAGCTTTCTGAAGTAGTTTTTGTAAATGAACTTCAGATGCGATATCTAGGAATTTCCTATCAAGCTTAAAAGACTTAAGCTTGTCGGGTCATTGTTTAAGACGATCCGGAAATGGAATGTTTACTTTCCTATTTGGTGTAGACTCTAAATCCATTGTCGATGGGACAATAGGTGGTTCCTTCACCGGAGAAGAAATCGTAGGTGGGCTATGTGCTACCTAAGAGTCTTGAATATGAGAAGCCTCCTTATGGCGACTAGTTGGACTATTCTAAGGTTTAGCACTAATACGTTGTGCTAATTTTCCTAATTGGGATTCGAAAGCTTTTAACAAAGTCAATTGATCTCTTAAGATGAGATCAACCTGGTCTTGTCTAGTCGAGATTCCTTGAATGACTTGTATCAGAGTGTCGTCAAAACTAGAGGTTTGTGAGAAAGAGGTTTCAGACAGTTCGATTTTGTAAGTTAGTGGGCTATTCCTAGGTGGGTTAAAGGAATGGTTAGTATTAGGTGGAGTTAGATGAGAGTGAGGAATTTGGGCTGAGTGGTTCAGATTAGCACAATTAAGGCAGGTTTGAACCTGACAGACTTGTTGTGGTTGAATTTTAAATTCCTTGATCTCTTTGGTTAGTTCTTCCACTTGGTGAGCGAGGGTTTTGATAGCTTCATTCCCGATTCTAGTAGGTGAATTCACTATTGAGGAGTGCTTTTCACTGTTCCAGTCATGGTTGTGTACGGTCATTTTCTCAATAAGGCTCCAAGCTTCATTTGCCGTGCAGTCTATGAAACTACCTTGAGAGGCGGTATCAAGTAAAGGACGGTGATGTGAGAAGAGACCATTGTAGAAAATGCGCAACTGGTCTGAGCGCTCAAATTGATGATTTGGACAATTCTTAAGCAATCCCTTAAAGCGATTCCATGCATCGTAGATTGATTCATCATGAACTTGGCGGAAGTTTATGATGTTGGTCCTAAACGTGGCTTGTTTTGATGGGGGGAAATATTTGGCCAAAAATTTAGTAGCTAATTTTACGCAAGAGGTTATAGAATTAATCACTAATCCCTCAAACCAGGTTTGTGCATGAAGAGTGAGTGAATAGGGAAATAGGTATAGTTATACTATGTCCTGATTAACCTCAATCGGCTTAAGGAGTTGGATAAGGAAATGAATTTGTCAAGGTCTGAGTTGGGATCATCCTTTGGTAGGCCATGGAATTGGCAGAGGTTTTGGACTAACGGAACAATGAGAGGCTTTAACTCAAATGATTCTCTACCAATTTTTGTATAGACAATTGGTCCTCCTCGACCTTTAATCAAAGGTTTAGAGTCTTCAGCGAGAGTTATACGTGTAGCTGTCATAGTCTCAGTGGCAGGTGGTTGACTAGTTGAGTGGATAGGGATAACGTAATTTGTGAAAGTAGTAAAAGGAAAGAAAAATAAATAAAGACGTAGGGGTCTAAGGAAAACAAATAATCCTAAAGGGTCACTAGCGAGTAAGTTCATCTTGACGCCTATGGATCGTATAGTTGGTTCCCCGGCAACGATGCCAAAAATGATGCGTCACCAGTGGTCGATGAGGATTTTACCCTTGTCATTGCACCGGCTAATGGCGACGGGGATCAGTGGGTGTTTTAAATTTGTAATTGTGGGGCCTAAGTTTTCCCTAACAATAGTAATCCTATGGGTGAGCAAGTGATAGGTATGCCCTAGAGTCATTCTTCAAACTGACTGAATTGAAACTAAGGCGTGGCAGATGAGGGCTTTCAAACTAGTGAAGGGTTTATATAATAGTGGGGAAGTTTTGGTTTTTCTATTAACTAACTTAGGCAAGTAAATAAATTAAAGCGAAATTAAAATAAAAGATAAAACAGATAAGATAAAGGTAGTGTTTGCTAAGACTTCGTTAATTAAGTTATGGGATGATATTTGGAGAATTGTTTGAAAGATATTAGTTAATTATCATTCTTGAATACTTGTATGTAAACACTAGATTCACTACTAATTAAAGTTCCATTAGCATGTCACACCGGGAACTAGGTTATGGTAACATTCCAAAGTATTTAGACTAATAAGCAAGATCTTAATTATGGTTTAATAATACTTTCATATGAACGGGAACAAAATCTAAAGCTACTTGACAAAACTGAATCATATAATGATTCCTCGTCATCCTAACAGATTCGTATATTTAAAAAGTTCATTTATGACTTTAAACCAGCCCTTGCTTAAGACTACCCAATAAATCCCCTAATTATCCACAACGTTCCTCACTTAAAGTGGTTCCACCCCTTCAAACCTTGGCCATGTCTTGTCCTACGATAATCCCCCATTGGGCCTTACGATTCCATAGTTTCATACATTTGACAAATTATATTGACACAGATGACTGTCTACCTTTTAATTGTATGTCGTTAAAAAGGTGTTGTAATCACGTTTATTGGTGGAAAGGTGATTAGATTAATATGAAGTTTAAAAGTATATTTAGAAAGATTAGTTAAACTAGGTTTCTCATTTTATATATTAGTCCGTAATATAACTACCTTTGGTCGTTACTGGACTTCCATACATTTGTACTCCACCTTGAAGTATTTCCAGTACTATATCGAGTAACAGTCGAATATGGGTCGTCATATTACTTCGTAACATTATACCGTTTCATAGTATGACTACCTTCGGTCGTTCCTCAACTTCCATACATTTGTACTCCACCTTGAAGCGTTTCTAGTACTATATCGAGTAACCATCGAATGGGGGCCGTCATATTACTTTACTGTAATTAAGACCGTTTATATATTACTACTATGACGATCCTAAGGCAACAATCAAACAAGAATATGCAAAAAGATGATCAAAGCAATACTACTGATCTTTAATGTTTAATTATAAATCAACCCATAATTTACTAACTACATCGCAAGCAAACACAACAAGTATACTACTCTCTAATCATGGCAATAACTAAATCTAGCATAATCAATATAAATGTAATTAATTAAGATAGATAAGGATAGAAAGAACCAGGATTAAATGTGAGAAAAAATAGACTTTAATTAATTGGCACAATTACAATTCCAAGCGTACTCTGAAGTTTACAATGCGTTCCTCACTTTCCTTTTATTCTAAACATGCTCCTATACTAGCCTAAAACGAATTTAGAGTAAGAAGATAAAGAGAGAAAGTAGAACTAATAACTAAGTAGAAATATTATTCTAAGAATGGTGTGTCTTGAAAATGAGGCTTTGATGGCCTATTTATATTTGAAGAGGGGCTCACTTTAGCATCGTATGGTTTATGTTAGCAAATGGTGGTAAAGTGTCTAGCACATGTACCCTAAAGCGTGGAAAGGTCTAGCACGTGTACCCTAAAGTCACGGAAAGGTCTAGCACATGTACCAGGTGTCACACCCCCAATTTCATGCTTTTCGGAAGCGATTGTTTTTGGGCGTGACTAATCAAATATCGAGCACAAAGATTACGCAAATGACTCTAAATGAGATGTTTTAGAAAATACATTAAGTTACATGAGTAATACGAAGTTTTAAATCATAAGTATGTATAGAAGTATGCCCAATTACACGTAATTCGGGTCACGAGTATGTATAGAAGTATGCCCAATTACACAATGTAATAGGGTAAGTAAGTCCGTAAGTAAGGACTTCACAAGTATAGTAAGGTCGGTGTAGTCTGCCTTGAGCCATCATAGTCGAAGCTTAACAAGTCTGTAATTTGCTCCCGTGAGTGCTAATCCAAAAACACTCATACGTAACGAGTAGAAAACACCTGTTTATACGAGTACGGTTCGTGGTGGCGCTACCACCCCAGGCGGGGATTGTCAGTCCCATATGGATCCATATACTAAAACTCACGCTTATCCCATAACTAACAACTATGATTCAGAGGCCTTCATTGGATTAATCGTAACTCAAGCAGGTCAGTATATCGGTAAGTTTTTAAGTCTGTAGTCTGTCTGTAAGTCTGTAGTCTGTCTGTAAGTCCATAGTGTATTAAGTTCGTAAGGTAAAATAGTCCGTAAAACAGTATGTCTGTTAGTTGGTAA
The DNA here is from genome assembly GCA_963422505.1 of Pseudognaphalium luteoalbum. NCBI lineage: Eukaryota > Viridiplantae > Streptophyta > Magnoliopsida > Asterales > Asteraceae > Pseudognaphalium > Pseudognaphalium luteoalbum. Next base: position 41,492,649 of record OY730197.1, read on the forward strand.
ACAGTAAGTCTGTAGTCGGTAAAACAGTATGTTTGTAAGTAGTAAAGCATGTCAATAAGTCGGTATGTTTGTAAAGTAGCAAGTTTGTAAAGTAGTATGTCTATCAAGTAGTAAATTTACAAGTCGGTAAAACCATACATATATATATATATATATATATATATATATATATATATGTGTGTGTGTGTGTGTGTGTGTATGTATGTATGTATACAAGTAAAACAAGCAATGCATCTCCCCCAAAGTAAAGACAGTAAAAAGGGGCCGTGAGACTCACATGAGCCTAATGAGTTGCTAACAAGCAATAATGATGTTGTTCAAGAGTAATGATGTCATCTCCAACGACTAAAACCTGCCGGGCGTATTAAACGCGCAAGGTTTTAAAATGATTAGATGTCTCAACAGATCATCTATGCTAGTTGTTCATCCAACTAGTAATGTCCAATAATTTGATTAGTATGATTGGAAAATAAGTATGGCCCGTTGTTGAGTTCGAATAATAATTCCAAAGTATTATTATTATGTTATTGAAATGTTATACTTATAAAGTATATTTGAAGTGTTTAAATGTTGTATCGTATAAGTATTAGAGGTTACGTGAGGTTCGACATAGGGCTTGTGTCACAGTTAGTTATAACTGCTAGTTATAGTTGTGACACAGAGGTTGCGTCGCTCGTTATTACTGCTAGTTATAATCTTGATATTATTGCTAGTTATAATCTCGTTATTACTGCTAGTTATAATCTCGTTATTATTGCTAGTTATAATCTCGTTATTACTGCTAGTTATAATCACGTTATTATTGCTAGTTATAATCTCGTTATTACAGCCCTTAGTACATATGTCTTCCAGATTTTAACCCGATAAATCTCTCGTTTTCTTTAACTTTTGGTCCGAATCAAGCCTAACCAAAAATCACACATGTTCTCCTATATGTATAGTGTAAATCTGCACTTTATGGTAGTTTTATATGTTAATTTACAATTTTTAACAAAAATCAACATGAAGAGTGGTCGGTTTTGGTTCGAAACAGACCTTTGCTCAAAGATCGGGTTCTACACAGAAATCCGTGTATTTCTGGAGGTAGACAAAGAACAACTTTTTGTAGAAGACAAAAATACCAAACTTTTCCGAGTGGTCTCATACGTTTATTTAACCTAGAAATCAAGTTATGGTCGTTTTGGTGAGACGATTTTTCTGGGCAGAAAACATTGTGAATATAAGTTCATGAAAAACGAGTTTTAGCTTATGTTTTGGACATAATCTAGTTAGATGAGTAAATATACATGTAAATACATAATTTACAAGTAAATCTAGTAAAAGATTATGAGTTCTTACGAAGAAATGATGAGGAGAAGGAGAAACGAAGTCGAATGCTCATTTTTGCACGTTTTCTTGAATTCCAGCGTGGCCGCTCGTGGTGGCACTATGGTGGTAATATGGTGGACTTATGGTGGTGTTAGGAGGTTGTGGTGGTGGCTGGGGACAGCCCCAATTCATTTGGGAGAGAGAGAGTAGAGAGAGAGAGAGAGAGCTAGATGGAAAGTGGTGTACATGTATGTATATGTATGTAATATATATTCAATAATTGAGAAACAAGATCCACAATTTGTGGATCTTGTTTTTGGGCTGGAGAACATCAGTTCTATTGGGTCCCACAAAGGTGTGGTTTGTATCAAATTTGTTCCTTGTGTTTGCGCTCTGTGCGGTGTTCGTTTCCCCGGTCGTGTAAACGTATAATTAGACGTTATATAATATACGTACGTTTTTAGATAACGAATGAACTTTTGATATTTTGAGTTGAAATATTTTATCCAAATACTTATTAATGAGTTATATAATATAACTTTAGTTTATTTCGATTGTTGAACGTGTTTCACGTATTTTTGGTCGCGTATAAGTTACTTGTACGATACAAAATACTTATGAAATATTATCGAAATAATATTTAGAAATAAATATGTTTATCAAATAATTCAATATTATTTAATAAATTGGGTTCACCAATGTCCGTATTTAAGGTTACGTGTTTTTTCATATTTGTATATACATGATTATTTAATAATCGTTTAACATTATTATATATATTTATATATATATAATACTTGTACACTTCAGTAGTTTGAGTATATAATACTTGAAATAAAAGTTTAAAATTTTGACCAAATTTTGGGTCATTTTTGATCGGGTGTCACATTCTCCCCTTGTTAGGAGAATTTCATCCTGAAATTTGTGCGTAGTAATTGTATGTGCGTCATCTAAGAAAGTCTGTGAGTTTACTGTGAGTGGTACATCACCTATCTAGTGTTGCCTTCCTCCCCTTGTTAGATTAGTGCCCTACTGACCACTAAAGGAATAAAGGAAGTGTGTTTCAACACATTCAACCATTTTGTCTGTAGAAGCAAGTTCAGTCAGTCAGTCAGTCACTAAGGTGTAGCTACACTTTGTACTAGTAGCCTAAAGTAAGGTATTAAATTCCACTGTGCTCATATGGTTTGTAACGGTCAGTAGTGTCGTAGCATAAGTTAAACTCTATCAGTTTCGCATAGAAACTACATTGTCGTTTTCCCAATCCTATCGTGTACTTAGAATCTAGGGAAAATATAGAAGATAGTAAGCAGCAAGTAAGGTCTACCAAAGTAAATAGTATAAAGGCATAGATGGGCACATGTGTGCTAACTGACTGAACCGAGAAGTGTAGCCAGCAATGTCGTTCCCTTGAGTGGTAAGATTCCAGAATTCAGCCTCGAGTTGTTGGATCTCATCCCTAGGACAATACTCATCCTTGAGCATTTTCTTCAGCTCATCCCAAGGAGTTTCCAAAGCAATATCTTGACCCACAGAGTCAGCATAAGTGTTCCACCATGTCAGAGCATCATCCATAAAAGTGTAGGTGGAGAACTTGACTTTACAGTCCTCAGGGCAATTGCAGATGCGAAAGATTGACTCTGTCTTTTCCAGCCAGCGCAACAACCCGATAGCACCTTCAGTGCCGTTGAAGTTCAGAGGCTTGCAGCTAAGGAAGTCCTTGTAGGTGCAAGGTTTTACCACAGTGGTACTTGGTGGTGTTTCATCACTTTCAGATCGTCGTCGCTCAGCAATTAGTGCATCAGCAACCAATTGATCAACCTGAGCTTGAGTGTACGTTTGGCGTCGTGGAGGCATGTTCCTTCAATGAAGATAAGGGACATGTCAGAGTTTCGTATAAGGATATGATCATCGTAGTTGTAAATATAATGGTACTATATCACAACACAATTGACAATCATTAGTGTAGAATAATAGTGGTTGTAATCATTTAACTTGCAAGTTCCAATGATTACGAGGATTAAGGTTTACAAAAGTGTTGGGGATATTACATCCGAACAGATATCAGCGGTTATGCGAAATGTGATAGGAAGGCAGGAAAAGATTTTTGTACTTAGAGGAATACTGGATCTGAATGTTAACCATGATGGGTAAGTGAATGACGGGTCCTCTGATAACCATTTCATGCCGAATGAAGTGTCGAAGTTTTTAACTCTACCTGGGTAAGTCTATTTCGAAGAGATGACCCTCGAAGCCAGGGCACATCCCGGTACTATTTTCCTGACTATATCAACTTACCGTTGGTGAGTTTTAAGGCGTATCCAAACCATAAGTGTGTTACCTAGTATCTGAAGATATTAATAGGCCTAACCATATATGTATAAACCATATATACATATTATCCACCTAGTTGTGTCTAGCACAAAACAAGTAGAAGTCTCGGTTCTCTCGTGGTCAGAGTCAACTAGTGCATTCCTGTTCAACATAACCCCTTTCAGATCTTACATCATCTTCATTTAATTGTACATAGTTGATCAGGCTATGTTAAATTAAACTCGTATGACGTAATCCCTTAACCAGTTATACCTAATAAGGAATACTGCCTAACGGTCATAGTCTAGGCCTACTAAATGCAACCTAGTTCGCTATAACCTTAGGCTCTGATACCAATCTGTCACACCCCCAATTTCATGCTTTGCGGAAACGACTATTTTTGGGCATGACTAAACAAATATCGAGCACAAGGATTAAGCAAACGACTCTAACTGAGACGTTTTAGAAAATACATTACATTACATGAGTAATACGAAGTTTTAAGTCATAAGTATACATCATTAGCGAGTTCGCAAAATGATTTAGAAGATTTTAAATACATAATCAAAGTACAAAAGACAGTGCAAATAAAATCTTCATAAGTGTTTATGCATGCGACTCGTATTAGCTTAGCATATCTTGCGGGCCATCCTTACTAAGCAACCCTACTGTTGTTGTGTACCTGAGAATGCATCACTAAAAGCGTCAACCAAAAGGTTGGTGAATCTCATAGGTTTGTAGTAAATAGTATAGAAAGTTTAGCACAATTCAGTAAGTAATTCGGGTCATGAGTATGTATAGCAGTAAGCCCAATTACACAATGTAATAGGGTAAGTAAGTAACAATTACACAACGGTAATTCAGTAAGTAATTCGGGTCACGAGTATGTATAGCAGTAAGCCCAATTACACAATGTAATAGGGTAAGTAAATAACAATTACACAACGGTAATTCAGTAAGTAATTCGGGTCACGAGTATGTATAGAAGTATGCCCAATTACACAATGTAATAGTGTAAGTAAGTCCGTAAGTAAGGACTTCAGAAGTATAATAAGGTCGGTGTAGTTTGCCTTGAGCCATCATAGTCGAAGTTTAACAAGTCTGTAATTTTCCCCCGTAAGTGCTAATCCAAAAACACTCATACGTAACAAGTAGAAAACACCTGTTTATACGAGTACGGTTCATGGTGGCGCTACCACCCCAGGCGGGGATTGTCAGTCCCATATGGATCCATATACTAAAACTCGCGCTTATCCCATAACTAATAACTATGATTCAGAGGCCTTCATTGGATTAATCGTAACTCAAGCAGGTCAGTATATCGGTAAGTTTGTAAGTCTGTAGTCTGTCTGTAAGTCTGTAGTCTGTAGGTCTGTAGTCTGTCTGTAAGTCCGTAGTGTATTAATCTGTAAGTAGTAAAGCCTGTCAATAAGTCGGTATGTTTGTAAAGTAGCAAGTTTGTAAAGTAGTATGTCTATCAAGTAGTAAATTTACAAGTCGGTAAAACCATACATATATATATATATATATATATGTGTATACAAGTAAAACAAGCAATACATCTTCCCCAAAGTAAAGACAGTAAAAAGGGGCCGTGAGACTCACCTAAGCCTAATGAGTTGCTAACAAGCAATATTGATGTTGTTCAAGAGTAATAATGTAGTCTCCAACGACTGAAACCTGTCGGGCGTATTAAATGCGCAAGGTTTTAAAATGATTAGATGTCTCAATAGATCATCTATGCTAGTTGTTTATCCAACTAGTAATGTCCAATGATTTGATTAGTATGATTAGAAAATAAATATGGCCCGTTGGTGAGTTCGAATAATAATTCCAAAGTATTATTATTATGTTATTGAAATGATATACTTATAAACTATATTTGAAGTGTTTAAATGTTGTATCGTATAAGTATTAGAGGTTACGTGAGGTTCGACATAGGGCTTGTGTCACAGTTAGTTATAACTGCTAGTTATAGTTGTGACACAGAGGTTGCGTCGCTCGTTATTACTGCTAGTTATAATCTCGTTATTATTGCTAGTTATAATCTCGTTATTACTGCTAGTTATAATCTCGTTATTACTGCTAGTTATAATCTCGTTATTATTGCTAGTTATAATCTCGTTATTACTGCTAGTTATAATCTCGTTATTATTGCTAGTTATAATCTCGTTATTACTGCTAGTTATAATCACGTTATTATTGCTAGTTATAATATCGTTATTACAGCCCTTAGTACATATGTCTTCCAGATTTTAACCCGATAAATCTCTCGTTTTCTTTAACTTTTGGTCCGAATCAAGCCTAACCAAAAATCACACATGTTCTCCTATATGTATAGTGTAAATATGCACTTTATGGTAGTTTTATATGTTAATTTACAATTTTTAACAAAAATCAACATGAAGAGTGGTCGGTTTTGGTTCGAAACAGACCTTTGCTCAAAGATCGGGTTCTACACAGAAATCCGTGTATTTCTGGAAGTAGACAAAGAACAACTTTTTGTAGAAGACAAAAATATCAAACTTTTCCGAGTGGTCTCATACGTTTATTTAACTTAGAAATCAAGTTATGGTCGTTTTGGTGAGACAATTTTTCTGGGCAGAAAACATTGTGAATATAAGTTCATGAAAAACGAGTTTTAGCTTATGTTTTGGACATAATCTAGTTAGATGAGTAAATATACATGTAAATACATAATTTACAAGTAAATCTAGTAAAATATTAGGAGTTCTTACGAAGAAATGATGAGGAGAAGGAGAAACAAAGTCGAATGCTCATTTTTGCGCGTTTTCTTGAATTCCGGTGTGGCGGCTCGTGGTGGCACTATGGTGGTGATATGGTGGACTTATGGTGGTGTTAGGAGGTTGTGATGGTGGCTAGGGACAGCCCCAATTCGTTTGGGAAAGAGAGAGTAGAGAGAGAGAGAGAGCTAGATGGAAAGTGGTGTACATGTATGTATATGTATGTAATATATATTCAATAATTGAGAAACAAGATCCACAATTTGTGGATCTTGTTTTTGGGCTGGAGAACATCAGCTCTATTGGGCCCCACAAAGGTGTGGTTTGTATCAAATTTGTTCCTTGTGTTTGCGCTCTGTGCGGTGTTCGTTTCCCCGGTCGTGTAAACGTATAATTAGACGTTATATAATATACGTACGTTTTTAGATAACGAATGAACTTTAGATATTTTGAGTTGAAGTATTTTATCCAAATACTTATTAATGAGTTATAAAATATAACTTTAGTTTATTTCGATTGTTGAATGCGTTTCACATATTTTTGGTCGCGTATAAGTTACTTGTACGATACAAAATACTTATGAAATATTATCGAAATAATATTTAGAAATAAATATGTTAATCAAATAATTCAATATTATTTAATAAATTGGGTTCACCAACGTCCGTATTTAAGGTTACGCGTACTTTCAGATTTGTATATACATGATTATTTAATAATCGTTTAACATTATTATATATATTTATATATATAATACTTGTACACTTCAGTAGTTTGAGCATATAATGCTAGAAATAAAAGTTTAAAATTTTGACCAAATTTTGGGTCATTTTTGATCGGGTGTCACACCAGGAGAGTACGAGCAAGGAAGAAAAAGCTCCGGAGGGACATAGGAGGTGCAGGCGGCGGCGGTTGCAGGGTGGTCGGTGGCGGCTGCCTTGTGCCCGCCCCAGTTCGCCATCTATTGCTCGTTTCTTGATTCGTGCGTATTTTCTTCGTTATGCGTCCATTTTTGTCGATTCTTTTTGCGTTTGATTTATTTTTAAAAAAAGAAGACTTTGATGAAAAGAAATCATTGAAATGTATCTCTGATCTTTAGATGTCTTGTACGAATCGTTTGAATCTTCCGGTGTATGTAGAATCTTCATTCTTCATCCGTTTTTGTTGATTCTTATTCTGTTAGATTCGTATTTTGAAAATGAATATATCGGATAAGATAAACCTTAATGATGGCCACTTTGTCTCTAAATCTTGTTTCAGATGCCTTGAATCTTCAACTGTGCATCGAATATTCATTTTTCGTCCGTTTTGCTTGATTTTTCTCGTGCAACTTCATTTTTACCTTCTTGGCAAAGTTTCATTGATTTGTGCATTATTTGAGTCCAAATGCCAAGTATTGTTCCAGAATGAGAGAGATATCGGTGGTAAAAACATGACTTTTTACCGGATATCAAGCTCATCTAAGGGATCCTTGAATCCATCAATGAGTTAGGAAGAAGCACCAGCGTGAGCACTCATGAAGACATCCATTTGCACTTCTTCGGATTCATGGATTCATTAAGACAGGAATGACCAGAGCGCAAAAGACTTGAGTACAACGGATCCTACTACATAAATCCCGATGGACCCTTCTCCAAAGCAGTCTATAATATCACCTGGGACCTCTTGTACCTAAAGAGGATTGCTGAGGAGCACTTCAACAGTTTCCCTCTCTTCATGACAAGGATCCCTAATGTCACCCATGTTATCACTCGCCACTTTATGAGGTTCTACCCTCAAAACTCCAGGGCACCACCACCGAGCATCTCTAGCCCTGGAGGCTCCTCTTCTGGATGATCCAGGAGGAACAAAAGTCGAGCCCTCGACATTAAATAGATACCCTTCTCGGGAGGTAACCCGTGGAATAAGTATCCTTTAGTATTAGTACTAGTTTTAAATTCCAAAAAGTGAATTATCTCCGACAATCCTTCACACTTGGATATACAAATGCTTTCAAAACACCACTTCATTTTTACACTAACAGCTTTTACCACATCGCTAATCCCGGAATTAAGGAAAAAAATTTCAAAATGTTAATTCATCTTTCGCATTTTGAGGTACTTGCATGCTACTTTCATGCATTATGCTTGAACTCGTTTAAAAACACATGTTTTACAAATGATTTGTAATAGAAAACATCTTTCGCATTTTGAGATAGTGACCTCTTTCGGTAAACAGCTATAAAATTTAGAAGTTGGTGAAAAGCATATCCAACGTGTTCACACTTACGAGATACTTTCACGAGAGAGAGTTTTGAGTTGTTGAAATGAGTGAATAAAACCAGTATGTGCAAAGTGCTTTTCCCCAAAAGCTAAAAGGACTTCATGGAGCTGCCACAAGAAGGATATCTGGCAAGTACTCTTCTTCAAAGGCAACATATTTTAAGACTTTCAACCTTCATCAATCGTGTTGATAGGGGAGTTTTCTCGTTCTTATCCTTGTTTTTATTTGATTATTTTGTTCTATTTTATCAGTAGTCTATGCCATATCTTAAGCTTATCACTAAGTATGGGATTCCATCCCAAAACAAACACTTGATAAACGTTTTCCGATATGTTTAAACTCTAAGTGTGGGATGTTACTTGCAATAAAATCCCAACTCAAGAGAACGTTAGGGACAATGTTCCTCTAAGTGTGGGATAGCGGTATAAAATACCTTAGGTTAGATTCTTATTTCCAAAAGCAAACTCAGAAAATATTTCTCAAATTCACAAGCCTAACTTCGATAGTGGATACGCCACTCATTCAGTTAGTTATGTTTTTCCAAATTCATAAGCCTAACTTCGACAGTGGATATGCCACTCATTCAGTTGGCTTAATTTTCATATAAACTCACTTTTGCTTAAAAAATTTCAAAATTTTTGAGTTAAAATGTCTTGAGGGGAATCATTTTCATATAAGAGTAGTATATTTTGGAAATTTAGATTAAATAAATTAGGAATTTCTTGAGCTGAAATGATGATCCAAGAGGGGCATCACATGGCTAGGCACATATAACCCATACTAGTAGTGAGGTATCTTGAGCCCATGAAAAGCATTCATTTTAAATGCTTCACTATTCGTTTGATGAGTGTGTGCTGATGCATGCATCCTGAATTAGAACTTGCTCCTGGTATGCACTTCGAGACCATATTGGTAGAGTACCCTATGCGGTATATGTGCAATTAGAGGACCTTGATATTCCTTAGGATTTATCCCCCGTTTTTAGCTTTCTTTTCAAGCCCAAAACCCTTCCAACACTCATTCAAGTGTTGATGATCCGCCTAGAAAACTCTTTTGAGCCTTAGCCTTTTCATTTCTTTAAAACCCAAACTTTAAACCCATTTACTTCCACACCCACCAAAACCTTATCTTAGAATTTTTAAATTTTTGAAAAATGCCATTTAGACATGCTTTCACTCAAAAATCACAAATTTTGTTTTACTCCCAACTTCTCGTGTGCGTTTCCATGATCAATATTCAAAAATCGAAAGTCTTGTGGTGCGAAAAATTGGCACCAAGTAAATTCGAAATTGTCAAAAGTGTGAAATGAAAGAAAGAAAGGATCTAAAAAGGTAAATAAATACAAAAATTCCTAAGAAATTTCTTGGCAAAGAAGTTGTAAGCCAAAAAGATATAGAAAAAGAAAAGAATCAAAAAATATGTCATCTGAAATAAAGGCTAAGCGCTTCAAATCTCCCGAAAACTTCGATCCCTAAAAAGAGTATAAATCCTCTATGAGTTTTCAAAAAGATAGAAGTCAAAAATAGCTATCTAAAAAAGTTTGTCTAAATAAAATTTTTTCATAAGTTTAAACGACCTAAGATAAGCAAAATCATTAAACCAAAATCCCCACTTATCCATTCCCTTTAACCCTCACCAAACATCACAACCCATTTGAATGTCCTGGGATAATTAGCACCATCCTCACCTAAGTGATGGAGATATGATTCTCGAGAAAGGCTATGATGATGGATGTTGCATGACTGGCTTTTGAGCGATTTCGTTTGTTTAGAATAATAGGTAACCCTAAACACTTTTGAGTGAATTGAGTGTCCACCTGGTGAGATCGCCTAGTCATGTATATTCCAAGATCGTGAGAATTGAAAGCATGCCCAAGAGAATCATTTCATGCTTCTGAAACGAATACCTTATTTTCTCTTAGATTCCAGGGTACGTTACATTTGTATGGGATTGATTGCTCTTAATATATTTTGATTCACCCAAAATGCATTGACGCTTTCAGATATTTTCATTGGAAAGCAAGTGAGAAATTTGAGTTTTGCTTGAGGATAAGCAAAGTCTAAGTGTGGGATATCTGTTAACACGCAAAAAGTTAAGTTTTTGTGTGCTATTATCTCACTCTTTTAGCCCAATTATGAATGAAAACATTGAAATATACATTTTTATACTAAATTTCATAATGATGGCTAAAATATAGACGATGCCTCGAGAATCAACCAAAAAGGCCTAAAAACGAGTAAAATAGAGCACAAACGATCATAAGCATTCCCGTTCACGTGTTTTAGCACTTTTGAGTTCTACTTAGAATTATGAAATCTAACTTATGTCATTCTCTTTGTTCGGAAATTACGATCGCGTGGATATAAAGAATGCTCAAAACGGATAAACGACGAAGAAGTTACGCCCAAACGAAGAATCAAGGCAACCGAAGATCACCAATACGGGAGAGCCAAGCCGTATACGGCCAAGCCCAAACTGTATACGGCCTGGACAAGGGCGTATACGGCCTATCTAGGGCGTATACCACCTAAGCCCATCCGTATATGGCCTAGGCTCCCCCGTATACGGCCTGTTTCTCCCGTATCGTCCCGATTCTCTCCCGTATCGTCCAAATCTCACCCGAAATACGGTTGGACACCCCATATTCGATGTCTTGCCCGTACAAGGAAGGATTTTTATACGGTAGAGAAATACGGTTGAGATTTTGGAGGTGGAAATACGGCTGAGGAATACGGTTGAGCAACTAGTATATATATGGAGCTAAATCACCTCATTTGAGATATACATACACACTTAACAATTAATTCTCTACATTCTCTCTCACTACTATCTCTCTAGATTTATGTTGTTGTTTTTATTTTTGTAGTTAGCAGCTAGTTAGTATTGGTATTAACCGAACAAATAGATGGGTAATATTGTAATATTGCTTGGAGGATACTCAAAGTTCCGCTTGTATTCATTCACGTTGTATCCAACTACGCTCTCATTCTGGTTATATCTATCCTTTATCTATTTTAATTATGATGATTGTTATTACTATTAACATGCTAGATTTAGGATCGTTTGTCATGATTAGCGAGTAGTTATATTGTGTGTTTGCTATGATGTAGTTAGTCAAATTAATTGGGATGATGTCGTTATGAAACAACGGAGGTAACGCTATACGGCTTTCATTTGTATAGCATCAGAAGCATCACGAATGTGTGGAGTACGGAACGTGGAAGCTATGAAAGTCATGGGCACAATCCGTTATTGATTAAGGATTAAAACTATAAGTGCTTTGACTTACTTTCTATCTATGATTTTAAACCTCATTTAAACTAAATGCCTTTCTGCCAGTAAACGTGATTACGGCCTTGATAATAGGGCATCGCGAACCCTATCCAAAGGTACTTAGTTATCTGTGTCTAAAACATGGTCTGATTTATTAAACAGTGTAAACATTGCTTTCAAAAATTGAAGACAAAAGTACATTCTCGTCATGGAAATAATGTTTTCTAATCTAAACGCAAAATACAATACGGCTATGGAAAAATGTTTTCTAAAATTGGAGGCAAAGTACACCGGAACTGTTGAAATGTTGTCTTCTAAAAAGAACGCAAATATTGCACTGTAAATAAATTAGGGATTTATTGAGACTTTAAAGTAAGGGTTGGTTTATATCATAGATGGATAATTACTGTTCTTAAATACAAACAAAGTTAATAAGTCTAGGATTTCTTTATGAAGCAAGGTAGGTACCATGTTTAGTACTTGGTGTTTGATGGCACCCAAAAGCGTCGGTGTCGTTGATGGTAACTAATCGAGTGCCAACAGGGGCTTAAATTATATGTACTACCTACTCTGGTTAGTAAGCGGTAAGTATAACCAAAGATCATTCTATGAATCAAAATGTGTGGGTGACTAAAGCTGGTGCTTTCGGTAGGGAAGTATTTAGGATGGAACAAAATAGGTAGGTTTGGGGGTTTTTAAACTAGAGACAAATAATTAAAGTGCAGGAAAGTAAATTGCAGGAAATTAAAATATAGGAAAGCAGATAAAGATAAATATGTGATTGCTGAGATTTCGATAATTAATCTTTCGGGATGATAGACTAAATAGGGACAATACTTAACATACTAAATAAACTATTAGGTGTAAACTCTAGAACCCTACCAACTAATTTTCCCATTGGCATGTCACTCAGAACTAGGTTATCATGATTCTGATCGGAGCAATATGCAAACTTCTAATATTTATCTAGTTGAAAGATAAACAACCTATCTTGGTTTCATACCGAGGTGCATGAATCAGCAGCGTATCGTCTCATAGGTCCGACCGTTCTTAACCCCTAAGATAGTTTACTACTCTATTAGCATGCAGATTAATAACTTTGTATGTTTAGACCGTCGATTTTGTAAGACTTAGTGTTTTAAGAATTCTAGGTCGCTAGGACTTTATTCTTATTCCTAAGCCTTTTGTTGTTGTTTATTAAAGCTTGGTTACTTCGACTTACGACTTAAGTTTCTCCTTTTCAAACAGTTATACATCCATGGATTATTTTAAGTTTATCAAAACGTGTTTCATATGCAGACCATGTCTTTCAGTAATTAGACAGTGTACTTTACATGGTAGTTCCACGGCTTCTTACATCCAACACGCGGTCAAGAGTAATTGACAGTGAGAATGACACTCTAAAATAACTAAATGTAAAGCAGTGCAGAAATGTAAACCTAATATATACAATGAGTGGTTTCACTGTGTCTTACTTATTGCATGTCATGGGCACAAATAACTACTTACCATAATTAAGGTTGATCAGGTCCTAATTACTAGGTTGCAGTCATGTGGATAACCAGAAAGGGTACTCCATAAATTAAACTTAAGTACATAAAGTCTTTACAGTACAAAGGTTACTAATTCCTATTCTATCTGAATGTGTTTTACGAACATTACTTTATAGCGTGTTGACTTTCGTAGGTTATACCAGTTAGTTGTGAAGTTGTATTATCCTTTCGGAATTCCAACTGTTAAACCAGAGCTGATTCCAGTCATATAACTACCATCAGTCGTTTATCGACTTCCATACATTTGTACTCCGCTTAAACGCGTTTACAGTACTATATCGAATAAACAGTCGAATAGGGGCCGTCATATCACTTTATGATTGTCATACACTAATTATATAATGTCATCCCTACTTATAATTATCTACGTCACCAACAATCACAATAATAAACTACTCGCAATTCGTGGCAACAAGTAAATCACATACAAAGTAATAATGCATATTTAAAATACAAAATAAAATAAGTATGATAAAGGTTTAGATATCACCCGGGAATAAATGCGTAGCAGCGTGTTATTATGATTGACAACTCTTTTACACGTACAAATATTAATCTCCCAATCCCTAACGTTTGTTCTAGCCTCTATATTAATCCATAGATTAATTACAATAATCCTACAATGAGAAAAACTATAATGTTTAAGAGAATTTATAGAGTGAGAAAGTGGGATTTTGTGATTCCAAGAGTGTGTGTTGAAATGAAGCCTAGGTGCTCCTATTTATAGTTGAAAACCGGTGCACGTTAGCATCTTGAGGCCTACGTTAGCAAAAGGTGTTAAAGTGGCTAGCACATGTACCCTAAAGCGCAAAAAGGTCTAGAACGTACCCTAAAGTTGCTTAAAGTGCTAGCACATGTACCAAGCGAGTATGGGCAAGGAAGAAAAATTGCCAAATGGACGGGGGAAGGGTGGCCGGTGCCGCCAGCATCGTGGCCGGCGGCGGCTAGATGGTGGTCGGCGGCGACTGCCTTCCACCCGCCCCGGTTCGCCGTCTTTTGCTTGTTTTTGTTGATTCTTTTTGCATTGGATTAATTTTTCAAAAACAAAGACTTTGATGGAAAGAAATCCTTGAAAAATATCTCTAATCTTTAGATGTCTCGTGCGAATGGTTTTAATTTTTCGGTGTACGTAGAATCTTCGTTCTTCATCCGTTTTTGTTGATTCTTCTTCTGTTAGATTCGTATTTTGAAAACTAATGTCTTAGATAAGATAAATCTTATTGTTGAGTACTTTATCTCAATTCTTGTCTCGGATACCTTGAATCTTCAACTTTGTGTGGAATCTTCGTTTTTCGTCAATTTTTAGTGATTTTTCTTGTGCTTCCATGTTTTTACCTCCTTGGCATAATATCACTAATTTAAGTGATAATTTAGCTTGTATGCCAAGTATTAATCTTAAATGAGAAGGATATCGGTAGTAAAAACATGACTTTTTACGCGATATCAGTGTTCACAGTGGAAACACCATTGGTGGAGTACAACGTGGACACCACGGAAATGCTTGTTACTTCAATATGTGGATTAAAGGGGTTGTTGTATAAATCAAAGTGAGTACTATCTGTCGGCTAAGTACTTGGTTAAGCCACGGAAAGAGCCACTATTACTTGTTTTGTACACTATCAGTGATCATATTATCCCTAGACTTTACTAACCCATCGATAGAAAGTAATTAATGCACACAAAACCTGGTCTTGAACTTAAATGTTTTGTTTAGATTAAAGTATTCTTGTGGGGTTAAGAAAGGTCGTAGATCGAAATTGGTTTATCGCCTTATTCATGCACCCAGGATTCATCTCCATATAAGGGTCGATATACCTTCAATGGTTACCGTTGAGGGTTGGATAAACTACTCCGATCAGAATCAGGATAGCCTAGTTGCTCAGTGATATACTGATCGATAAATCTATCAGTAGAGAACTAGTGCTTACTCTACTAATACTTGAAATAAACAAAATACAAATCTTTTAAGATCATTTTATACATCATCTCAGTTGAGTAGGCTACCGAGGTCATAGCAAACACCTCCTCTAGATTATCTGCTAACTACATATCTTTTACTTGATTTATTAAATTTTTTTGCCTATGTATACAAAAACCAAAACAAAACCCCAACTATCTGTAAAAACCATTACTAGTTAGATAGACCGTCTCCAATGTCAATGTTTCATAATACAACTGATTTATAGAATGACCCTAGGTCATACTTACTACTGTACTTCCATAGTTTTAAGTATACTTACGCCCCGCATTTACAAATTATAAAACTCACTGATCGAGGCCAAGCGGAAGGTTCGCAATGACAGAAAGCGATTCCTAAAACCGACCGCACGACTCGCATCTCTCCGGTTGTAGTGAATGTGGTTGCACAATCTAAGTGAACAAAGCATTAATTAGATGACATATATGGTAAATATCGCAACGTTATATACAAAAATATTAGACAATAAAGCACACATAAGAATCGACCAATTTTGCTGAAGTTTGGTGCCTAGTGGACTTGTGTGGTGATGTATCGAGGCCAAGCTACATTGAAAACATTGAAAATAGTTATGAACTAAATAACTTAATTGACGCATATATACATATAAGAGTTTCACATATAATTAATTATGTTCATAAAAGAGGCCTTTAGGCCATTTAATTACCGAATGCCTAGGTGATGAGTCGTGAGGAAACACAGAGTTGAGTGGTGACATGTTGTCTCCAAGCTACATTTAAACATAACGGTTAACTATATAATTAACACAAACACATTGATCCATAATAAAATTTCAAATTAAAGTTTACTAACCTTGATCGCTTTGCATGGCCACTAAATAACTTCACTTCTTGCATCTTTTAAAACATTTTATGCCATATCTGGCAATCGGGATAGGCATGCCTTCACAACCTTCTTCGATGGTAACCAATAGTAAAAACACATAACTTGGTTGTAATCCTTCCTTCTCACTAGGGTGATTCATCCCTCGCCCATCTATCTACGTAATCACCATACAGCTTCATAAGTTGACACGGGGTTGAATACTATATTGTATATATATAATACAGTTTTAGATGGCAATGTTAATTCAAGCTATAAGTTAAGAGATTTATTGGATGA
This sequence comes from Pseudognaphalium luteoalbum, assembly GCA_963422505.1. Classification (NCBI taxonomy): domain Eukaryota; kingdom Viridiplantae; phylum Streptophyta; class Magnoliopsida; order Asterales; family Asteraceae; genus Pseudognaphalium; species Pseudognaphalium luteoalbum. Next base: position 41,509,202 of record OY730197.1, read on the forward strand.
ATTGAAGTAATTACCTCATCATGCTCTGCACCACCTCGGGCCATGCTTGCTTCAATCTCCTGAATATGGGTTGTTGTTTTTCGATTTGGGACACCTGTTTTTCATTGATGGCTTGCACTTCTTCTAGTAGGCGTTGTTGAGTGCCAACTATCTACTTCTTTAACGCGTTAAGATCTTCAACTGTGACCGTTTTTCTCTTTTGACCCCTTTTATATCCGAGGGCCTTTTTAAACCCAACAATGCTAGAGACTGCCCGAGTACACCCGCCGTGCTCCTTTCCTTTCAACTTTATTAGTGGTTCTTTTCAATCCAGATACAATGTACCATCTTCGCCCATCTCCTGCTCGTATCTCCGCTGTTAATAAGGAGATAAACATATAGTGTTAAAACAGTTTAAGCTAGGTAGATTATAAAACATATTATTATATATTCTAACCAAATCTTCAACCTTTGTCTTAAGGATATCCGAAATCTTTCACTCCGGTTTACGGATTTTATGGTACAAACGCCTAAATATACATAATCGAGCGCTCTCATTGAATGTCCTTCAACATAGGAAACATGGTTTCTACATTGGATTTGTGATTAGGATAATACTCCAGCAACCCAGCATAGCCCGATCATCCAACTCGGGAAGGGTCTGTATTCTTAGCCGCGCTTTCCTTGGCTTTGGCACTTATTTCCTTCACAAAAATATATGTAGAAAGGTAAAAAAAGTTATAAGAGTTAAAAACTATTGTTGTAATATATATATATATAAATCGGTCACAAGTATTCTGTGACAAACCAAAAATGTAGCGGAGTTTCGAGTAGCTACAAATCTTGCCCAAGGCTCTTTTGGAAAAAAGTTATATGTTTCGAATGGGGATATCCCTTTCTTTATGAACTTTGTGATAAGCTCACTGTTAAAACCCCTCCATAATTTATTGACCTTTCTCAACATGGTCTCTTTGGCCGTATTATCTCTAATATTCCAGTGAGCTTTATTACGTTCTCATAGATGGTCTAACATGGTTCGATTTACTAGGGTGTGGTTAATTGGATCATCAACCGGCTTTGTATTCCATGTCAAATGGTAAGGAATACAAGCTTTAACCTCGTTACCAAACCAACTACTAAAGTTTGCCCGGTTTGGTCCAAATGGTTCACCTTGTAGTGTGAACTGGATGCAACGGTGAGGATCATAAGGGTTGACATTTGTTCGAGCCGCCCATCATCTACCACCACCACCCCTACTTTGTACCCCTAGTACGTCTACCTCTACCTCTTTCATCTCCTGCTTCCTTTTATATATATATATATATATATATATATATATATATATATATATATATATATATTACCCTAAAAACAAAGGTAATTAAGTAATTAAGCTTATATATGCACGTTTAATTTCATATTCAACATATATTAATTGTTAAGAAAACAACATCAAGCTAGCTTAATTCGCTAGTTATATGAATTGAATTAGATATAGCTCAATTATATTAACACGTACGCTTCAACAGAGAAAAACTTAACGGAAAGATATATATTATAGACCTATTTACGCATACGAGTATAAAAAAGATCGATCGAGTACCTCAAATAAACGCACAATTAAGCCGTCACCGTAATGATATGATGAATTTGGTGTTGTTCGATGTTTTAACGCCAAAGTCGCCTTGATATCGCATAAAAAATCACGTTTTTACTACCGATATCTCTTTAATTCTGGAACAATACTTGGGATTTAGACTCAATTAATATACAAATCAATGAAACTTTGTCAAGAAGGTCAAAATAAAGTCGCACGAGAAAAATCAAGCAAAACGAATGAAAAATGAAGATTCTACACACGTTTTGAAGAAGGCATCCGAAACAAGATTTGAGATAAAGTACCCACCACTAAGATTCATCTTATCCAAGGTATTCGTTTTCAAAATAAGAATCTAACAGAAGAAGAATCGACAACAACGGATGAAGAATGAAGATTATGCATACGCTGAAAGCTTCAAATGATTCGTACATGACATCTAAAGATCAGAGAAACATCTCAGGGACTTCTTTACATTAAAGTATTCATTTTTGAAAAAAAAAATCCAACGCCAAAAGAATCGAAAAAAACGTACGCATAACGAAGGAGATACGCGTAAAACGAGAAACGAGCGAACTTTAGGGTACATGTGCCACCACTTTCCGGGAAAGGACCACCCCCCAAATGCTTGCTAACTTGAGCCTAGGATGGCTAAAGTGCACTAGATTTCAAGTATAAATAGGGCATCAAGGTTCATTTGAAACACATACCTTCCATACATTTTTTTAGGCTAATAATAATATCTAATTATTAGTTCTACTTTCTCCTTCTATTTTCTTATTCCAAATTAGTATTAGGCTAGTTTAGGGAACTTGTTTAGAATAGAACGAAAGCAAAGAATGTGTGGTAATCTTTGGTGTACTCTTGGAGTTACGCTTATTAATTCAAGTCTATTGCTTCTCTCATATTAATCCGGGTTCTTTCTATCCTAATCTATCTTAATTAAATATGTATGTTTTAATTATGCTAGAGATAGTTTGTGCCATGCTTAGCGAGTAGATTACTATTGTATTTGTTGTGATGTAGTTAGCATAAATAATGATGGGATGACTTTAAATATGTCGTGAAATAATATGACGACCCCTATTTAACTGTTTACTCGATATAGTGCTGGAAACGCTGTTAAGCGGATTACAAACTTACGGAAGTCGGTAAACGACCGAAGGTAGTTGTATTATGGATCGACATTATAAAAATGGAAACTTTATCAATGGACTTATCTTATCCTTATGATTTTAAAACTAAAACTTATATTCGCCTTTTGATTAACAAACGTGATTGTAACCTTGTAAAGAGGAGTCGTGAACTTTAATACTTGGTCAATAGTTCTAGGTGTCAAAACTATGGTTTATTTGTGATGTGATGAAACCATCATAAAATGCAATGTGATTACGTGAAATTTCCATGAGTATAGTACACTTCTAATCACAGTGTACTTATCATGTAAACATCACGAAGGAATTAATTTCACAATGGAAACATCGGTTAACGATTAAATACATTGTGACTACCACAATATTTCCTGATATGGTCTGGGTTTAACTTTATGCAAAAAGCCATCAACATTTTAATTAAATTAGTTAGTTTATATTAGAATAGAGTAGGTATGCTATAGGCTAAATAACCATTCACGAAAACCTTGGGATTTGTTAATTGTATTGAGAAAGGCAAGTTTAAAATCCAATTCAAAATGATACTTTTCCTTTAAGCTATGAAACCTAAAGTAAGGTACGCAAGAATCTTGAACCTCTTCCCTCACTTATCATGCTTGAGTTTCACTAATAGGAATTGATCAAACAAGTCCGAACATATGCTCTAAGTTAGTTGTTTACTAGATTTATAATCTATATGGTATTAAGAACGGTTGGACTTATTATGGACTTGCTACTATGTTCCTTCGCCCACGAGCGAATACGTTCAATAATAAGGGTCACTGACTCCCTCACGGGAGAGTGTGGAGAGTTGAGCATCGTCTGTCTGATCAGAATCATGACACCCTTGTTCCTTGTGACATATTAATTGATAACCGACTAATAAGGATTCTATCGGTTATACCATAAGCTATCAAATCCAACAAACATTTCTAATTTAGTTAAATGTTACCCCCTAAAACTCATCATCCCATACTATGAGCTAATGAAATCACAACACATACTGCTTCCCATTATCTGATTTATTCGCTTTACTTAGTTTACTTAGTTAACTGAACCAAAACCCCCCAACGTACTCTTATAAAAACCCATTTACTAGAAAAGGTAAGATTAATTGGATCACCTCCGTTTCAATTCAGTTTCTCTTTAAGAACGACTCTATATCATACTTAATACCTACTAGCCTTTGGATCAGTATCAGTAAGTCATACTTAGACCCCAGCAAATAAATTTAAAACTTCAACCAACCAGTTGGCATTGTGACCCTTCGTGATGACAATAAGTTTTTGGCGCCGCTGCCGGTGAGACTACTTGTCCGATACAGAGGCCCAACCAATCATGTTTTCTAGTAAACCCTTAGGATAAAACCTTAAAAAATGTTATTTTCTTTATTATCAGCTTTCTTTAGTGTATGACCTGTTCCCCTAGATCTGCACCACTCTATTAATTTTCCTGATCCAGAACTTATAATACGTACTATTCGATGAGAAAGGAAGCAATTTGCACTTAGACAAGTAATAGCTGATCGCATCAGTCTCGCTTACAACAGTAAGCTCTCTATTGAAGGAAGAGGAGGCCTAACTCTCTACACAGAAACCCCTAGACAATCATTCAAGTTTAAGCACCACATCATCCAATTAATCCGGAATCACTGTCAATTCCATGGATTACCAAGTGATGATCCAAACTCTCACCTTCACAAGTTCATATCTCTTTCAAACTCCTACAAACATAATGGAGTTAGCAAAGATATAATCCGCTTGTATTTTTTCCCTTATTCGCTCACGCATCATGCGCAAACGTGGTTTGAAGGTTTAGAAACCGGTTCTATCCCTTCATGGACGCTAATGGCGAAAAAGTTTCTAACCAAATACTTTCCGCCTCTAAACATACCAAACTCCGAAATGACATCATGAACTTCCGACAAGATTTCGATGAGTCATTATACATTGCATGAGAACGATTCAAAGGAGCCCTGAAGAAAAGCTCCAATCACTGAATCGAAAAATCCACACAATTGTGTACATTCTATAATGGTTTAGATCCTAACCACTGAACAACCCTCGACGTTGCCGCACAAGGAAGCTTTATGACAAAGATAGATGAAGAAGGATGGACCTTTATAGAAAAAATGACTATGCATCACCATGATTGGAACTCTGAAGATCACTCAACATCTTCAGCGCCTCTCGCTGCATCGAATCCAATTCCAATCGAAGCAATTAAGGTATTAATGGAGAAGATGGACTCACTTCTCAAACAGTTCGGGGAACTTAAGAAACAACAGTACCAAGTACACCAAGTGTAAGCCTATCAAAACTACACCAACTCGCAACCATATGGTGAATATCAAGTTGAATATGAAGAGGTAGACGACACCATTTACTATGCTCAGTTTCCCGCTCGACCACAAAATTTTTCACCCGGTTTCAACCAAAACAACAACCAACCTAGAGGACCTCCATTCCCACAAAGAAACAACAAACCTTACCAACCCAAACCCCTCGCACTTCCTAAACCCACTTCCGACATAAACCAAACCCCTAAACAACCCAACAAGATAAATGCCCCAGCTTCAAGTTCAGATGATGCCTTCACCCAGTTCATGCAAGGCCAACACATACTCAACAAGAAGGCATCCGCTAGGCAAGATCAAGCTGATCTCTTTATGAGAAATCAGTTGGCCATACTAAAGAACTTGGAAGCTCAAATTGGACAATTGGCAAAACGTCTTGAGAACAAACCTAGAGGAAGTTTGCCTAGCAACACGGTTCACAACCCACATGTTGAGGAGGCAAAGCAAGTTACCACCACCAAGGAAGCAACCACTCCACCACCTGCTGCTGTCCCAGTAAAGGAAGAACCTGAGATCAAGATACCAGATGTGAAACAAAGAGGTTAGAATCCCTTACCCCGCTAGACTTAAAGCCCGACCTAAAAAATTATCATCCTTTAAGTTAGACAAAAAGTTTCTTGACACCATGTCTAGAGTTCCTTGTATAACTATACGATTGTTCTACGATCGCACGGTGAAAGCATCACTTAGAAGATCGACCAACCAAAATGTACCCCAGAGCAAGAGGACTGCTATGTTATATCAACAGGAAAAAAATTTTTTAGATAACGAATCAGACCCCGAAGAAGAACGACATTTCACTCAATCTTCAATCTTCATCTCTGACACTGAAACCGACCCAGAAGAGGAAGAGGAATATCGAGAAGCGGAGGAAGTCATAGAATCTGAAGAGGAAGAAGAAGGAACTGACGAAGAAGGGGAAGAAATGGACGAAGAAACCAAAGAAGAAAGAGAGGAGTCTGAAGAAATGGAAGAAGATGAAGACCGGATATCACCACGCACCTATTCCCCTGATTCTCCACAAACAATGGCTGAATTCATGAGGATACAATATTACAAATATAATATATCATCAGGTGTGACGAATGAATCCATTGATAATCTCTCCGCTCACCGTTCATGCAAATCACTTCTCTCAGTTCTTGAGATGGAAAGACTGATCGGTCTAAACTATATGGACTGGATGCGTAACCTAAGGTTTACCTTAAGGTACGAGAACAAGGAGTATTTTCTCGATGAGCAGATTCCCGTGATTGATGAAAACTCAACCCAAGATGAGATTGAGGCACACATGAAACATTAGGATGATACGAATAAGGTGTCTTGTATCATGGCATCCTCCATGAGCCCCGAGTTGCAAAAGACTTTTGAGAATACTTGGGCTGATGAAATGAACCAACAGCTTAAGAAAATGTTCCAGGCAAAGGCGAGCAAAGAACGCCTTGATGTGGTTAAGTCACTCATGGATTGCAAACCCAAACCTGGAGCATCTATCTGTGCTTCGTCTTGGAGATGAAAGGTTACTTTGATAGGTTGGAGTAATTGAATATGATGTTTGACACAGAGTTTTCCATTGCCATATATTTGTCCTGTCTGCCAGCTGTCTACAATCAGTTTGTAATATCATATCAGATGAATATGAATGAGAGAGAAGGCTCAATAATGGAACTCCATAATTTGCTGCAAACCGCTGAGCAAGGAATTAAAAAGGATGATGTATCCTCTAGCTCAACATCTCCTGTGTTGCCAATTGGTCAAACTGCAAAGAAAAGGAAGAAGTCAAATTGGAAAGCAAAGACTACGAATGGAAAGTCCAATCGTGGGTCCAAAAGAAAGACTGATTCTGATATTGCACCAGTGAATGATCCGAAGGAAGCAGTGTGCTTTTACTGCAACACTAAGGGGCACTGGAAACGTAGCTGCCCGAAATACCTGAAGGACCTTGAGGATGGAAAGGTCAAAAAGAGTGTTCACTCAGGTATGTTCATGATCGAACTCCATAACACTATAACTTCTAATTCGTGTGTTCTGGATACAGGGTGTGGTACTCACATTTGCACTGTATTGCAGGGTCTAAAGGAAAGTAGGAAGTTGAAGCATGGGGAGCTCAACCTAGTCATGGGAAACAGAGGAATCACGCCTGTAACCGAGATAGGAAAATATGATCTCGTGCTAAATTCTGGAGTTAGAGTCGATTTGAATAATTGCTGTTATTCGTCAGAAATGACTAGAAACATAATTTCATTTTATGTTTTGTTTATGGATGGTTATAGATTTTCATTTGATAATGAGAATGGTGATATTTTGGTTTATTTAAATCATTGTTTTGTTTTAAAGGCTTCTAATTACAATGGCATATATGAAAATGTTGAATGTGTTAACAATTTAATTTTAAATGTTAACAATTTAATTTTAAATGTTGATTCGTCTAATGAGCTTGATAAATACAAATTGTGGCATTATCGTCTTGGGCATGTAAACAAGAAACGCATCGGCCAACTCCAAAAGGATGGAGTGTTGGAATCATTCGACCTCAAATCGGATGATGTATGCGAATCTTGCTTATTGGGCAAGATGACTCTAATCACCATTCACAGGGTCGTGTGAAAGAGGTGAAGGACTCTTGGACTTGGTACACACGAATGTTTGTGGACCATTCCGATGCACCACAAAAGATGGAAATCGGTATTATTTCACATTTACTGACGACTACAGTAGATTTGGACATGTCTATCTAATTAAGCATAAGTCGGATACTTTTGAGGTATTCAAAAGATACCAAAGCGAAGTAGAGAATCAATTGATCAGAAAGATAAAGGTTCTCCGATCAGATAGGGGAGGAGAATACCTTAGTATTGAGTTTCTCGATCATCTTAGAGATTGTGGAATAGTTTCACAATTGACTCCTCCTAGAACACCATAGCTTAATGGACTTGCTGAGAGGGGAAATACAACCTTGTTGGACATGGTTCGGTCTATGATGAGTCGGGCTACACTTCCGATAAGTTTTTGGGGTTATGCATTAGAAACAGCCGCTCGCATCTTAAATCTTTTACCCACCAAGAAGGTTTCAAAGACACCTTATGAGATGTGGAAGGGAAAACGTCCTTCTCTTGGTCACATCAAAATCTGGGGTTGTGAAGTTTTTGTTAGACGAGAAACTCAGGACAAACTAGACTCTAGATCTGAAAAGTGTCTTTTCGTCGGTTATCCATAAGAGTCATTTGGATATCTGTTCTACAGACCCACGGATAATGTGGTCTTTGTAGCTCGCAAAGGACAGTGGGAGTAAGATATCTAAAGAGGACAGTGGGAGTAAGATAAATCTTGAAGAAATTCCAGAGTCGGCTGATGAAGAACCTATAGTAAACACTAACGTTTAACAAGAGGTGGAAACGCCTGTTGAACCAGAAGACATATCGTTACCTACTCACAGGTCTAGTAGAGTTAGCAAGTCTCCTCAGTTCTATTATGGTTTCCATATTGAAGAAGAGGATAAAATTAGTGATGGTACACTAAATGACTTAGATGAGCCTGCTAACTACAAGGAAGCAATGGCAGGCCCTGAGGCTACCAAGTGGAAGGAAGCTATGAAAAGAGAAATTCAGTCCATGTATGACAACCAAGTTTGGAATTTGGTTGACACTACACCCGGTCTTAAGACGGTGGGTTGTAAGTGGATCTTCAAGAAGAAGACCGACATGGATGGGAAAGTACACACTTATAAAGCTAGGTTGGTAGCGAAGGGCTCTACTCAAACCCACGGGATTGATTATGAGGAAACCTTCTCGCTAGTAGCTAAGATAAAGTCAATTAGGATCATGTTAGCCATAGCTGCATTTTATGATTATGAAATTTAGCTGATGGATGTCAAAACTGCTTTCCTTAATGGGAAACTGACAGAGGATGTGTTCATGGCACAACCGGAGGGTTTTGAAAATGCAAAGTAATCTAATAGAGTGTGCAAGCTTCAAAAGGCTATTTATGAACTTAAACAAGCCTCTCGTAGCTGGAATCTCTGCTTCCATGAGAAAGTCACAGAGTTTGGATTTTATAGAAGCGAAGATGAGTCCTGTATATATGTCAAGTTCAGTGGGAGTGTTGTAGTCTTCCTAGTATTATATGTGGATGATATACTACTCATAGGAAATGATATCACAAAATTACAAGGTGTAAAGGATTGGTTGGGAAAGTGTTTCGCAATGAAAGACTTAGGAGATGCAACATATATTCATGGTATAAAGATTTATAGTGATAGGTCGAGACGTCTCATAGGACTTATCCAGGACACATACTTAGATAAAATTTTGAAAAGATTTAAAATGGAGAACTCTAAGAAAGGGAATCTACCCTTACATCATGGCATTAAGATCAGTAAGGATCTTTGTTCGAAATCTAAGGAAGAATCGGATAGAATGAGTGGAGTCCCATATGCTTTGGCTATAGGATCGATCATGTATGCCATGACGTGTACGAGGCCTGATGTCTCATTTTCTTTGAGCTTAGTGAGTCGACATCAGCAGAATCCTGGTGAAGGTCATTGGACAGCTGTAAAGAATATTCTTAAGTATTTGCGAAATACTAAGGACACGTTCTTGGTTTATGGTGGAGAAGAAGAACTCATAGTAACGGGTTATAGTGATGCAAGTTTCCAAATAGATAGAGATTATAGCCGATCACAGTCTGGTTGGGTATACTTACTTAGCGGTGACATGGAAAAGTTCCAAGCAAGATACGGTGGCAGACTCCACGTGCGAGTCTGAGTACATAGCGGCTTGCAAGGCTTCAAAGGAAGCTATATGGATTAAGAATTTCATTGGAGATCTTGGATTTGTTCCAATGATTCAAGACCCCATCGAAATATTTTGTGATAAAAAAAGTGCGGTAGCCTTGAGTAGAGAACCCAGGGATCACAGAAAGTCAAAGCACATTGAAAGAAAATACCATTTTGTTCGAAGAAAAGTAGAAGAAGGACACGTGATTGTGAAGTGCATAAGATTCGAGGATAATCCGGATGATCCATTCACAAAGCCACTTGGAAAGTCCAAACATGATGAGCATGCTAGGAGCATAGGCTTAAAAGATAATGTAAAGTTTTAATTGTTAGTTTGATTTTTGAAACATTGTAAACAATGATGGAAATTGTAATAGATTTGGTGATTAAATAATGGAGATTTATTTATTGGAAGGAGTTATACCATTTACTATTATTTGTCATTGTGTTTCAAGTTTTGCATGTTTAGACACCACTTCCCGAGTAAAACAGTTTTTACTTAAACCTGCTCAGTCGTTCACACTCCTGGAAGTAAGTGGTGAATCAAGACTGTCATGGAGTGTTAGTAGATTGTCTACGGAGATTAGACATGGCATGGAGAATTCTGCAACACTCATGGGTACTTAATGAGGATTTAAGTATAGGAGAGAACCGTACTTAAAGAGATCACTTCATGGATTAAATCACGAGTGATTTTAAGATGATAATATCCTCTATTCTTGAAATTGAGATGCATTGAGTTTCTAGTTTTTCAAGTGTGTTATACTATAGCCTATTCTAACGATGTTCGTAAATGCCAGTCATAAAGGGTATGCTAGGTATGGCATGATGAGTTGACTAGTACTATGTAGTCGAAATTTATTTATTCCTTTTTACCTAATGGGAAAAGCGATATCTTGGGCCCTCTGATGATTAAAGATTGTGTTGGAACATAGATTGTGACAACAGATCTAGCTTGAAATATGACTAGTGTAATTGTGATTGTATTGATATATTGGTTTACATTTGTAAATGCATATTCGTTTTGTTATTAATATTTCATATTAAAGATAGACGAAATAACGTATTTATATTATACGTTTGTTGCGAAGCGAGTCGAGATCTCAGGTCGCAGCAAGGTGAGCTACGAGATGAGAACTGAACTCGTTATGGCTAAGCTGGGCTTGGGCTAAGCAAGGCGAGTTGGACTGAACTCGCAGGCCCATGCGAGCCGAGCCGAGACAACATATATAAACGATTTTGTTTGGCAAAATCGTTAACACTTTTAAAAACTTTTTAACACTTTTGAACACTTTTATCATTCTGCGAATTCACAAACCCAGAGAAAACATAACCTACGGCTAGGCTTTGACGATTCATCGTTTAAAGTTAAGTCATATTAAACGCAATTACGAACTTACTCGTTATTAGTAAGATAACACTGTATTGAGGGATTCCGCACCTTAATACTACAGATAACGAAGTTATCGATCCTAGAACTAGGGACTTACATCTGGTATCAGAGCTTTCGGGCTAAATACGAGTGCGTTCGAAGTTTTAGTGATATTGCGTTTTTGGTTCGGGTTGTTTCTACGTGCATTATAGCAATATTAACGATCAAAATCATTCTCTGGATATTTTAGGGTTTGTTTACGGTTGAAATCGCTAGTTTCAGTCGTAAAAATACCTTAAACTTTCGTTTTTGGGTTTAACAGCCGTTTCGCGAGTCGAGATTAGGGTTCTAGCGTAGCTTGCGAACCGAGGTGAACTTGCGAGCCGAGTTGAACTTGCGAGTCGAACTATCGAACCTGCGAGTTGAGCTTTGTCTTGCGAATCGAGATTTCTTGCGAAACCACATCACTTGCGAATCGACATCTCCTGCAATCCGAACTGAGATTTGCGAACCGAGTTCTGCGAGTTGAACTGAGTTCTGCGAGTTGAACTGAGTTCTGCGAGTCGAGCTGAGATTGCGAGTTGAACTGAGTTCTGCGAATTGAGATTTTCTGATTTCGCGTAACAGTTTGAACTTACGTTTTTAAGATGTCTGACTTAAGTAAAATGATCGAAATGGAACATGAGGTGGGAAAATCAAATTCTCCACCTAAGTTGTTAAATATCGAGGATTACTACAACTGGAAGGACATATTTGAATCTTACTGTAGATTCCATGATCTGTCAATCTGGATGTGTATCAAGACTGGATACACGGCACCTACTCAAACTGTTCAAAATGCCATTGTGACTCTTACCTATCAGAACATGAGTGATGAACAGAAGGAAGCATACAAAAATGAAAACAAAGCACATTCGTGCATTAAGATGTGTCTTCCTAAGGATATCGCTCATCAACTGAAATCTTATCATACTGCTAGAACGCTCTGGGAAGCTCTAGAGAAAAGAGGTGAAGGTAGTCCACAAATGCGAACTAGCAAGAAGAAGCTCCTTAAAAAGCAGTTTACTATGTTTAAAGCTTTAAAAGGGGAAAGTCTTGATGCTTATATTACACGATTCTACCATCTGTTAAGTGAATTGGAATACAATGACATCACTGAAGAAGAAGTTGATAAAACCGACAAGTTTATTGAGGGTTTGCCTTCTAAGTGGGAAATGTATGGAGTTATGATAACGGATAATGAAACCAGATATGCTACTATGACCTTAGAGCAAGTCATTGACAAGCTAAAAGGTTATGAGTTCTCCAAGAAGTCAAAAGATACTGATTCTGATCAGGTTCAGAACCCTGGGTTGTATCATGGAAAAACAAATCTTTCGACTGCATCTTCTAGTTCGACCACTGCACTGTTAGTTGGTGATACAGGTAGAAATGGAGAAATGATATCTGAAGATCTGTGCTTTATTTCCTCTTCTGGTGTTGAGACAAAGGTAAAGAATGCTGAGAAGTCATCTCAAGAGCATCAGAAGATGCCTATGAGTGTGAAATCTGCAGAGCAGCAACTGTCTGTTCTTGCTTCCTTTGTAGCGTCATATGAGAACTACATTGAGGGAAAAATTAATGATCATGTATTGTTTGATGAGGATTATGAGCAGATCGATCCGGATTATGTTGAGGAATTGGAACTTCAAGATATGTTAGCATTAGTTTCTAGAAAAGTTAAAAATTTCCTCAAGAGAACTGGTAGAAAGGTGTTGGGCAATAGATCAGGGTTTGATAAAACCAAGGTCAAATGCTTTAACTGTCAAGGTATTGGTCATTTCGCGAGGGAATGCCAAAGACCTAAGGTAGACGCAAATAGGACACAAGGTTCGGGAAGTACTTTAGCTTCCAAAGCCTTAGTGGTGAAGCAGTTGGATGGCTCATATGACTGGAAAACTGAGTCAGAAGAAGAAGCTTTGATGGCTGAAATTGAAGAGACAACTGCTGGATCAATGTCCTATATGCCCACAGATGTTGAACAGAGGGTAGATGTGCCTGAGTCAGAAGTGAAGGCAAGTGATGATGATGTGCTACATTTGGATTTGACTCCAGACATGAGTCCTGAAGAATTCGTGGCACGAATGGCTGAAGTACAAACGGACAAGAAGAAGGTTTGTTTAGATATTCTTAATCTTGCTGATGTTTGTTACTTAGTTACTGACTTACAATCTCAGAATAGTGTATTACCTGTGTCTAATAGCAATTTGTCATCTCAATTGAATTTGGATAAAGAATCTTATAGGACTGTTAGATCTGAACTTGACCAAGCACTTATGGGATATACTGGTGATAGGCGTGGGAATCAGTTTCAGAAGCCTTTGGTAATTGGTCAGTGGAGGTTTTTATGGCATGTGATGAACACCGTGTTTGCACCGAAGAAGGGCGGTTTTGATGAGTTGAGCCCTGCTATACTATCGGCTGCACTGTCCCTGGTTTACAATAAACCATACAGTTTTTGTGATCTTATTTTTGGAGAGATAAGGAGACAGATATCGGGTTCTGTTAGATCCAGATTTTTGATTTACCCGAGGTTCTGTATGCTTATCATATGTTCGCATTTACCAAACTTGGTTATTCCTGAACCATTTTTGGTGGTGAATACGATTGATCAACGTGGTTATAATGCCATGTTTTTGCAGACCGTCAGGAAGGAGGGAGTGGTTAAGCCTGAGGTACGACCACTGTTTGGGTACATTGTTGATCCACACTACGTTACTCCGCCGAATCATGGGTGGTTGGACGTAGCTCCTGCTGATGCTGCTGTTGATCAAGCTCCGATAGCTCAGGTGGTTCATGCTGAAGATCCACAAGAGCTTATCGAGGATGTTTTGGAACAACCTGCACATGCTGGGGTACAGGTGAACCCAGATGTTGCTGTTCAGGTAGTTCAGGAGGTGCTAGTTGAGCATGATGATGCTACTGATATCCTGCTACGGGATATTGATAGTTATGTTGCTTCACCTGAGGTAATTTTATAATTAAATAATAATAATGGTACTTAGATGTTATATCATTTTCACATTATTATTTTATATAATACTTAAGTTATTGATATTTAGTTAATTAGATAATATTTCTAATTATACAATATAAATATTATTATGATCAGGGAGCTGAGACTGCAGACCCAGAGGTCATTCGATCTGAGGGTAAGCAGGGACAGCTAGATGGATCTGAGGTTTTACCTTCTAAGGTATTTATCAGATTAATCATAAATATATAGAACTTGTATGATAGAGCCTTTAGCTAATCATAAGTGTTTAATATATTTAATATTTAGGATCATGATGTTGGTCCATCTGGAGGCCGTGATGGCGAATCGGCTTCAGATGATGATGATAGTACTCCTTCTCCACCTCCAGGTGCTGGTTACATTCGATATCGATCTCGGATGATTCCAGATCCAGCATTGAAGGAGAAGAGGAAGGCTAAGGAAGTTGATCCTGACTTCTGTCTTCTTGATGAGGGTTCTGAGGAAGAGGATACACCTCTTATTACTCGACGCCGTAAGCGTTCAAGGACTCTAACCATTCAGGATGGTATGTAATACTTAATAGTTAGATAATCTTAACTTGTTGTTTATCAGGAGTTCAAACTGAGACAGTTAATTCTGTGACAGTTGCTCGAGATACACCGCTGGTGGAGAATGTAACACCGGTGGTTACTGAACAGATATCTGTACCTATTGAGGTAAGGGATATAAGTTTAGTTATACAAGTGTTATATAATTAATTAGAGATTGAGACAGATCAATTTGTAACAATTACTTAATTAATTTTGTTTAACTTAACAGGCTGAGATCAATAACGCTAGTAGATTTGCAGCTACTCTTCTTACGGAAGCGTTATCTCAGGCTATTCCACCACTTACACGAGATTCTTACATTGCTTCAGTGACACCACCTGGACCACATACTATTCCAGTTACTCCGACAACAGATGCTGAAAGGATTACATCCTTGGAGTTGCGGGTAAAGGAATTAGAAAAGACAGCATCTCAGGTTCCGGTGCTGGTGTCGAACAATCTTCGACTGAGTCAGCAGTTACTCAATCAGAGTATCTCATACAATACACTGCTGAAGATTCATGAGACTTTGCTTGCTGACTTCAACATTCAGCGTATGAAGATATCTGGCTTGGAGCGATTGGTCTTGAAACATGTTTCAGGACAGTCTACTCAGGGGGAGATATTGGCATACTTGGAAGGTTGTAAAGAAGATGAGCTGAAGAAAAAGAGAGATGCTGATAAAGACGATGATCCCGATGCACCGAAAGATGGTGAGCAGACTGGTCCTTCAACGACTGGTCAGCAAGCTATGATTCAGGGGGAGTCTGGTGATGGTGGTGATGCAGGAGCTGGTACAAGTGCTGATAAAGATGCACTGGTTGATACAGAAGCTGGTAAGACAGCTTAGTATTAGCATAGTGTAGAATAATGTCTGTAACATTTTGTACTGAATAATTGTAACTTAATATTATGTTTAATATATTTGACTTAATCTTATTATTATCTTAAGTAAAATATATTTTAAATAATTTAAGTTAATAAATATGTTAAGATAAAATAGTGATCGAAAGTCTTCTGACTCAATGAGTAGTCGAGCGGCGTGTTCCGATTATTTTTCGGCGGTCAAAATTTTAAAATAACATATGCATTTTAGACTTGAAAGTTTATAACTAACAAGCTAAAAATGTATTTGGTTAACTCGACAAATGATATATAATTTAAAAGTTATGTTGATAATAAGTTAAGATAAATTAAACTTAGAAATTATATAAGATAATTAATAGTAAATTTAAATGTTTGGTGATTTTTCACAATACATTAGAATTTAAAATTAATTATTATTTGTTAAGTATTGTATAAGACTTTAGAGAATCTTAGATTGATTCAGGGTAATCAATAAAAGGATTTTATAAGTTATATATATATATTGCGTTTAAATTGAAGGTTTAAATTATACAAAAGAGTTGATAAAGAAATTCTTGGATTAATTCAGGGAAATTAGTAAAGAATTTAAATTATTAATATTGATTTGTATATGTGGTTTTTCTCTAGGATTTGAGATGCTTGATCTATCTGATTTGGAAGAAGATATTTTTGACGAGATAGATGAAGAAATAGATTTTGATCTTGAGGATGGAGAATTTCTACCACCTGCTGATTGGATTGTTGTTCCTGAGATTGTGCAAGACATAGGTGTAGATCCAGATGCAAATGTTGATGAACACCATGTAAGCCCATCTAGAACAGAAGTTGTTATTGAAAATGAGCAAGGTCCAACAGTGGTTGATATCGATGAAGATATTGAAGACTCAACCTCGGAAGATGAAGCAGAAGAGATAGTCTTTACAAATAATCCTGCAGTACAATATCGGAAACTTCCAAAACAGAAGAAGAAGATTGGAATTTCTGAAATTGATATAACGAAGAAACGCGTACCGCGTAAAGGGATTATAGGCTGGTACTTTGACTCTGAACTGAAGCTTTTTGCAATAAAAAGATATGACGGAGTTCAATACTTTGAAAGAAAGCTTGCAGTTTTTAGTTCCTTACCACGTTATGAAATACGTGACTTGGCTAGATTAGAGATCAACAACCCAAGTCTTGATGATTATGCTAATCGTGTTGAACGAATTATTAGACATGAGGTTGGTACAAATAAATTTGAGATGATAAAGCCAAGAAAGGGAAAGACTGTGAAACTACAGGAGAGAAGTCAAAGGACTGGAAGAAGAAGAAGGAAAAAGATTTACCCAGCTGTTAAATGTGTGCAGCAGATTCCATTGAAGACAATGCCACAGGATATTTTGGGAAATATGAAGAGTTGGCACGTGGATTCAAAGACTGGAGAAGATGTTATGGTTGAAGCTGATGATGAGATTGAAGGTGGCGAAAGAGAAATCTTCAGAGTCTATGACCATCGACACCTGATGAATATGTCGAGAAAGGATCTGTTAAAGTTAAAAGAGAACAGAATTTTGACGACTATTGAATGGGCTGATTTAGGAAGAGATTATCAAATGATGGTTAAAACTTGTATCAAGATGAAGATTTATGCAGGAAGCAAGATTTACAAATAAAGACCAAAGACAATTAAAAGATAAAGACGCTAGAGCTATTGTCAAGGGGGAGTCTGTTGGAACATAGATTGTGACAACAGATCTAGCTTGAAATATGACTAGTGTAATTGTGATTGTATTGATATATTGGTTTACATTTGTAAATGCATATTCGTTTTGTTATTAATATTTCATATTAAAGATAGACGAAATAACGTATTTATATTATACGTTTGTTGCGAAGCGAGTCGAGATCTCAGGTCGCAGCAAGGTGAGTTGCGAGATGAGAACTGAACTCGTTATGGCTAAGCTGGGCTTGGGCTAAGCGAGGCGAGTTGGGCTGAACTCGCAGGCCCATGCGAGCCGAGCCGAGACAACATATATAAACGATTTTGTTTGGCAAAATCGTTAACACTTTTAAAAACTTTTTAACACTTTTGAACACTTTTATCATTCTGCGAATTCACAAACCCAGAGAAAACATAACCTACGGCTAGGCTTTGACGATTCATCGTTTAAAGTTAAGTCATATTAAACGCAATTACGAACTTACTCGTTATTAGTAAGATAACACTGTATTGAGGGATTCCGCACCTTAATACTACAGATAACGAAGTTATCGATCCTAGAACTAGGGACTTACAGATTGACTCTAAAGTGCTTGGCCTAACCGAGACTAAGTTGATAGTTCAATAGTCTCATAAAGTCAATGTAATCGGAAATCAAAAAACTAATTATGAATCATGAGATTTGATTAAAATCCATGTCTCGATTCATACTATATCAGTAGAACAAAGGAATAGTTGATCACTTATGTAAAGGGCTAACTCTAAGATAAGAATCAGAGTTCGGCAGTTGCATTGGATGACACTCTCTGCTTAGTTAATGGAAAGGCTTAGACCAATAATAGTTGATGAATTGTCCAAGTGGGAGACTTTTGGAATAGTGTCCAATATCATAACTAATTGGTAAGACCATCATTAAAAGTAGAGTTCTTTTTGGGTCGCCCTCAATGAACAGTGAGAGAAATAAATCGAGAGATAATATTGATTGGAATTAATATTATATTTAGTTTGTTAATTGAATATTAATTGAAACTAAAAGAAAAAAGAAGAATTATGGAAAATTGATCCATCCGCCGGTTGGATGTTCCAACCGCCGGATGGAATGAAAAGATGTAAGGTGGTGGAACGGCTAGATGGAATGTTCTGGAATTACATCCAACCGCTGGATGGAATGTCCATCCGTCTAATGGATGATGAAACCAGTTATCTCACATCGGCTGGAAGACCACAATGTGGGTTTCCTCCTCCCCTATAAATAGGGGCCTACCCCTTAGTTTTTCTTTGCACCTTTGAATTGAATAGTTTTCAATTCTTCTTCTCTCTTTCTTACTCCTGCTCCTTGTAAGAGTTTTGCGACCGAGAGTTGTGACCTTAGGAGACTTGGGAATTCTCTTAGTTCTTTTGGGTGTGAGCCATTAAAGGTGTTCTAGTTTAGGCACTCGCCACCACGTAAGAAGGTTTTGCTAGTTCGTCTACGCCGAGAAATTGTTTTCTCAAATGTTAGTGTTTTTCCTATTTATCTATTTTTTTATTGCTTTTATATATTCAAGTTAAAGATCCTTTAGGGTTTAGTTTTCTAATTTCCTTAGATTAATTTTTGTTATAATTCCGTTGCGCATATTAATTTAGTTAGGGAATAGAAAACCCAACAATTCTTCGGGTAAGGGTAAGTCGAGATGGCAAAGTAACCGACAGAATAAAAAGTTTAGTAGTAAAAGTAGTTCATCTGGGAGTTCTAATTGGTGTGGTTCTTGTAAGTCAAAGAATTCTGGTCCGTGTATAGTTCAGACAAATATATGCCTTAAATGTGGTGAACTCGGACATGAAATAAAGAGTTGTAAATATCCTAATTTTGTATGTTGGACGTGTAAAAAAGAAGGACATCGGGTTGGTAATTGTCCTAAGGCAGGGAGACAGGGTTCGGTTTCAGTCGGGAGTTCGTCATCTTCTAGTCAAAAGTGAAAGAATCCGCTGCCAGCAGCAAGTAGGGCGTTTTAAATGACAGTTGATGAGGTTGTCCACACAGATGATGTTATCACTGAAACTTTTTTTATAAACTTTGTACCAGCTCGTGTTTTATTTGACTCTGGAGCAAATTGTTCATTTTATATATGTGTGTTTCTGTGATAAGTTGAATTTAAACCATACTATAATTACTAAGCCTGTTGAAGTAGAAATTTTTCGTGGCAAGTTAGTTCCTATTACCACTTCGGTGACTGAAGCTAGTATTATGATAGATAGGCATACTTTCCCAATTTCATTTCTGTTGATGCCGATTCCTAGCTTTGATGTGATTATTGGTATGGATTGGTTAAGTCAGAATATGGCGAGTATAGATTGCCATAAAAAGTTGATAAGAATTCCAATTTCCGAAGAGTCATTTGTCGTGGCTAGAGGAGAATGAGATAGTGGGCATATTCCTTTAATTATTATGATGAAAGCTAGGAAATCTTTATCTAAAGGTGGTGAGTCATAACTAGCTTATGTTATTGATGCCAAACTTGAAAAGAAAGTCTCCAATGTCCGGGTAGTTTCTAAATATCTAGAAGTGTTTCCCGATGAATTACCTGGTTTACCACCAGTTAGGGAAGTTGAGTATCATATTGACCTTGTTCCTGGCTCGGCACCAGTAGCCAAAGCTCCCTACAGATTAGCTTCTTCTGAAATCCGTGAAATGATTAATCAAATACATGAGTTATTGGATAAAGGGTTTATTAGACCAAGTTCCTCGCCCTGGGGTGCACTGGTTTTGTTTGTGAAAAAGAAGGATGGGTCTTTTAGAATGTGTATTGATTATCGGGAAGTAAATAATTGAATAGTAAAGAATAAGTATCCTCTACCTCGAATAGATGATTTGTTTGATCAGATGCATGGATCTTCTTTCTATTCTAAAATTGATTTGAGGTCCGGTTATCACAAGGTTCTTGTTCGTGAACAGGATATGACTAAAAATGCTTTTCATACCAGGTATGGTCATTATAAATTCTTGGTCATGCCTTTTGGTTTAACAGATGCTCCAGTAGTTTTTATGGATTTGATGAACCGTGTGTGTCAGCCTTTTCTTGATAAATTCGTAATTGTTTTTATTGATGACATTTTGGTTTATTCGAAATTCGAATCTGAACATGAAATTCATTTGAGGATAGTTCTAGAAACTTTGAAAAGGGAACACTTATATGTGATATCGCGTAAAAAGTCACGTTTTTACTACCGATATCTCTCTCAATCCGGAACAATTCTTGGCATTTGAACTCAAATAACATCCAAATCAATGAGAATCTGCTAAGGAGATCAAAACAAGGTTGCACGATAAAAATCAAGCAAAACGGATGAAAAACGAAGATTCCACGCACTTTTGAAGATTTAAGGCATCAAAACAAGATTTTAAGACTAAAGTGCCCATCATCAACATCCATCTTATCCAAGATGTTCGTTTCCAAAATACGAGTCTAACAGAAGAAGAATCAACAAAAACGGATAAAGAATGAAGATTCTATGCCCGCTGGAAGATTCAAATGATTCGTACGCAATATCTGGAGATAGGAAACTCACTTTTGGGATTACTTTCCATCAAAGTCTTTGTTTTTGAAAAACGAATCCAACGAAAAAAGAATCGATGAAAACGGACGCATAACAAAGAAAACACGCGCAAATTAAGAAACGCGGCAAAAGACGGTGAACCGGGGCGGGTGGCAGCTAGCCGCCGCCGGCCAACCACCAGCCGCCGCCGGCCACCTGGTTAGCAGCACCGGCCTCCTCTCCCCCATCTCATTTCCACTTTTTGGTCCTTTCGTGTACCCGGTGCCACACCTTTACGCGATTGTACGTACCTGGTGCACCACCTTTTTCACCTTTTGCTAAAGTGCTCTTCAAGTTGCTAACGTAAGCCGGATTTCACCTATAAATAGGAGAGTTTTGGTTCATTTGAAAGACACACCAAAAATACCTACAACACCCCACCCCACACCTTCCATACTTTGGAAAACACACACTTTCACTTTTTCTTTCTTTATTTGTAATTCTTCCTTAGTTAATTAGATTAGCTAGTTAACTAATCTAGGAAGACTTGTACGGAGGTGCTCCTGAACGCATTTGTAGCTACGAGTTATTGTACGCCTTTTTCAGGTTTTAATCTATCTTTCATATTTAATTATGTTTGTTCTTTCTTTAATAAATTTAAATATGCATGTTAGAATTGCCATGATTAATTAGATAACTTAATTGTCTGCTATGATAGTCATTTAGAAAGTTTTAATATGTAACTAAGTTGTATGTTATGAGATTGCGGATGGTTTATATTACAAATAGATGTAGGAATTAAATCTTTATGGTTTATCTGCCCAAGTCATGTTGTGACTAAAACCTTATCCAAAAATGAACGTAGCTAACTCATAGGATATAGGTCACTTAGTTATACTATGTTAGATTGAATCATTGAGCTCGGCATGGCCGGTGTTCTCTAGACCAAAATAGGATCCAAGAGACACGAAATATGGGAATAGAGGTAGATTAAGATTAAATTCATATAGACGATATTTTTGAGACAACTTTCGGAATATCCTTGACTTAAATAGTACCTTTGCATGCTTATATTGAACTGTTGCTTTGATCGTCTTATTGCATGTTCTTGTTTGATTGTTGCCTTAGGATTGTCATAATAGTGAAATACAGACAACATTAAATATCGTGACGTAATATGACAGCCCCTATTCGACTGTTCTCTGATATAGTACTGGAAATGCCTACGGCGGAGTACAAATGTATGGAAATCGAGAACGACCGAAGGTAGTTTTATTATGAATCGAATAACAAACATGTTACTTAAGTTTCCATTTGTAGTACAAACCATCCCAGTATTCTTGCATACCTGAGTAATGTTGATAAATCATACGAATAAGTGATGACATATTATCCGACCGCCTAGACCAGTTAGTCCAACCTATTCCGGTGAGGGTAAATCCTCGTTCATAAGATTGTTTATTCAACAAACTATGCCATGATTCGGACATTTCTGATGACCAAGATTGGGGAATAGGATTCGAGATTAACTGTCAGATAATATGGGTATACATTTGAGAGAACTTTCGGTGTATGCATTAATATATTCTGCAACCCATGTGACATTCTATTTGCCTGATTGTGGACACCTCCGCGTTAGCCCGATAGAAGGACTGTAGTAATAGCTCACATTAACTTACGAACTTATCCCCATTAGAACTCTATATATTCAACAACTCCTAAACCGTTTCATAGTAGACAATCGCTTCAATTGCTGAACGCCCGAAGTAACCTCCACCTTTTAGTTTATCTTAATTTAATTTAGAGTAGAAAACCTAAAACCAAAATAAAAACCAACTCTTTTCTCCCCAACTAAATACATAAAAGTTTCTAAATCCCCTAGCTTCAATTTTCCGCGCTTTGAAGCATGATCCTAGGTCATACTTGTCCTTTGCTAGCCCGTTGATTAGCATAATATTAACCCTAGGCCCCAGCCTTATAAATTTAAAACCCACTGTTGTGCTGCATCTCCATTAGAAATTCCAACGACCGGTATGCAGCGCAACAATATGCAAAATTTTCGAAATGTGAATTCTGGATTCGGGAGGTACAGTTTTTGGGTCACATTATCTGTAATGAGGGGGTTAAAGTTGATCCATCTAAAGTTGAAGCTGTAATGAATTGGAAAGCTCCAAAGACTGCTTCTAAAATAAAGAGTTTTGTGGGATTAGCGGGTTATTACCAGAAGTTTATAAAAGATTTTTCTAAAATTGTCGGGCCATTGACTAAATTAACCCGTAAGGATGAGAAATATTAGTGGACTGAGCAACAAGAAATAGCTTTCCAGACTTTGAAATAATTATTGTGTCAGGCTCTTGTGTTAGCATTACCTGACGGGTCTGAAGACTTTGTGGTTTATTGTGATGCATCTTATTCTGGGTTGGGTTGTGTTCTTATGCAGCGGGATAGAGTAATAGCTTATGCTTCTCGTCAGTTGAAACCGCATGAAAGAAACTATCCTACTCATGATTTGGAACTTGCAGTTGTGGTATTTGCATTGAAAATCTGGAGATACTATTTATATGGTACCAAATGTGTTATTTGTACAGATCGTAAGAGTCTCTAGTATATGTTTTCCCAGAATGAGTTGAATATGCATCAGAGACGATGGTTGGAATTAATCAAAGATTATGATTGTGAAATTCGATACCCTCCAGGGAAAGCGAATGTGGTTGCAGACGCTTTGAGCCGAAAAGGTACTTCTAACCGAGTTTATTATATGAAAGTGGATGTTTCTTCTGATTTAGTAGATAAAATAAAAGTTGCACAGTTGGAAGCTTTATTAGATCAAAATCTGAAGCCAGAAATTATGTTGAAAAGAAAAGATTTGTTGATTGATGATTCTAGAGGATTAAAGACTTTTCAGTCTCGTGTGTGGATTCCTCTTATTGGTGGTGTTCGAGATATGATTTTGACTGAAGCTCACAAATCTTGATTATCTGTTCATCCCGGGAGTACCAAAATGTATAATTATTTAAAGCCTTTGTATTGGTGGCCTACAATGAAAACCGATATAGCACAATTTGTTGGTACTTGTCATATTTGTGCTCAAGTCAAAGTGGAACACCAGAAACCGTATGGGTCACTGAAATAGTTGGAAATTCCAGAGTGGAAGTGGAAATATTTGACTATGGATTTTGTAACTAAACTTCCACGTACACCTCGAGGAAATGATATGATTTGGGTTATTCTCTATCGTTTGACCAAAAGTGCACATTTTCTGGCTACCAGTGAAACTGCATCTTTAAGTAAACTTGCACAGTTGTATGTTGTCGCATCCCCAGCGGTCGGTCGAATTTTTCTCCGGTCATTGAACCATCCAGCAAGGGGACACGGCAGTGGGTTTTATATTTATTATGCTGGGTATCCTAAGTTTTGATACAACCTAAAGACCTAAAGGGCAGTAAGAGGATTAATTATATTTTTTAATTTAGCTGGGATTTTTAAACTTTTCAATAGGTTGGTTTGGATTTTCTAATCTAATTACTGAAATTAAAGACTAAATTAAGATGGGGTTGTACGGCGAACGCAGAGAAAATCAGGATAAGGAATATGTTTGCTGTGATTGCGGCAATGTTATTAGGTGGATAGTTATGAGGGATAAGGCTATTAGATGTGATGACTGATCTGAGGAGGTCATGAAAGCTTAATTGGTGATAAAGTATTATGCCTACGGTCTTTACTCGGCTTCCACGTATTTGTACTATACTAGTGGTGGTTCCAACGCTATACCGGATACTCGGACGTTTTACAACTTTTCCGTTATACCAATTAGGGTTTCAGGTTACTCACATGATATTCCGATATTTCTTAATGATCTACTACTACGATCCTATTGTATACCTAACGTAGAGTTATCCGCAATCAGATACATAATATGTCACATGGATAGCAGTTATAGAGTGTCCAGTACACCGGAAGTTCTCCCAAATGCATAGACCAATTCAACTATCGACTATCCTCTAATCCGGGTCCACATTTTCAGACATCCGGAAGATATCTGTATCAAGACATGAATTGTTCATTGAACAATAACATGAACAGGGTTTAACCTGCAGAACGATTGGGATAATCTGTCTAGCGGTCAATTGAATCGTTCATCATTAATCATACAATCATTACAACTATTACATGCATGTTAACCTACCTGTATTATGTTTATTATATTTATGAAAATTTAATCAGTAGGGCAGTGGTAGTGGTTATGTATGTCTAGCATGTAGTACCTAAGCAACAATCAAACAATAACATACAATAGGACGGAACACTAGCATCACATTAGCTGACCTAAAGATTAAATCATGAGTATCCCGGAACTTATCCCAAAGATACACAACAAACAAACATGAACCTAATCTATCTCTACTCATATGCTTTGTGTCCCTCGGATATGTTTCAATCAAGGGTATGATGTGACTCAAAAAGTCATGTTTTTAAGGGCAATATTCCGCACTTTTGGACACATATTTAGTAAAAACATTCCAAAATGATTATTATTTACTAAAATTCACAAAAGTAGTGCAAATATAGGCATTTCTGCAAAAATCACTAAAAACGTCCAAATAACAAGAAAATCAAGGCAAATAAATGTGCACAAAATCCTCCAATCTCATTTACCTTAAAAAATTCACATGCTAACCTCATCATATCATAAAACAGGTAAAATCAAGATGGGAGAATCAAGAATCATGCAAATCGGATAAAGAACGGAAAAGATACGGTAATAACAGACACCTATAAAGTCATTCCAACTATGCCTGAGCTCTACACATCCAATTTCCATTAGATTGGCATCATTAGAAGCGTAATGGAATTACGAAGCCACAGGCAAAAGAATCAAGTCAAACGGACGCATAACGAAGGAGATACTCGTGTTTTAAGTAACGAACGGAATCAGGCAGAACCCGTATACGGCCTAGTGAACCGTATACGGCCCCGAAGAGACCGTATAAAGCCTATTATACACCGTATACGGCCCCTCTAAGGCCGTATACGGCCCCTGTACCCCATATCCTGCTCTGTTTGCTTGTACGTGCTGCTTCGCGAGTTGTACGTGTGATTTTGAACTTTGCCTATAAATAGGGGATACCCCCTCCTCATTCAAGACACCTCAACATCTTCACATCTTTCTCATTTCATTTTCCTCATTTCTCTTATTTTTCTTTCATTCTCTCTCTACTTTCTCTCTCTAGTCTCTCTATAGACTTCTAGAGGAGAAAGGTTAGGGTTGAGCTTACGGTTCGAGTCTAGAGGAAGGTTTAGCTTGGTAATCTTGTCGTAACAAGTTTTTCAAGTTCAAACTATTTGTAATCCTCAGTATTACACTGTTGTATTCCCGGTGATATCTAAACTTTACTTACTGTTATAATGCTTGTGCTTTATGTTATTTCAGTTTGTATTTTACCTATTGCCATGTTTATAGAGTAGTTTAATATTGTGATTGTTGGAATATAGATATTAGGAGTAGGGATGATGTTAAATTAATATTTCATTTATATGATTGGAAATTGTTATGCTGTGTATCTGGTTAAGCTTATCCTGAATATAGATCTAGTTTCTCGTCACCCTTTCCAGACTTTCACGTGACTGTTTCCCTAGGATAGGATCTGATCAACCCTAATACTATGAAAATACAGTTATCTCCAGTTACAGTATGAAACTATGAACTTTCCTTGTTAAGGCACGGTACTTCGTATAGCGTTGGAAACACCTCGTGTGGAGTACAAATACGTGAAAGCTAAGGAAATGCCATATGATTGTTTCATCGTGGATTACCTAGAAGTAACCCTTCTAGAACTGTGGTCTAGGAATCAAAGCTGTGGAAATGCTCATGCACTCTACACCGTTAGTACACTTCAGATCTGGAACACTGTGGAAATGCTTAAATGCCCAGTACACCGCTAGTACATCTAGAAGTTGGAACACTGTGGAAATGCCTAATTGCCCTGTACACCGTGATTATTCCTAGGGATGAACGACTGTATGTAAAGGAGGGTCTATATTTATTGTAACACCCCCAAATCTAATGTTTTGCGGAAGCATAATTCGGGTGTTACTAATCAATAATCAAAGCACACAAATATATAGCAAACGACTCTATATGCGTCGTTTTAAAAAAAATATTGATTTTAAAAGGTTTACAACAGTTTGAACCCGTACATATCTTGTGTTCGTAATAAGAGAGATTTAAGTACATAATTAGTTATACAAAATCTAATAATGCAATGAAATCTCTGAAGTTTGCATGGAGACTCGAGCTAATATGCATCCTGATGGGCAGTCCAAATCTACTGCTCAGTACCTATGATACATGCTAAAATGGGTCAGCTAACGCTGGTGAGCTCACAGGTTTAGATACCAAATAATAATGTGTGAACCGCAAGATTTAAATGTTGATTTGCATCCATCAAATGATAATAATAGTGTATATAACCATGAGCGCATAGTCTGAGCTTAACTCGAGGGTCGGGTCCCATATAGAGAATTCTGAGCGAGGTGCCTCCATGAGTGCCTAATCTACACTCGTTTTCCCAAGTATTAGTACGTCCATTGCAGAGGTTAGCGCGACTAACCCGGACGAGGTGGGTCAATCCTATATGGTACCATATACTAATATTCACGCTACTTTCATATTACCAGACTATACTTACGGAGGACTTTGATTTGATTAGTTGAAAACAACTCATGTAGTATATTGAAATATGTACTCGCGTTCACGTGTTAAAAACAGAGCAATGTATCGCACCCCTAGTAAAACAGTAAAAAGAGGGGCCATGAGACTCACCTGAGCCTGAAGAGTTTATCTTAATAAACTGAGATTGATTAGCCAATAATCGAAGTCCAAAGACTTGTAACCTGAGGGTGTCCACGACACGCGTTGGTTATAAATATGCGAAGGCATCTAATAAGACTACCTTGTAGTTGTTTGTCCAACTAGAGTGTCCAAATGATTTCAATTTGGTTGATTGTCTGAGTGTTTGTAAATATGTACGGCCTGTTGGTGATTTGTTTGCAATAATAATCTCACATTATTATTTTGATTTTAGAAAGGTGTTATACTTAAAAAGTATTTGTAAACTTTAAGTGACAGGGGTCAGGGGGCAGCGCCCCTGGTTAGCGGGGTCCCAGGGGTGGCAACCCCTGGCGGGGTCCAAGGGGCTGGTCCCTGGTTGGGGTCGAGATTTTTTATACTTAAAAAATTTTATTTCTACTAAATTGCTTTGGTGAAAAATGCATTTGGACTTGAATTTGGGTGAAATCGAGTGATAAAATTTTAGGTCTCGGCACTTAGTAAAATTTGTGTTTTCTTGTTTCTGTTTCACGCGACATAGCGTGCAACATACGGCTTTGTGTCGCTAAGTGCGACATAGTCTGTTGTGTCGCAGATCATGTCTGTGACATAAGGGCTTGTGTCGCTAAGTGCGACATCCGCAATTTAATGCGACATAAAGCGTTGTGTCGCTATATGCGACGGGAATGAGTTTTGCGACATAGTGTTTTGTGTCGCTATATGCGACGTCCGTAATTTCTGCGACATAACCATTTGTGTCGCTGTATGCGACATCCGTGATTAGTGCGACATAGTGGCTTTTGTCGCTATATGCGACATAAGGCTTGATTTAGCGACATAACAACTTATGTCGCAGAAGGCCTGGAGCCTCTGCAACATAACGCGTTGTTGGCCGGAAAATTAGCCGAAAAGGTGTTTTCCGGCCTCCGTTTGACTTGAGACTTTTACCCAACCCGTATTTGGACATTTCAAGCTTAAATAAACAATTATAAGCTGAAAACAATCGAAAATGAGAGGTGTTGGGATTTTGTCGGAAACTTACGAAGTTAACGCCGTGAAAATCCGGAAATATGGGGTTGTAGATCGTGACACGGTGGTTCTTTTCTTCCAAATGAGCTCAATGATTTGATGATGTTTGGTGGTGTTTTTGGTGGATTTTATGATGGTGGTTGTGTTTGGTTTTGAGAGAAAAGAAGAAGGAGAAAGAGGAAGAGATGTAAGAAATGAGAAGGGAGAAAAAGGAAAGAGGAGGGAAAGAGAGGGGGAAGGGGGGCCCAGCCCACTTGGGTCCCACCCAAGTGTGGTTGGCTCCAAACTTTAATTCCTGTATTTACGCTCCGTGCGGTGTTCATTTTCCCGATCGTTTAAATGTTAAATAATTATTTTATACGTTTAAATATATGTTTAAAATACGAATGTTTATTCAATATATTTGTTGAAGTATTTTGCCAAATACTTAATAACTTACATGGTTTCGTTTGTTTGCATGTTAAATGTTTAAGTCACGTAGACGTTTATCATACGATACGAAATGTAATTGAAATATTATCAAAATAATATTTTGGGTATGATATCGTTATTAAATAATTTTATATTATTCAATAAAATTTATCACCAACGTCTGTATTTACTTGAACCGATTTACTTTCGATTTGAAACTTGTACGATTTAATCAAATCGCATATTCGTATATATTCAACAATATATATATTTCGATACATTAATTAGCCTAAACCAACTAATTAAATGTATTAACAACTGATTAGGTAGTAATCACTAGTCCTAATTTGGCGGGTGTTACATTTATGATGGTTAAATATGTGCTTCAAACAGACAAAATACTGGGTAGTGTCATTAATAATACCTAGACATGTTAAACCCTAATTAAACCAATAGTTTAACATACATAGGATGCAATCAGTATTTTCCGTGATAAAACCAAATAGACGATTAGGTGTTAAGAAAGGTCAGTAAACACAATTGTGGTGTGTTGCCTTATGCCTGCACCCTAGATATATTAAGGGTTACTTTGTCAAACAAAGTTCAGGGGTGTTTGAAAACAGCCTGATCTGATCAGAATCATAATAACCTAGGATTCCAATAACATATATTTTTAGGGTTTCACCTAAACGTAGGGTCCTAGTGTTTACACCGAAAGTATGTCTGCTCTTTATCTGGTAAATCTCCAATCAAATTTATAATGAACATCATCCCGAAACCCTGATTATCCAAGTTTCAACAATCACATCTCTACGTGTCTGCTCACCCTTTATCTTTTATTTCCTCCATTTATTTTATTGCACTTAGGATAATTAGAAAACCAAACCTACCAAAAATCTATCTACCTACCCCTATCCTATTTGCAACCATAATCTTTGGTGATCAGCTTCATTTCAATTGGCTCTGATAAAAGAACGACCTCGAGTTATACTTACTGCTTGCTCCCAAGGTAGGTAGTACTTATAGTTTGAGCCCCAGGTCATATAAATTTAAAACACACTGTCTGTCATCTTTGTTGCTGTTGGAACAATGACCGGAGTCAAATCCGACCGACGGATAGGGACGCGACAAGTTTTTAGCGCCACTACCGGGGATCGTTGAGCGTTACGATTTGAAGCCGCCTTAGGTATTTTAGCATTTAGGAGATCCTTTCCAATTAGGTTTTCCCGAACTTAGTTGGCAGTTAATTGTTTTTCCTTAGAATAGTTTAGATAGTTTAAATTAGTTAAAAATGAAAAATTCAAATATATCTTTCTACGATTCACTTCCGTCTAGCCCCATTTCTCCACTCGCCCACAAGATGTCTGAAGAAATGATGGCCATTGATGACGACGAGTTCTTCACCTGCTTAGAACAAGAGTTGGAATCTGACGTCTACTCTTCATCTTTATCCTCTTCTCACCAGAAGATCTCAACTTCTGCCTCTAGCATTCTAAGCTATCAGGTTATACCTGCTCCTGAGATTTCATATTCCTTAGAAGAATTCTTTCAATTCCCTACCACATCTGGTCTTTCCGAGAGTAACTCTGAACATCTTCAACCCTTTCGTTTTCCACCTGTTGAAGAACGTCTTCCACCATGGAATCAAGAAGTTTATGAATACCCTCCGAAATCACCTATCTTTGTAAACCTTGTACCAGAACCTGAGTATACCATCTCTCATGTTGTTGATAGGACTCTACCAATCAAACCTAAAGAAACAGGTTGGTATTCTCCAGGAGACTTGGTATTCCTGATCCTGAGCCTTACATGTACCGATGCGGTCCACCACCACCAGCCATAGCACCACCACATACATCCATCCCATCACATACCACTCATCCACCATCACCCGCTGTCCGGACCACACCAGTACCAGAGCAGGTCCAATCAGTTGAGATCGAGATACCGGCAGTACAGCCAGTGATTCCTGCACCTGTGATTTCTCATCCTACTACGCCCAGCCATTTGCCGGCGGATCTTTTCACGCTGACATAGTTTACTTGGGTTCAGATGCTTTGTCATTTGACACTTCTGGGATGTTGCTGAACCTGGGATCGATCTCTTCCTGAGTTGTACCTACAGAGAGCATGCTGCGTCAGGCTTACATGACATTGCTTGAGCAAGCAGGGGTTACTTCTACTATCTTGTTGGAGTGGGGCTACACTGATCCGATGAGACTGCCAGCTGCTACCCTCAGAGACATATTGATTCAGCTCAAACTGATCAATGCTGAAGAATAGGGACAAAGAGTATCTAGTGGCCAGCATTCCATCGTAGCACCATCTGCAGCACCAGCTCCTACTCAGCATACTGATGCACCTGACTAGGGATCACCAGCCTCATAGACCTACCCCATCTACATCATTTGACTTTGATTTCAGACATTATTATTATTATTATGCTATTACTTATTATGTTTTTATTTCTTTCCTTTTAAAATAAACCAAAATGTTGTGATTAACGCGCGTGGTGACTGACGAGATGACGCACATTCAAGAAGAAATCCATGAAGGCACTTGCTGATTACGGAGCATTCAAACATCTCATGGAGGGTTCTCGTTCTTCTCAAAAACTTCCTTGTGTCCAAGCACTTTAAAGAACTAAGTGTAGGATCAATCCCCCACTACAAATACTTATCGAAATCACTCCAACTTCTTCAAAATCTAATGTATGGGATTCTACACCATAAGAATCCCTACTTAAAGAGTTGGAGTGGATTTCTGATAACATTGGATACATGACACCGGATAACCCAATTGAAGATAACCGACCTTCAAGAAGAATGTAGAAGAAGGCTCTCCTCGACAACTTTCCTGCAATCCTTTCATAAGCTTCAAAATGCTTAAGCGTTATCTGGGGAGTTTCTTAACCCTCTATCCATTTCATGATCACATATATTTTGTCTTGATAGTTTGTTATAATCTATACCCTATACTGATCTTATTACTAAAGTGTGGGATTCAAACCCAAATTTTACACTTAAGAAACATTTTCTTACATGTTCAAACTCTAAGTGTGGCATTTTTACCTTTAGTAAAACCCAACTCATGAGAACATTAGGGACAATGTTCCTTTAAGTGTGGGATAGCTAGGTATAGAATACCTTGGATAATTTTAGGAAATTTTTATGTCTAAAATAGCATTACTCAGAAAATGTTTCACCAAATCAACAATTTTTCAAACAAATTTTCAAAAATTAAAAAATTATGAGTTAAATCGTAAGATTAACTCTAAGTATTTTGAGTTTAAATACTTTTGAAAGGAATCATTCTCAAAATATGAGTAAGTTATTTTGGAATATAGGGAAAATAAGGTAGAAATTTGTTGAGCAAGAAACGATAATCTAAAAGAAGCATGGCTAGGCACATACACCCCTATTTTGTAGTGAGGTATCTTGAGCCTAATAGCATTCATCCTTAATGCTTCAATTTCATTTCTTGTGTGTGCGGATGCTTGCATCTTAGAATTAGAACTTGCTCCAGACATACGTTTAAAGACCACATTGATGTGTGTGAGTGCCCTAGATGTTGGACCTAAGTGATGATCGACTTCTATTGAAAGGCGGAAACAAGCAATAGCACTAATCACTAATAAATGCAAACCGAAACGATTGAATTAAACCAAGTAAACGAGTTTATTAGCTTTGAATAATGTAATGGTAATGATTACAGGTATGCTTAGTCGACAAATGGAGCTAGGGTTTCGTCAACCCTAGCCGAAAACCCGTAGGTTTGTATTTATACTAGAATTCTGGCCGACATGCGTCACTTCTGGAAGTGTCGCATGTGGCCGCCTTAATGCGTCACTTACCTAAGTGTCACTATGCGTCACTTAGGCAAGTGTCGCCTAACATAAAACTTAAGTGTCGCATCATATAAAATCTATATTTCTATCAAACGACTAACGACACTTTTACAACTCGATAGACCAACTGACAGACAAACTAATATGCATCAACAAACTCCCCCGTGTCTTCAGCTTGGTCTTCAAAATCTTTGAGTCTTCAACTATTTCCAGCCAGCTAGAAATACACTACCAGCATGTACCCCATTGGCTACGCAGATATCGATAATCTTCTGAAATTTAATGGCTTCTGCTCTATCTCTTTCTTTGAACTGAATCTTTTATTCTGATGTAGTCTTTTCATGTCTTGTACAGAAAGATTAATCAAACTCAGAGGGACAAATACACAAAATCTATTTCTCTTCAGACCCCACATAGACCTCTTTTTAGGTTGAACATCATCCCAAGCTGTTTTCTCTTCATTTTCCAAATCTGCATCTAAAGACTCCGGATCCGTAGCTGGTTCGGATTTTGGAATAAACACAATCACAGCTTCACCCATAATATCATCGTATTCCCAGTATAACAACCTATTCAAAAAGTCCAAAGGAATGATCTCTAAAGGTATCTTCTGTAAACATTTTGCTGGTGGATAGATCATCCTTACAATTGGTTGTCGTGTAACCGGATCCAACTTCTTCATAAACTTATATCTCATACCCAACGTCGGTTTAATCAGATTATACTTCTTTCTGTTAATTTCCCGACGAATAACCACTTGAAAGAAATCTGCTCGTGAATCTCGACGGTTGATCAAGGGTATCTGAGACAATCTTTGAAGCTCACATTTTGGCAAAGTACTTATTTTATAAAACTTTAAGTTGAAGTATTGAATGCCATCACTCCTTTTAATCATGAATACCGAATTATTTTCATCAAACTTCCAGCTTTTTATCAAACCCGTATAATCAGTTCTGAATTTGTAAAATTTACACGTAACAGGTACCTCAACTCTAGGTTTAAGCACTATGTCAGGCTTTATCATTGAGGGTTCAGCCATAGAAGCTGATTGCTCATTAGTTTCTGTCTCAGAAGCATGACCTGATTCATCTTCTGAAGAATCTAATTCGATAATAGGAGCATTATCATAACATTCATCACTTTGGAGCTGCTCCCCCTCAACCTCAACATCATCATTTCCTTCAAAGAAACAATCCTCTGCCACTGGATCATTTATCACATCTTCCTCAGGTATCGATTTATTTTCATTCATCATATTTTGAAGAAATGTAAGATCTACATACGAATAGTCAACAACAATTGGTCTTGCCTGACCCTGAACCTCAACAAAGTAATCCAAAGAGATATTTTCATTAATTGCAGAAGGTTGTACATTTTCTGGTTCTGGGGGAGGCGTTACATTTGTTTCCAAGGTACGCTGACCTTCCTCCCCCGAAACAATAGTAACAGACTCCAACTCTAGCAACCTAGAATCTAACTCGGAGACCTGTAGCTTTAACTCATCCACCTGTGCAGCTTTAAGCTCTAACTCCTTGATCTGAGAAGCCTGAGCCACAATAATCGCGTTCTGATCATCAAATCTTTTCGTCAAACTCTCCATCTGAGCAAGCAGCATCTGAATCGATGGCAAATCAGTCTGTGGTGGAAGTGGTGGTCGCTGAGAAGTATGCTGAGTGGGTTCCTCAATAACAACCGTAGTCCGCTGGCATCTTCGAAGAGGTAAATCTGCATAAGAAGGTGAAGACCCAGCAGGACGTTTGCCTGGATTCCTCGGGACGTGGACCCTGCCAGCAGAAATCCATCTCAAGATACGCTTAAAGCGTCGAGGATCAGCTATTTGAATACCATCCAGAGCAGTTGATGGGGGCACGTCACCCTCAGAATCGGGTGGTGTGGGCCCACCATCATCAGAATCATCCTCAACCCGATCAACACGATCAATATCATCTAAATCCTGAGCGATCTCAGTGTCAACCAGGTCATCCTCATTGACCGGAGGAATTACCTCATCCTCAAAACCATCATTGATCGGCGCAACATAGTTCTCATTGACTATGTGCCCGAAAAGCTCACGGTCAGCCAAAACTTGCTCACCCTTTGGCGCAAGTTTGCAGTCATTGAAGACTCGAAGAAGCATAGGTGTCGGCACCAGAAGGGATCGCTGATCTGGAGCTATCTCAAGATTCAAATCATTTAATAATAACTGCACAAACCTTGGATACTGCAGCCATTTATCCATACCAGCTCGGATATTCTCAACCATGTTACCAAAAATATAACCGCTGAAGTTATACGGTTTATTGTAGATTATGGCCAACATGAGAGATAACGTAAGATGACTTGCGGCGTCATATCCTCCCTTCCTCGGAGATAAACAAACGATCACGATATGACACAAATATCTCCAAACCCTGCAGAGATATTGCTTGCGAAAATCAGAAAGCTGATTCGCCGGATAACCCATACGCTGAAGTCCCCCGTAGATAAACGTGGTTGGGAACATAGTTGGCATTGTAGAATTGTCATCAAACTGGAGAACCCGTCTAATGGAGTTCTCGGTAATCTCGATCTCTTCACCAAACATCGTTGACACAATCCTTGGGACATCACCCTGAGTCCGTATTAATGCGTGATCGTAAAACTCTTCAACTTGATTCATATAAACCGGAGTAGAAGCAGTATTAGCGTGATAAATCCTCGAACGTCGAAGGAACTCGATCATAGGCCTGAAAGGAGACGAATTGGCGTGCGTAGACTCCAAAAATGTAGTAATGTTGTGACGGGTGTTGGTGCGGCGGTAATAGTTTTGTAGGTCAGCCATCTGTAAGCTAAAATACGAAACAAAAATAACAAAAATCGTTATAGAATTAGCACGAACACACATAACCTAAAAAACGAAATTCTGATTTAGGCGTCACTTAGGGTAAGTGACGCATAACTACTACCGACACTTAGGAAGTGTCGCGGAAAACAGTGCTCAAAATCAGAATTAAAGTATAGCGTCACTTATGGTAAGTGACGCTATCAAGCGTCACTGGTGTAAGTGACGTTGCCAGATCATGAGTCTTTATATACGACACTTAAGAAGTGTCGGGTCAATATCATGCGGCATTTAACAGAGTGACGGTATCATAAGTGAGTCACTTAGGAAGTGACGGTATAAGTGACGTTATAGACAAAAGCGTCACTTAGACAGTCACTTAAGAGAGTGACGCATGAGTGGGCGTCACTAGGATTAGTGACGGACTTAAATGATAATCTAAGTACATGCGTCACTAAGAGAGTCACTTCAGAAGTGACGCAATAATAAGCGTCACTGATGAAGTGACGGTATAAGTTTCAAATTACCAAGTAGCATCACTTATGATAAGTGACGCAACGATGAAGATCATCGTGTCACTGTTCATGCCCAGAAATAAAATTTGGGGGTTTTCGAAATTGAAGTTATCACTTCGTACGCATGTAAAAAACGAGTGAAATACACCATTTAATATCAGAAAACATTAACAAATCAAGCCCCAAATTTGATGATTTCAAGGAAACCCAAAAACCGTAACCCTAATTCGAAATTAAAACGCGAATACAGAAAGATAAAGGTTAAAATTAGTACCAAATGAGTCATGTGGATGAGGGGAACAAGAATATCACGATCGAATGCGTAAACAAAGCGTGAAAAGTCAAAACCAGATCGAAAATCACTAACAGAAGAAGTGACGCAAAGACACAAGTAGTGACGGTATGTCAGAGCAAGTGTCGGTATAAGAATTTGAAAAGTGGTGAGGTTGAGTGTCATTGGACAGGGTATTTATACAAAACCCTAGTATGCGTCACTCAACCCGGCACTTATAGCGTAGCTTAACCCGGCACTTACAGCGTCACTAGTGTAAGTGACGCAATATCGTATGCGTCATTGGTGGCGTCACTTATGGAAGTGACGCAACATGTCACTTTTAGTGAAAAGTTTGCGATTTTATCGATTTTTGCGTTGTGATTTCGGTTGTCAAATTTGAAAAGGTAAATATAACTTGGATAAAATCTAAAAGTAAACTAACTTATAGAAAATACAAGAACACGTAAAAGAAAGAAAATCTACAAATAGAAAATGTAACACATTCTTTTTGGTGACGGAGTTGAAATAATCTGTTTAGGGATCATATCGGAGTAACATGCATTTATTAGGAACAGTAAGTGTTATTTCGATTATCAGTATATTTGTCCACTTTAAATTTACTTGACATGTTAGAAACACTTTTTATAAAAATTATTTCAAAACGATTATTAGTATAATTGTCCACTTTAAACATGTTACACTCATATTTCCATTGACAGAGAGAATATAAGAAAATCAAATTTAAGAATCAAGTCAGCGGTGACAGGTCTGTACTGACGTACAACAGAGCGACATAGCTTGATTCAGGTTTAAGAAAAACCAGACTTGGTCAAACCATTTTGGCGACCGTGTAAGGTATCTTAATTTGAAAGACTTTGCAAGTACTTTGACTTGTGTTTGCTTAATTTTTAAGTATATATTAACAGAGACCAGGTCTATACTTACGTATAACAGAGGAAACTGTCAATATATACCCCCAAATGATATCAAATAAACTCCTTTCACGAAAACATGTCTAGCATAAGTAAGAAATTAAGACTTGTGTCATACATCTAATGATGTTATACCATGTGAAATAGACAATTAACTATTAGGCTTCTTAAGAGATCTCAAAAAGTTTTGCATAACATGCCTACTAATATATCGTATGATGAAGACAATGTTTATAAAAAACTGTTTTCAGCACATCAGATAAATCTACTGACACATCCAAGATAAACCTTAAAATTCCATTTTATGCATGTCACCCGATGTACTATCATATCCCAAGTTGTTTACGGACACAACTTCAACGTCTATTTTAAAATGTAGCAACGGTGCATTTCTTTAATACTAAAAAGTATAAAGAGTGGTTGTTGCGTTGTTTTTTTTTAACACACATAAAAAGACATAAATTACGTTCCAAGTTACAAATTACTTATTAGCGATAAAGAACCTTAAACCAATCATGTTGATTAGTTCATCAAATCGAGTACGCGAAAAAGCTTTTGTGAAAAGGTCAGCATTCTGCTTTAGGGTGTCTATGTGGACAAGGTCTATCAGGTGTTTTTCATAGCAATCCCGTATAAAGTGGAACCTAAGTTCAATGTGTTTAGTCTTAGAGTGCTGTACGGGATTATAACCTTGAACAACCAATCGAGCTTTATTCCGAATCACGATACCCCGATCATCCATCTTATTTCGAAATACCCATCGAGTGCCGGTTAAATGAGCACCTTTGGGTAACGGAACTATATCCCATACGTGCAGCTTGTTGAACTGCTGCAACTCTTCTTGTATGGCCTCGACCCAGGATGGATCTTTTAAGGCCTCATCAACTTTCTTAGGTTCAATTTGGGATAAATGACAAGAATTTATCCGAGCAACCAAGTTTAACATTTCTTGATTTGGATTTTGCTTCACTTGGTGCCTTGTTTGAACAGCAGCATTAGGATCACCGATAATATTATCGATGGGGTGATCCCTGTGTATACGTGTGACGGGGATTAACTCCGGTGCAAGTACTAACTCCAAATTGTTCATGTCCCCTTCAGTAACAGGAATAGTGTTAGTCGCAGGAGCAGTAGGACTTTCAGGTTGCACAGGAGGTTGAAGTTCCGTATCATCTTCATTAGAGAAAAGGTGAGAATGGACCAATTCTTCTTCTTCGTCATCTTCCTCTAACGGTGGCATGTTGGGATCATCTGGATGTTCTGTTGCATTAGTCGTTCCTGAAGTCGAAGGAACATCCGAAGGTGGAACAGTAGGCAATGGTGTGGATGTAGTAGATAGTGGTGTGGGTGTTGAAGTAGGTGTTGGAGTAGGTTTTAAGGTACATGTGTCT
Organism: Pseudognaphalium luteoalbum; assembly: GCA_963422505.1. NCBI lineage: Eukaryota > Viridiplantae > Streptophyta > Magnoliopsida > Asterales > Asteraceae > Pseudognaphalium > Pseudognaphalium luteoalbum. Next base: position 41,548,167 of record OY730197.1, read on the forward strand.
TGAAATAGACTGATGCCATGAAGTAAGGTAACTAACTCCTCCTCTTCACCATCTTCTTCGGGTATGTCAAACGAATTAAATACATCCTTATAATTGAATAACCATTCAGGACCCATTCCTTGAGGAGGATCCGTGTAACGCAGGCATTTTACCTCAAAATGCTCTTCCACCTGGTGTGTTGATTTAATGTAGACTCTTTTGTTCGAAGAGTTGACTGAATAGCGAAGGAAAATTCCTTCAACGGCTTTAGCTCCAAACTTTGAGACCTTGTCTTTTGAGACCATAATCAAACACGGACACCCAAATGGCTCTAGAAACTGCAAAGTGGGCTTACGGTTATTGAAAAGTTCATAACAGGTCTTATTCTTTTTCTTAACCGTGAGCACGCGATTTAGAACGTAACAAGCAGTACTGACTGCTTCTGCCCAAAATATGATAGGAAGCTTTGAATCAGCCAGCATAGTCTGAGCCGTCTCGATAATAGTCCTATTCTTACGCTCTGCAACTCCATTTTGTTGAGGAGTTCTTGGGGCACTGAACTGATGATCAATACCTTTTGTGGCACAGTATAACTCAAGAGTTGAGTTCTTGAATTCAGTTCCATTGTCACTTCTCAGTCTCTTTACCTTTAAGTTGCACAGATTTGCCAACTTATCCAACAAATACACCAAAATATCTGGTGTTTCACTCTTTGCACCTAGAAAGTATACCCACGAAAATCTCGAGTAGTCATCGGTGACTACTAAGCAGTAAGATCTACCGCCTATGCTCTTAGTTGATATAGGACCAAACAGATCCATGTGTAAGAGCTCCAGTGGTGCAGCAATGGAATTCACTATCTTCGACTTATGGGATTTCTTGTGAAGTTTCCCTTTATGGCATGCAATGCAGTCATCTTTTAAGGCAAATGACTGTTTTGGAACTCCATTTACCAAATCATTGTTTATTAAAAAATTCATCTTACGAAAATGGATGTGTCCCATTCGTCTATGCCACAATAGTGATTCCTTTTCCGAAGCCTTTGACAGGAGATAGGTGTATTCATCTGTAGTCTCCACAGTTCGCATATTCATTACATAGGTGTCGTTTCTCCGTGGCGCCCTCAAAAGCACCCATTCTTCAGGGATAACGAAACCTGGCTTCAGTATCACACATTCCGTCTTTGTGAACGCAGTGGTAAAGTCCTTATCACAGACTTGTGAAACGCTCAGCAAGTTGTGAGTAAGTTGAGCCACATATTTCACATTCTCGAAGCTAACTTTCCCGTTAGTTAGCGTTCCCTTTCCCGTAATGGTTCCTCTTGTATCTCCAGCAAAAGCAACATGTCCTCCGGCATGTGGTTTAACATCCGTCAAAAGAGACACATCGCCAGTCATGTGTCGCGAACAACCACTATCCATAAACCATTCACTATCCTTAACACGTTCTGACTGCTGCAACACATAAAGTAAGGAGATTAGTGAGAAACGGTGACCCAAGCCTTTACAGACTTAGGTCTACCAAGGTCATCAACAATAATCACATCGGACAGAACTTTATTTTTTAACAAATTAGAATTTTCATCTAATGTGTTATTGTTGATGACAGAAGAGTCACTAACAGACTCCTTTCGTTTCCAAACTTTAGGTTGTTCGGAAATTGGTTTGGGAGTAACATCGGGCTTTTGTTTTGGCAAAGGTTTTTGCCCAATATTACTCGACTTTTCAGCAGGCTTGGGAGAGGTTGAGTAACGCCTAGGTGGAGATTTTGAAAATGAATTTCTGTAAACAGATGTCCTAGGCATTTCTCTCCCATAATGCTGATGAGACAGTTTGGGACATTCACGAATCAAATGTCCTTGTCTTTTACAGTAAAAGCATGATCGGTTCTCAACAACTGGTTGAGGCTGAGGATTTACCACAGGAGTAGGAGAAGCATTTCTAGAACATGAACATTTCGTGCACGTCTTAGTAAACGCTTCTTTTGGTTGAGAGGTTGAAGTAGAAGGTTTATCACAAAAATCATTTGCACGTGTAGCTTTATGTTGCAAAATCTTTACAGGTGACTGTAAAGTTTGAGATTTTGTAGTTAAAACCTTATTCTTTTCCTTTTTAGGTTGAACCTTAATTGTAGGTTCAAACTTTGAAACCATTTTGACAAATTTTACTTCAACCTTCTTTTTAAATTCAGGATACTCCTGATCAGTAATATCCTCAATCTCAACAATCTCCTCAATTCTAACTGGAGATTCACATTCTGACTTAACAAACTGAGGTGAAGGATACTCTGACTATTTGGTTTTCTCCTTTGCCTGTTTGTTTTGATGATTGACCTTAGACTTGACCCCATATAACAGTGCATAGTCAACTGGAATCTCTTTGGTGCCTTCCTTAACTGGCATAGGACAGTATTCAGTGGGAGGCGGGACTACAGTATAACCTAGTCCTGTCTTAGTTTTACTATCTGTCCTTTGCTTGTTAAGGATTTCGTTGAAGGCAACCGTAGAAGAAGAGGAACCTAGAATCTTACTTTTATATTTGTCATATTCAACTTTCAGATCAGATAGTTCCTTTCGCAAAAGATCTATTTCAGCAAGATAACTATTAATAGCATCCTGTTGACTAAAAACCTTAGATTTATACCTAAGTGTGTCCTGTTGATAAGCCTCAATTTTCTTATCATACAATTGTTCATTGGCTTTTAGGTATTTATTCGACTCACTAAGTTTTTCAACCTTTTTTCTTATGTCTACGTTATCTTCTTGAAAGCACCTTAAAGATTCAGTTAACTTAATGCATGAGATACAGTTCAAAGGTTCTTCTGGTTCATTGCGTACCTCATTAGAAATGTGAGCCACGAGACACTATTGATAATTATCAGCATACATGCTCCAGTCGGTGTTGGTAGGCTCAAAGACAACTATTGCATCAGCTGTCGCTTGTTTCACCTCATCTTTCTCTGGAGTTCTGGGAGCATCAGGCTTCGTGAAACCCGATGGAGGAACTTTGGGTTTCTCACACTCTCTCGCAAAATGTCCCAGATTCTGACAGTTATAACAGCGAACCTTGCTTTTATCAAAACCAAAACTGGTTTTGCCATCTCCTTCCAAACTCCTGCGACCAGTTCGTTGCAAGAATTTCTGAACTCTCCTTGATATCATGGCAATATTCCAATTTAAGTCCATTTGCTCAAGATCATCGTAATCTAGTTGAGCATAATCTTCTTTGGCAAGTTCTAAAGTAGAATTCGGTTGTGAAATCAAATCCTTGTAAGAGCTGAGAAAGGCTGTATAGATAGCAGCCTGCTCTTGAATTGCAGGGGACACTGGAACTTGCAGTTGTGACCCTTGTGAGGGTCCAAAAGCATACACCGGATGATGAACTCGGGTAGATTGCAATGAAGGGTGAAGTGGAGAACTTGTAGAAGAAACAAAAGCCATTCCACCATAAGTCTTTCCGGTGTTGACTTTTCATCCATATAACGTCGGGTCTTGAACAAAACCACCCGACTTACATTCTTTCTTCTTCAACTCCATCACATGGGCTTGAAGAACACCAATTAGCTCATCTAAGTTCATCGTGGCTAATTCTTGACTTTCTTTCAGAAACTGTACTTTAACATCCCAACTACTCAGTAGAACGTCCAACAGCTTCTTGTTTATTTCAATCTGAGGGAAATTATATCCACCCTCAGTCAACTCACTAACCAACTGTGAGTATCTGGTAAACACACCCGAAGCTGTTTCATTAAGCAGAGAATCAAACAGATCATACTGTTTCTTGATCAGTTCCAATTTAGCCTCCTTGTACTTCTGATTTCCACCACATCTCATCTCAATAGCCTTCCAGAGATCGTATGCTATGTCATGTGTTTTGAAGAGGCATAAGACATCTTTAGTAAGGCACATGCAGATGGCTGAATGAGCCTTCCTTTCAATATCATACTACTTTTTCTCTTCAGGAGACATGGCTTTGTATGTTTTGGATGGAGGGATACCACGATAGTCTCCCTCAGCTACAGGAGCTTCATATCTTTCTCTGAGCGGACCCCAGAGATCTGGACAGTGGAAATCTACATACTGTTCAAATCTATCACGCCAATATGCGTAATCCATATCAGTTGTAAATAGTGGAGGTTTATTATTGGAACCAACATCATGATTTTGTTTTAGCATATCTCTAATTCCCCGAATATCCTCTTTATCAGCAACAGCAGCCATTAAAAAATTAACCTGAAAATTAACTCAAAAAACGAGAACTTGCAAACTAATTAGTACCAAAGGCGTCACTTGGTAAGTGACGCACTCAAGTGTCGCAACGACTAGCGTCAATTGGTAAGTGACGCTATCTAGTGACAGATGAAGTGACTGATGACACTGTAAGCAAGTGTCGCTCAATCTAGCAATTGACGCACTCAAGTGTCGTACTTGAGTGACGCACTAGAACAAATAGGCGTCACTAGTAAAAGTGACGTAATAAATCAAAAGGCGTCACTAACGGAAGTGACGCAAGAAATCAAACAGGCGTCACTAGCAGAAGTGACGCTTGGCACTCAAGTGACGTGCTAAAGTGACGCACGTGAGTGACTGTAGATTAAAATAGACGACACTTAAGTTAAGTGTCGTATAAACCTCAAATGACGTTCCAAGTGACGCGTCCAAGTGATGGTAAAACCCTAATTTGAGATTACGAAGTGCCGCTATAAGTGACGCGTTCAAGTGACGCAGCGAGTGTCGCAAAAACGGCTGTAAAATCCCAAAAACCCTAAAATTCAAATTTTGGTAAACCAAACGAAAATTCCTTGAACCCTAATGAACGAAACCTGTAGTAAATGATGAATATCTTCTGGAAATCACCTTATTAACTCGAAATCCATAGTTATTCTCAATTCTTGATCCGAACGAAACCGAAATCAATCCAAAACGTCTTCAAAACGTCAATCTAGTCACCTAATTAGCTCTGATACCAGTTGTGAGTGCCCTAGACGTTGGACCTAAGTGATGATCGACTTCTATTGAAAGGCGGAAACAAGCAATAGCACTAATCACTAATAAACACAAACCGAAACGATTGAATTAAACCAAGTAAACGAGTTTATTAGCTTTGAATAACGTAATGGTAATGATTACAGGTATGCTTAGTCGACAAATGGTGCTACCAGTTGTAAGTGCCCTAGACGTTGGACCTAAGTGATGATCGACTACTATTGAAAGGCGGAAACTAGCAATAGCACTAATCACTAATAAAAGCAAACCGAAACGATTGAATTAAACCAAGTAAATGTGTTTATTAGCTTTGAATAACGTAATGGTAATGATTACAGGTATGCTTAGTCGACAAATGGTGCTAGGGTTTCGTCAACCCTAGCCGAAAACCCGTAGGTTTGTATTTATACTAGAATTCTGGCCGACATGCGTCACTTCTGGAAGTGTCGCATGTGGCCGCCTTAATGCGTCACTTACCTAAGTGTCGCTATGCGTCACTTAGGCAAGTGTTGCCTAACATAAAACTTAAGTGTCGCATCATATAAAATCTATATTTCTATCAAACGACTAACGACACTTTTACAACTCGATAGACCAACTGACAGACAAACTAATATGCATCAACAATGTGTACCGTACGCGGTTAGGTGCAATTAGATGACCTTGACATTCCCTAGGATATAAACCCAATTCTTACATATCTCTTCAAGCCCAAAACCCTTCCGATACTTATTTTCAGTATCAATGATCCGCCTAGTAAACCCTGTTGAGCCTAAACCTTTCGTTTCATAAAAACCCTCATACTCAACCCCTACTCACCAAAAATTCCCACAACCTTATCTTAGAATTTCTAAGGTCGTGAAAAACATCTATTGGAACATCCTCTTCAATTATGCTCCAAAGTCTTCCTCTTCTGTGTACTCTAAAGTCAAAGTGCGAAAAATTGGCACGATGAAAAGAATTGAAGTTCAAGATCAAAGATCATAATTCAGGAAAGGGTTTATGAAGGAATCAAAACAAAAACATCCTTAGAAATTCTCTGGCAAAGAAATTATGAAGAAGAATAGAAAATAAAAAGTAGAAAATCAAGAAGAAAAAAAAATAGTTCCATCAAATAAAGCTGAGTGCTTCAAGTATCACATTCTCAAGAAAAATTTGATAGAAGATGAATAGCTATAGAATCCTCCGTTCCGTTCTAAAATAAGTTTTTCACTATCTTAGCGTTTTAAGATGAGTCAAACCCTTACAACAAAAAAACATACCACTATCCTTACCCTTACAACCTCACCAAACACTACAACCCGTTGAATATCTTGGGATAGTTAGCACCATCCTCACCTAAGTGGTGGAGATCCGATTCTCGACCAAACCTATGACGATGAGTGCTGCATGATTGGCTTATTGAGCGATTTTGTTTGTTCTAGAAAGTTAGGAAACCCGACACACTTTGAGTGAATTGAGTGACCACCTTTAGTGTGATCGCCTAGTCATGTGTACTCCAAGATCATGAGAGTTGGTAGTATGCCTGAGAAAGTCGATTCTTGTTTCTGAAAGGATCATTTTATCCTTCTCCGTATTCTCGAATAATCTTGCTTTTATTAGAAGTGGTATCTTTTGGAAATCATTTTGACTCACCTTTAAAAACCAAATTTTAAAATGTTTTCTCTCGAACTGAGTGTTGCTTGAGGACAAGCAACGTCTAAGTGTGGGATAACTTGATGTGACTGAAAAAGTCATGTTTTTAAGGGCAATATTCCACACTTTTTGGACACATATTTAGTGAAAACATTCCAAAATGATTATTATTTACTAAAATTCACTAAAGTAATCTAAATTTAGGCGTTGCTGCAAAAATCACTAAAAACGTCCAAATAACAAGCAAATCAAAGAAAATAAACGTGACCTTACAAAATTCACATGCTAACCTCATCATATGATAAAACGGGTAAAATTGAGACGGGAAAATCAAGAATCATGCAAATCGGATAAAGAACAGAGAAGATACGAGAATAACAGACACCTATAAAGTCATTCCGGCTATGCCTGAGCTCTACACATAAAATTTCCATGAGACTAGCATCATTAGAAGCGTAACGGAATTAAGAAGCCACAGGCGAAAGAATCAGGTCAAATGGACGCATAACGAAGGAGATACGCGCATTTTAAGCAACGAACGCAATCAGGCAGAGCCCGTATACGGCCTAGGTAACCGTATACGGCCCCACAAAGAGCGTATACGGCCCCTCTAAGCCGTATACGGCCTCTTGTACCCCATATCCTGCTCCGTTTGCTTGTACGTGCTGCTTCGCGAGTTATACGTGTGATTTTGAGCTTTGCCTATAATTAGGGAATACCCCCTCCTCATTCAAGACACCTCAACATCTTCACAACTTTCTCATTTCATTTTCCTCATTTCTCTCATTTTTCTTTCATTCTCTCTCTCTACTTTCTATCTCTAGTCTCTCTCTAGAGTTCTAGAGGAGAAAGGTTAGGGTTTCGCTTATGGTTTTTCAAGTTCAAACTATTTGTAATCCTCAGTATTACACTATTGTATTCCCGGTGATATCTAAACTTTACTTACTGTTATAATGCTTGTGCTTTATGTTATTTCAGTTTGTATTTTACCTATTGCCATCTTTATGGAGTAGTTTAACATTGTGATTGTTGGAATGTAGATATTAGGAGTAGGGATGATATTAAATTAATATTTCATTTATATGATTGGAAATTGTTATGCTGTGTATCTGGTTAAGCTTATCCTGAATATAGATCTAGTTTCTCGTCACCCTTTCCAGACTTTCACGTGACTGTTGCCCTAGGATAGGATCTAATCAACCCTAATACTATGAAAATACAGTTATCTCCAGATACAGTATGAAACTATGAACTTTCCTTGTTAAGGCACGGTACTTCGTATAGCGTTGGAAACACCTCGTGTGGAGTACAAATACGTGGAAGCTAAGGAAATGCCATAGGATTGTTTCATCGTGGATTACCTAGAAGTAACCCTTCTAGAACTGTGGTCTAGGAATCAAAGCTGTGGAAATGCTCATGCACTCTACACCATTAGTACACTTCAGATCTGGAACATTGTGGAAATACTTAAATGCCCAGTACACCGTTAGTACATCTAGAAGTTGGAACACTGTGGAAATGCCTAATTGCCCTGTACACCGTGATTATTCCTAGGGATGAACACCTGAATGTAAAAGAGGGTCTATATTTATGATGGTTAAATATGTGCTTCAAACAGACAAAATACAGGGTAATGTCATTAATAATACCTAGACATGCTAAACCCTAATTAAACCAATAGTTTAACATACATAGGATGCAATCAGTATCTGCCATGATAAAAGCAAATAGACGATTAGGTGTTAAGAAAGGTCAGTAAATACAATTATGGTCTGTTACCTTATGCCTGCACCCTAGATATATTAAGGGTTACTTTTTCAAACAAAGTTCAGGGGGGTTTGAAAACAGCCTGATCTGATCAAACAAAGTTCAGGGGGTTTGATAACCTAGGATTCCAGTGACATATGTTTTTAGGGTTTCACCTAAATGTAGGGTCCTAGTATTTACACCGAAAGTATGTCTGCTCTTTATCTGGTAAATCTCCAATCAAATTTATAATGAACATCATCCCGAAACCCTGATTATCTAAGTTTCAACAATCACATCTCTACCTGTCTGCTCACCCTTTATCTTTTATTTCCTCTATTTACTTTATTGCACTTAGGATAACTAGAAAACCAAACCTACCAAAAATCTATCTACCTACCCCCACCCCATCCTATTTGCGACCATAATCTTTGGTGATCCGCTTCATTTCAATTTGCTCCGATAAAAGAACGACCTCGAGTTATACTTACTGCTTGCTCCCAAGGTAGGTAGTACTTATAGTTTGAGCTCCAACTCATATAAATTTAAAACACACTGTCCGCCATCTGTGTTACTGTTGGAACAACGAATGGAGTTAAATCCGACCGACCGATAGGGACGTGACAAGGTACAACGACCATGTTGAGATCATTGATCATCATACACAGATTAGTTGGCAATCCAACTTCTAGCAATTGGCCAGGTTATATGGAGGAGGATACAAACCACATCATAAGTTGGATAGATAAAATGGGCAGAGGTTCAGCTTATAAGTTCTCAAATAGATTAAATTTATACAGGCAGAGTTACAGCATGGCAAATTAAATCATAACTATCCTAACATTGCATACATCACAATAAACATTGATTTGTCTAGCCTAGCATAATTCTAGCTTTCATTCCTAAGCATGCATAATAAGATAACATGATTATAAGAAGAAATACGTGAGATTGTATTAAACCTGAATAAGAGAGTAATACAGAAAAATCTTCACAAATCGGAAGTCTAGGAGTATCTCCGTACAAAAGCTATTAGAAGCTTCTACTCTAAACAATAATCTGCAAGCTTATTTCTAGAGAGAGAAACTAAGCTAGAGAGAGAATATTCTTAGAGAGAGAAAGAAAGAATGAGGTGTGAGGTGTGTTTGAAATGAGTAAATGAGTTGGTTATTTATAGAAAAAGTGTTGGAGGAGAGGTACAAGCCTTTAAGCATCAAGAACAAGCACCAAAGCATCACACGGGGTGAGCAAGCAACAGGGGGGGTCAAATGGTACCCTGGGTACCATTTGGTAGGAAAAAGAGGCACCAATCGGCACCCCTAGTTTCGTATACGGCACCTAGGCTACCGTATATGAAACCTTGGGGGGGGGGGGGTTGGTGCTCCAGTTGTCCTCCGCTGATTTTTCGGTTGCTTGGTTCGTCCGTATCTTCTTCGTTTTAAGCCCGTTTTGCTTGATTCTTACGCCGTTGGATTCATTTTTCCATTATGCTTCTAATGACACTAAGTTTCCCAAATTTAGAGGTGTTTGACTTTTTCATTTTCTGAATGACGATCGGTGAGCTTCCAGACTGCATATCTTCTCCGTCTTTCGTCCGTTTCTTAAGACTCTTTCACCTTCGGTCTTGGATTTTACTATAGAATCATAAAATATAAGTTAAGATCTATTTCTATAAGAATTCTAAGAACGGAATATTTAAGGTGATAGTTTTGCCTCGGTTTGCGTGTTTTTTGGATGTTTTAACCGATTTTTGTAGCAATGTCTGTATTTAGACTACCTTGGTGAATTTTGGTAAATAATGATGGTTTTGAAATTTTTTCACCGAAGAATAGTCCAAAAAGTGTGGAAATAAGTCCTTAAAAACCTGACTTTTTAGGTCACATCAAGTATCCCACACTTAGACGTTACTTGTCCTCAAGCAACACTCATTAATACTCCCTTTGAAAAACATTTTTAAAACCGGTTTTAGGGAGAGTTATGATTTTTCCGTCAGTTACCATTCTCTCTTATGAGTAGATAATTTCAGAAAACAAAGGAAAAATAAGATGATCATCTCGGAAACAAGAAGCGATTTTCATAGGCATACTTCCAACTCTCGCAATCTTGGAGTATACATGACTAGGCGATCTCACAAAAGGTGGTTACTCAATTCACTCAAAATTGTATCGGGTTTCCTATCAATCTAATTCAAACGAAATCACTCATAAAGCCAGTCATGCAGTACACATCGTCATAAGCTTAATCGAGAATCGGATCTCCACCACTTAGGTGAGAACGACGCTAATTATCCCAAGGCATTCAAGGGTTGTAACGTTTTGTGAGAGTTAAGGGGTATGGATAAGGCAATTTTTTGGGTTGTAGGGGTCACTTGTACAAATTTGGGCTTTCGTCACACATGGTCTATTTAAAACGGTCACACATTCCAATATTTATGTGACCAAAGGGCCAAAAAAAAAACTGGACGTTATTCTTTAGCCACACATGAACTCCAATCGTGTGACCATTCTGAAACGTATTTGCCACACCTTCGAACATTTATGTGGCTAAAGGGAACTGCAATTTTTTTGCATTTCATTTAGTCACACATGAAGTTGGAACGCGTGACAAATCTTGTCACACACTTGAACACTGTGACCAAACGCCACTATATGGTCACATGGAGTGATTGTTTATGTGACTAAAGCATAGAGTCGATTTTGTCACACATGATTAAAGTGTAGCCAAAGTCAGGTACATATGGTCACATAAGTTATTATGTGACCATATGTTTAGTGTCTGTTAGAATGGCAAAAGGTAATGTGTTTAGTCACACTAATTTCTAGCCCGATCATGTGACTATATCACATTAGAATAGCCACACCATATCACAAATGTGTATCGAAAGGATGTTTATGGCCACATGTTAGGTGATTATATGTGACCAATATATTCACAACAGTCACGTTTTTAGATATTCATGTAACTATTTTTTAAAGCGAAAATGGGCAAAGACGATTATCATTAAATTTGATATTAGTCACATTGAGTGCTGTTTGTGTGGCTATATCATGAGACCTTATTGGTCACATGGAGTAATGGTTTGTGTGACTATAGCATAGAGTCGATTTTGTCACACATGATTTAAGTGTAGCCGAAGCCAGGTACATATGGTCACATAAGTTATTATGTGTGTCTAAAGTTTAGTGTGTGTTAGAAACTTAGAATGGCAAAACGTAATGTGTATAGTCACCCTAACTTCTAGCCCGATCATGTGACTATATGGCATGGTAATAGCCACACCATATATTACAAATGTGTATCCAAAAGGATGTTTATGGCCACATTTTGGGTGATTATATGTGACCAATGTATTCACAACAGTCACGTTGTTAAATATTCTTGTGACTATTTTTTAAAGCAAAAATGGGCAAAAACGATTATCATTAAATTTGATATTAGTCACATTGAGTGCTGTTTGTGTGGCTATATCATGAGACCTTATTGGTCACATGGAGGAATGGTTTGTGTGACTATAGCATAGAGTCGATTTTGTCACACATGATTTAAGTGTAGCCGAAGCCAGGTACATATGGTCACATAAGTTATTATGTGTGTCTAAAGTTTAGTGTGTGTTAGAAACTTAGAATGGCAAAACGTAATGTGTATAGTCACCCTAACTTCTAGCCCGATCATGTGACTATATGGCATGGTAATAGCCACACCATATATTACAAATGTGTATCCAAAAGGATGTTTATGGCCACATTTTGGGTGATTATATGTGACCAATGTATTCACAACAGTCACGTTGTTAAATATTCTTGTGACTATTTTTTTAAGCTAAAATGGGCAAAAACGATTATCATTAAATTTGATATTAGTCACATTCAATGTTGTTTGTGTGGCTAAATCTAACGTATATTGTTATATTAAAAAGCATTGGAATTCTAACAGATATAACATTTAGCTGCATTGGTTAACGTGTTTCTTTGTAGATGTATTGGCTGGGACCCAAGTTCGAACCCCACTCTCAGAATGTTTTTTAATATAAATGTCATTTTGACCAAAAGGTTTAATGTATGCAAGCAGACTTAGTGGTATGGTCAAATTAAATGGTTATTGTAATATGCCCGTGATTAGTTATTGGTTACGATGTTATATATGACATTTATCCGTAAGTATTTATGTTGTAATTTACAAAGTTAATGCATGTACTAAAAAAAATGGAAGTCGTAGAAATTAAGATACAAGTAATCATTCCATAAAATATTCAAAAGGTAATTTACAAGGTTACTGTACTAAAATTAATATAGCTAGTGTTCCAGCATTACATATATGTTGATCACTTGGACTTTGGTATAACAATACCCAAACTCTAGTTGGTTCGAAAGTAATCATCTCGTGATTCATTACCCAAGTCACGTTTATCCACACGTGGCAATATGTTATCATTGTGCGGGTGAATGACCGTGCTAAATTCCTCATCGATTTCATCATATGTATCTCTGTAATTCTTGGGAGGTGCTTTCAGGACAATAGATAAATTCCTAGTTAGCTGGTCTTTCACATAAAACACTTGTCGTGCTTGTGAGGCTAACACGAATGGATCAACCTTGTGGCCTACATTATTCAGGTCAACCAATGTATAACCACGATTAGTATCACGTTGGACCGCGCCATCTTTACGGTTAACCCAATCACATTTGAAAAGAGGAAGTTGCCTGAAGCGGTAATCCAGTACCCATATCTCTTGCAAAACCCCCTAATAAAATATGCGTCTAGTGGTTGCAACTTCTTTGGATATGTGAATATCTTCAGTCTCAACACTAACCCCACTGTTTTGGTAAACTCTGCCATCACTACATTTAGTACGAAATGTATAACCATTGATGTTATATGCAGTGTATTTCACTACGCTGGCTCGTGGTCCATATGAGATCCACCTTACGGTTTCGGATACACTGTCTTTGGAGATCTCTAACTCTCTCTCAACCTGCAGAATCTCATTACAAGTATATATATATATATATATGTGTGTGTGTGTGTGTGTGTGTGTGTGAGAGAGAGAGAGAGCTTGCAATTGAACGAATTAACAAAACATAAATAGTGATAGAAAAAAACAATTGTCCAGCTTTTAGTTTGACTTTATTCTTCAACTCTGACAGTACATACTAACAGGCTTAATAGTAGTAACTTTGGTTAATGAAACTACAGTTAATTAAGTCGATCTCCAATTGGTAAAAACTGGACAATTGTAAGGAGTAAATAATATACGATTAAATAACAATTACCTCTTCGTGTAACCACTTATCAAAAGATTTAACGTGCGCATTCTGCAGCCATGCTTTTCGTTTACCCGGGTTTTGTATTACCAAAACCTCCTTGTGTCGCCTGAAACAAGGTATTTTGTTATTATATTTGATAGAACATTAACTAAAGTAACGAAATAGCTAGACATGTGTTAGTAATTAATACTTACTCGATATACGGTACAATCTCATCTGTATTCAGTATTACATACAAATGGGCTTTCTGAAAGAGTTCTGCAGAAACTTCACTTGATTTGCCAGCCGACAGTGGCTTTCCGTCCTCGTTTTCATCAGTTTCATGTGTATCATTTGGTATACCAATAGTTTTCATGGATTTTTGATATTCTCCGAAAAACTCTATTGTTTCTTCTGCAATAGTCTCCTCAGCAATGCATCCCTCTGGTCTATTTCTGTTTCGCACATGTCCCTTAATAACCTTCATACATCTTTCAAAGGGATACATCCACCGAAAGCATACAGGACCACATAATTTTACCTCCCTAATTAGGTGCACAGTCAAATGGACCATAATATCAAAAAAAGAGGGGGGAAAGAACTTTTCGAGTAGGCACAGTGTGACACAAAGTTCTTCGTGCATCTTATCTAGTTCCTCTAATATGATCTCTTTGCTACATATAGATTTAAAGAAAAAACAAAACCTGATAATAGCCTTGCGTGTGGGTTCGTCCATTATCGGACGTATTGCAATGGGCAAAAACTCCTGCATTAGCATGTGATAGTCATGTGATTTAAGGCCGATGAGCTTCCTATCTGTGAGGCTGGCTAAACTAGAGAAATTAGAACAATATCCTTGCGGTACCCTCATGTTGTATAACGTCTGACAAAAGATGTCCTTTTCGGCATTCGTTAGCGTGTAACCTGCTGGTGGTATTACTGTTATTTCTCGGTTGTCTTTCCTAACAAACAACTCTGGTTTGTCTATTCCCAACTCTTTAAGATCCAATCGAGCATTCTCTCCATCTTTCGTCTTTCCCGGCACATTTAGCAAAGTCCCGACTAGACTCTCACCAACATTCTTTTCTATATGCATGAAATCGATACAATGTTGAACTTCATTGTGCCTCCAATACTTTAGCTTTCAATACGAAATGTTGAATTTCTTCCAATACGCACCATTATGTTCATTTGATTTGCTTGAAGTACCATCTTCTTTTCCTGATCTTTTCCTCTTCTCCTTTTGGATCTTCCCACCTTTTCCTCTGACATCTTCTTGGTTTGCTTATTTTACGCGTCCCCACTTATTTTCAATATGTTTTACCTCGTTGTATATTTGTTCACCGGTCATTGGAATTGGAGCCGTGCTAAATTCTTGAGTTCCATTAAACGCCTTCTTTTGCTTTCTGAACGCATGGTTATATGGTAGATATCTTCTGTGACCTACATAGCTCTGCTTGGATGACGCAGGAAGTCTAATACAATATGTATCTTTCCCACATACCATACAACCTTTGTATCCACTGGTTGGGCAGCCACATAAAGTACCAAGTGCAGGGTAATCATTTATTGTCCATAACACCACCGCACGTAGATTAAATATTTGCTTTGTGGAAGCATCATATGTATCGACCCCTGTCTCAAATAAGAGTTGCAGATCATCAACCAACGGTTCTGAAAAAACATCGATATCATTTCCCGGGTATCCCGATATCAGTACAGATAGCATGATAAACTTTCTTTTCATACACAACCATGGAGGAAGGTTGTAGATGACAGATAAAACTGGCCACACACTGTGATGCCTATTTCCTCTGTTGACATCAACACCATCAGCAGATATTCCTAGCCTTAGATTCCTTGGATCATTTGCAATTTCGGGGAATTCGTTATCTATGGTTCGCCATGCCTGTGAATCTGCCGGGTGACGTAACACACCATCTGTTTTCCTCCTTGTCGCGTGCCATCTTAATTCTTCTGAAATACTTGTTATCTTAAAGAGACGTTGCAGCCTTGGTATTATTGGAAAGTACCACATTACATTTGCTGGAGTCTTCTCATACACTTTTTTTGTTTTCTTATCCACCTTCCATCTTGATGTCCCACAGGTACGACACACGGTCAATTCCTTGTCCTCTTTCCAGTAAAGAAGGCAATTGTTGATACATACATCTATCTTTTTGTATCCTGATCCCAGCAATTCCAAATTTTTCTTTGCATGATAAGTGTTTTTCGGCAATTCGTTACCATCAGGTAGCATCTTTTTTAACAATCCTAGCAGTTCAGTAAAGAATTGATCAGAACAGCCATACTTACTCTTTAAGTTGAGTAGGTGAACTATGGCTGACAACTTTGTGAAGTCAGGACACCCACTGTAAAGTGGCTTCTCTGCATCTGATAGCAGTTCTAGAAGCTTGGCATGGTCATCCTGATCCTCATCATCAAAATTATCTTTTGTAGCATTAACCATTTCCACTGTTTCACTCGCATGTGTTGGGAGTTCTGCATCAAAATCCATATGGTTGTCACCATATTCTGTTGTAACAATTGGCTCATCCTTCTCTCCATGATAAGTCCATTGTGTGTAGTTTTGATCAATGCCATTGCTGAATAAATGGGAATGCACTTCCTCCGTTTTACGAACTACATGATTTAAACATTTGGTACATGGACATGGGATTAGAAGATGTGGATTATTACCCTGTGGGTCGATGTTACTCATATTCTTCAAGTTGTTTACCGCATAATCAATAAATGCTTCTACTCCGTCTCTATAAATTCTGCCCAGCCTGTTTGTTCCCATCCAAGACTTGTCCATTACTTAGGGTTTGAAAAATCCAATTAGGTGTGTCAGCGTGTTATGTACTGTAATTGATTAGGGTATGAAATATTTTAGGAAGTGCCTTGATTAATTCAATTAGTGGAATTAATTCGGATCTCATAAATGCAATTAGGGAATCTGAGTTGAGGAGTGCCACTGTTAGGTATTTTACATACCTTCCCACTGTTAGTTATCCTTGACAGTTCCACTGTTAGTTCTATTTTCTAGGGATTGGCACTACTAACAGTATATAACCTTAAAACACTTCAATTTTTCATTACGCTCTCATCTAACCACTGCAACTACAATTCAAAATACAATCGCCTCTTCTTCTACAATTAATTTGACGATCATGGCTTCTTCTTCTTCATCTGATTTGACCCTTAGTGTTCATGAAGAACACAATATGATCGCTTTTCTAATGAAACCCCCATCTGCACAAAATTTCACTCAAATAGTTGATTTTCTTCGTGCTAGTTATGTTTATCACGCGCTTACACTATCTCCGAGGGTGTCAAGGGGTCATCTGAATGAATTCTGGAAGAATGCACGGTTAGAAGTGGTTGCTGGTGTAAATCAAGTGGTTTCAAAGGTTCAAGAAACCAAAGTGGTGGTTACTGAGGAAATTTTACGAGATGTTCTTTTACTTGATGATGCCACAGGTATAACTTCCTTAGATGACACGGAATTGTTTGATAATTTAAGATTAATGGGGTATGAGGGTGATTATACACGTTTTACATTTTTTAAATCACTCTTTAGCCCACAATGGAAATTTTTAATTCATACAATTCTTCATTGCTTGTCATCTAAGAGAACTTCTTACAATGAATTTGGAACACAATTAGCCTATTTTCTTGTGTGTTTGGCTAAGGGTCAGAAATATAATTTTTCCAAATACATACTTGATGGCATGATCAGAAACATCACAAAGGGTAAAAATGATCTTTTTATAATGTATCCAAGATTTGTGCAACTTGTTTTAAACAAACAAATTACTGATTTGGTTGCACAAAAAGTTATCATTGGTGTTGGTACTCTCTCTGCTAGAACATTCACAGAGATGAGTAAAAATACCAATAAGAAGTTCTCAGGGAAGGAAATAGCATTGTTTCCAACAATGCTTCATGCTCCTTCCACCACAGATGTAGTACCACCAACTACATCTGAACCACTTGGTGACAGGCTAGCAGAACCAGTTGTGCCTGAACACACACCAAGTGGGGGTAAAAAGAGAAAACAAAGGACCAAACAGCCTACCACATCTAAGCCTAAGAAAAAGAAAGTTAAACAGGCAAGTGAGGCTCCTACTGCTCATTTGTCTCAGTCAAATGTACCACCACAGCAGGTGTCTCAGTCAAATGTACCTACCATTGAATTGATGAATGTACAACTGACAGAAGCTGTGGATAAAATTGGGGAGAAATTAAAGAAGGAGAAACAGATCAATCGGGCTAAAGATGAGAAAATAGCAGAGCAGGCTGCTAAGATTGATGAGCAACAAAAAGTGATTGAGGATCTCAAAGACAGGCTTGCTGCACTTGAAGCTTTGCTGGTTAAGACCACTTTCAACAAGGGGGAGAATAATGATGATGATGAAGGCAGAAATGATGCTAGCAATGATGAAAAAGTGGTGCAGAATGATGATATGGCTGAGGAGACTGCAAAGGCACCTGAGGTCAATATGGATGATGTGCAGCCTAAGGATGTTGAAAGTGTTGATCAACCAAAGAATGTAGATGAAGGTAGTGTTGAAACTGAGAAAGTGGAAGGTGATGGAGATGACGCAGAGGCTGAGGGGGAGTTAAAGGTTAGAACAGAGCCTAAGATGACAATGGGAAGAAAGAAATCAATACCATATGCAAGTGCTAAAGCTAGTAGAATTGAAGAACTTAAAAGGGCTACGAGTAAACCTACCACTGTTATACCAACTGATGATACCACTGCTACAACACCCACTACCACTGTTCCAACAGAACCTCAAGCCCCTGCTACCAAAGAACCAGAACTTCAACCTACTG
Source organism: Pseudognaphalium luteoalbum (assembly GCA_963422505.1). Lineage (NCBI taxonomy): Eukaryota > Viridiplantae > Streptophyta > Magnoliopsida > Asterales > Asteraceae > Pseudognaphalium > Pseudognaphalium luteoalbum. Next base: position 41,566,596 of record OY730197.1, read on the forward strand.
TTATAAATCAACCCACTGTTGATATACCACAACCACCCACTGCTACAAAATCAACCACTGCCAGGAAACCTGAAGGACCATTTAAAATCAATGAACCTAGTAGTGTGCCTAAACCTGATTCCAAGCCACCTATTCAGAGGTCAGTACCTATATAGAAATCTGCATCTGAATCTGGTGCAGTAGATGTTTTGCTACCATCTGGAAGAATTGTGAAGATGAGCAGAGAAGCTAGCAGAGTGTATGCAGAAATGAAGTCAAAGGGTTTGAAAGTAGAGGATGACATTATGTATGATGCTTATGTTGAAAAGACCAAGGGTAACCCTCTGCAAGTTGCAATTGATAGGATAAGAAAGAAGGATGCTGAAGAGAAAGAAGCTAAGAGGAAAGCTAAGAAACCAACAAGAGGTGAATTGAAAAATCAATTGGTTTGCAAGTTAAGAGGAGATAGATATTCTACAATGGAGTTGAGGAGAATGACATTAGAGCAATTGCAGGAATTGTGGGATAACAATCCAATTGTTAATCCTGAGGCAAGAGAAAGAATTGAAATGAAAAGGAGAGAGGATGAAGAGATACAGAGAAGGCTGAAATCAAGGTATCAACAGATTGAGGAGGAGCTTGAACAAAAGAAAATCGAAGCCCAAAAGGCTGAAGAGTTGAGATTAAAAGTTGCAAGTCATAGAAGGTCATTTCAAATGATTCAAGACTCTGATGATCAGATATATGATTTGGATAGAGATGAAGAAATCTTAGAAGAGATGATGGTTGAAAAGAGAGATAGGAATGAAAATACAAATCTTAATGATGAAGATCTCTCAGATATTGTTGAATGGCAAGGAATGTTCATAGAGTCAAACACTGTGTCTTATGAACTCAGAATTAAAAGAAGAAATGGAGATGTGAGTTTTCATAAGTCTATGGGTGATATTTTGAGAAAAGTAAAGAAAATGGATGTGTATGATATGTATAGAGTTGGAATGGAAAAGGATATGAAGCTTGTGAATATTCATATTGAAAGACACGTATGGGAATGGTTAAGAATGATGTTTGAACCAGAACAGTATGGTGAACTATTTTTGGGTATTGAAGCTGTTACTGATTGGAGACATTTTGCTAGAGCAGGAGTTCATTGCATACGACTGAGGAATGGTAAATACATCTATATGTTAGAAGAAAGAGATTATGTTCTGAGCCAATCACTGTTGAAACAGCTAATTGAAAGAAAGTTACTTGTATCTATCAAAACTGATAAAGGAAAGGATATAATCTATAAAATCATGAATCAGTACAACAAGAGGGTAGAATCAAGCAAGAAAGGGTCCAAATCTTCTAAAGAATCTGAGGCTGAATGAAGAAACTTAATGTAATTAATGATATATGATTACCACTGTTAGTGTGGAAGTGTGGAAGTGTGGAAGTGCTTACCACTATTAGTATATTGTGCTAAGTATATTGTAGCCACTGTTAGTGGAAAGCATGGCGTAGCCACTGTTAATGTAATTAATGATATATGATTATATGGCACTAAACGGAAAACGAATTCGATTAACCATAAGGATTCATCATTTTGAACACTTTTATAAACTTTAGTTATCATTAAACACATTTTATAAACTTTGGTAATTCTTGAACACATTGCGTATAGTTATGGTTGATTTACGTACAATTTTTTATCCGAGTTTAAATTGTTAGCATTGAATTGATTATTAATATTTTATTTAATTTTATTATTCAACCTAAAATAAGATTTAGGCGATTTGAGTTATATATATATATTTTTTTGTAAGTTGTTTAGTAAATAATTATGAACTTTAAAGGAATATATCTTTAGACATTTGTCACATATTGTTTAATTATATTGTTCTAATAACAGAAAACTATGCCTCAAAATCTAGAAGGGCCCTACTATATAAATAGTAAATTTGATTTTTTTTCGGTATGAGACTTTGTTACTCTTGTTTTGATATTATTATGCTTATAATAGCTTTACAGTAATGATACAACTTTTTATTTATATTATTTATTATATATTCTTATATATATTTGCGTATAAAGGGCCCTTTTTTATTTTTGCAACGGGCCTTTGAATTCTCGGGGCCGGGCCTGCTTGTTGTCTATTAACTTTTTCGATAAAAAGTTTTATCGTTTCATTTTTTACGTCTTTAACAGATTCGTCGTACTAAACCAAATGAATTTGATTGAATAGATTCTACGTCTTTAACAGATTTACGTCTTTATGTGACTTTAGCCTAAGTTTAATAGTGAAATGTATGATATATGGCACTACCGGTATCACACATGAGGGTATTTAGGTAATTTCCTTTCCTACCCACCTTTTTAATCCCCTTTCTTCCCCATTCATTTACATCATACAGTTGATATTTCCCTCCATTACCATCCCCATTTTATTCCCGCTCATTTTTCTCCCTGTAACATGGCGTCATCATCATCTTCTCAAAATCAAGTTTTGGAACCACAATTTTATTACTGTCATTGCGGAGCCAAGATGTATGTTCGTACATCATGGACTGAGATCAACCCGGCACGCAGATTCGTAAAATGCCCAGATGTTAGTTTTAACCTTATTTTTTAATTGTTGTTGGTATCTGCAATTGATGATGCTATTAGGTTAAATATTGACTCAAAAATGCTTTAATTTTGTTATTTTGTTGTGATTTAGGTTAAAACCAGTTTTTGCACAAGATATCGCTTTCTTGATTCGGAGCTTCCAGAGTATTACAGGAAGATTATGTATCAATTAAGAATGGAATGCAAAAACAAGTCCATCAGGAATGAAACGGAAGAAGATTCAGACTCAAAGATGGTGTTGATGAAGATGGTTGAAGAGTTGACTCTCATGAAGTCAAAATTGAAGATGTTTGACCAAGTGTTTGCACTTTTAATTGGTGTTGTAATGATGTTGTGTGTAGTTATACTTGTTCTTGTTATGAACTAAGTTTCATTTAATGGTGTGTTTAAATTTAGGGGTGTTCATGGACGGTTAACCGGAGAGTCAGTTAACCGGAGACCGGTTAACCGGAGTCTCGGTTTGTAATATTTTTGAACCTAAACCGAAACCGAAAAAATCAGTTAACCAGAAATCGGTTAACCGTTTTTTCGGTTCGGATAATCGGTTAACCAAATGAACCGTTAATTGATTAATACTTACTTAAAAGGTAATTAATAACACACATATAAATATTTATTTTTCAATGTTCACTATATTTAAAATACTTTGATAATAGAAGTATCAAACGATAACCATTTTACTCTTTATAATTGTGTATTTATGTTATACGTACGTAAATCATTTCAATATAATTAGAAACTTAGTAGAAGTAATTACCATATTAGGCCAAAATTTAACTAGTAAATTACATTAAAATGAGTGAAAAAGAAATAAAAATAATTTTATCAAAATAAAAGTGTAAATATTTATATATAAATATAATATGTACACTATATATACATATATTTAAAACTATATATAAAGTTTTCGGTTAACCGTTTATAACGTCCATCTCAAAATCATGAATCGAAACCGAAATCGATCAACCGAAAAAAACTCGGTTCGGTTAACCGAAACCGAAAAACGCTGCAAAGTCGGTTCGGTTAACCGAAATTCGGTTCGATTCTACCGGTTTTCAGATCGGTTATTCGGTTTTGGAATTTTTTGAACACCCCTATGTTTAATGGTTCTTTTAAGTAGCTATATGTATCATGTTTGGTGGGTGTATGGTAAATAAATTATTATATAAATGTAACCTCAACTAATAATAAATAAATTAATCAAAGCAGAATGAACAAAAAACCATTTGTGAAATATTATATGCAAATTATATGTAATTCGTCATTTCGGCATACGTATGTGACATTGCCCTAAGGTTAATAGTCAAATGTACGATATACGGCAATTGTGGTATCACACACGCCACTATTGAACTTAGGGTGTTATGTAATTCGTTATTTCGGCATATGTATGTGACATTGCCCTAAGGTTAATAGTCAAATGTACGATATACGGCAGTTACGGTATCACACACGCCACTACTGAACTTAGGGTGTTATGTAATTCGTCATTTCGGCATATGTATGTGACATTGCCCCAAGGTTAATAGTCAAATGTACTATATACGGCAGTAATTACGGTATCACACACGCCACTATTGAACTTAGGGTGTTATGTAATTCGTCATTTCGGCATATGTATGTGACATTGCTCTAAGGTTAATAGTCAACTGTATGATATACCGCAGTTGCGGTATCACAAACGCCACTATTGAACTTAGGGTGTTATGTAATTCGTCATTTCGGCATATGTATGTGACATTGTCCTAAGGTTAATAGTCAAATGTACGATATACGGCAGTTGCGGTATCACACACACCACTATTGAACTTACGGCCGGGTGTTATGTAATTCGTCATTTTGGCATATGTATGTGACATTGCCCCAAGGTTAATAGTCAAATGTAATATATACGGCAGTAATTGCGGTATCACACACGCCACTATTGAACTTAGGGTGTTATGTAATTCGTCATTTCGGCATATGTATGTGACATTGCCCTAAGGTTAATAGTCAACTGTACGATATACGGCAGTTGCGGTATCACAAACGACACTATTGAACTTAGGGTGTTATGTAATTCATCATTTCGGCATATGTATGTGACATTGCCCCAAGGTTAATAGTCAAATGTACTATATACGGCAGTAATTGCGGTATCACACGCGCCACTATTGAACTTAGGGTGTTATGTAATTCGTCATTTCGGCATATGTATGTGACATTGTCCCAAGGTTAATAGTCAAATGTACTATATACGGCAGTAATTACGATATCACACACGCCACTATTGAACTTAGGGTGTTATGTAATTCGTCATTTCGGCATATGTATGTGACATTGCCCTAAGGTTAATAGTCAACTGTACGATATACGGTAGTTGCGGTAGACAAACGCCACTATTGAACTTAGGGTGTTATGTAATTCGTCATTTCGGCATATGTACGTGACATTGTCCTAAGGTTAATAGTCAAATGTACGATATACGGCAGTTGCGGTATCACACACGCCACTATTGAACTTACGGCCGGGTGTTATGTAATTCGTCATTTCGGCATATGTATGTGATATTGCCCCAAGGTTAATAGTCAAATGTACTATATACGGCAGTAATTGCGGTATCACACATGCCACTATTGAACTTAGGGTGTTATGTAATTCGTCATTTCGACATATGTATGTGACATTGCCCTAAGGTTAATAGTCAACTGTACGATATACGGCAGTTGCGGTATCACAAATGCCACTATTGAACTTAGGGTGTTATGTAATTCGTCATTTCGGCATATGTATGTGACATTGCCCCAAGGTTAATAGTCAAATGTACTATATACGGCAGTAATTGCGGTATCACACACGCCACTATTGAACTTAGGGTGTTATGTAATTCGTCATTTCAGCATATATATGTATGTGACATTGTCCTAAGGTTAATAGTCAAATGTACGATATACGGCATAATTCTACTTATTATAAGTATAAGATTTTCATACTTTTGTTTGTATGTGTATAAATAAAAATAGGTTATTGTTAAATTGTGTACCGATTAAAAATATAATTTATCTTCTTACCATATTTGTTTATATAAATACGTTTTTATAACATTTTTATAATATTGTATATAAATATGTTATTGTGAAATTGTGTATATCAAGAGTTAAAATAGTTTATCTTTTTACCACATTTGGTAATTACGTCTACTAATACTAACCCTTAAAGGTTGAATGACATAAATACCCTTAATAATCAATTACCAATACAATAAGAAGGATTTTAATAGTAAGGGCATTTAGGTAATTTACTTAAAGACTTGGAAGTAGGCGCGTGAGCCGTAAACTTTACAAGTAAAATTCAGACATCAAATCAACACCTTCCAATTCCCGGCGTACCAAGTTCCAAAGAAACTCAAAACAGAGCATCAACAAATCATCTAAACAACATATAAACCATGGATTCCCAAAGCTCTAAACGACAGTAACCTGCTAAGGAAGATGATCGAACTCTTGCTGACCTTCCGGACGGCGTCGTTAGTCAAGTACTGGCCCGTGTCGGGGCTTGCAACGCCAAGCAAGTTTTTAAAATGAGGACTCTGTAAGTCTCCATACCCTAGTTTCTAGTTTGGATTCTCGTTTCAACCTAAGGTTATATTGACGTTTTGTCAGTATAAGCCTTGTATTTTCTGTAATTTTTAAAAAATGTAGCGCAATTATTAATTAGGGCTTGATTTAGGAATATTTAAATTATATTGTGCATGTACAGTATTTAAGAAATTACCTTTTAAGATCAAGGGACTTAGATTGTGTTTATGACGTCGTTTATATGCATTACAGGTGCAAGACCTTCAGACGTGCAGTTGATTCAGATGAGGTTTATCGCCAGCTGGATGATGATTCCCTCTATCCTCTATTTTCTACGAACTTGCACAAAATTGATGTGCTAGCAAAAATGAGGGAGAATCGAAACCCTAACATGCTGTTTAGGGATGGCATGGTAATGTTTATTTTACATTTTATTGAAGTTTTTACTTGTACTCTGTCACATACTAATTTACTTTTCTTAAATGTCTTGATCAGAACAAGTTCTTCTCATTTGGTGATGAGGCTGCTAGAAAGGAGATGATGCAACAGGCATCTAATTTTGGACAACGTGATGCAACGTTTGTGCTGGTGATGCTGCAGGTGATGGGGGAAAGTCAAGAGAGACAGGCAGAGGCCAAGCAACTGTTGACCTCTACCAGAACAAGGTTAGCAGGTCTGTGGGATGTGGCCCGGACAGCTAACAACGTACGTCGATTGTTGGCTGACCCCCGTATCTTATGGCGAGCAAAAAGGGAATACACTAACTGCATTCTTAATTTGTTGTCCTAAGCACAAGGTATTGCTGTTCGATTGTAATGTATGCTTGTGGGATGCTTGCTACATTAACTTTGTATCTACTTTTGGTATTTTTTACTTTTGATTAAGTATATATATATAGTTAGTTATAGACAGATGTATGTCAGATACTTATAAATATGTACTTATTTTTTGTAGTTAAGTTAATGATGTGTTATATATATGTGCATTATATGCTTTTGTTAATGGAAGGTCAGGAAAGGAAACAAGATGCTAGGAACCTGTGGGTCATTTCACTTTAGGGTTTAGGGCTAGCGTTTAGGGTTTAACAACATAATATTATATATTTATCGTGGGAAAAGTAAATCAATTATATTCATAGCTGAGTTGGTCATTTTGTTGAGGAGCTAACCTAGCAATCCCGGGTTCGAGTCCGCTAACCTACATTTTGTTTTTTTTAGCTCAATATTGTTTGATTTGCTGTTTTCCCCCCCTACAATCAGAATTCACTAGTATAAAAACCCGCGCAATGCAGCGGAAATCAATAATAAAGTTATGTGATTCGATAATATTTTTTCTTCCGAAAAAACATAGTGAAATCGTTTTGAACGTATTTTTTTATTAGCATCCTAGGTCATTATATGTCAATGTATTAGAAAGATATGAATATATAATTGGTAAAAGTACATTACATAGAAAGTAATTTGAAATATATTATGGTATGTATTAATGTACATTAGTGTTATAATTGACAAATTAAAAGTATGGGCATTTAAGTAATGATATCCTTCAATTTAATATTGATTATTCTTTGATTTAAGATTAAATACAGGGGCAATATTGGTATTTCCCATATGATTTAAGGTCAACATACTGAAATGCTTAATAAGGGGTATACATAATTAACCTTATTCATAATTTTAACTCTAGATATTATTTCATTCATTTTGGAGCCAAATTTTTCACCAAAAAATTTAAACTGACCAATTAGAGCCAAGCAGAAAAATTTGAATTTCAAGTGACCTATTTACATTCCAAAACATCTTAATAAAGAATTTACAACTCTCAATTAATCTCCAACCAAAATATCAAAGAATTTACAACTCTCAATTAATCTCAATTAAAGTATATATCATGGATAACGAAGCCGATCATCCTCTAAATAATTATAATGATGACGACCACGATTTAGGATATGAATCGGAGGGTTACGATCATGTACAAGATGATGAAGCCGATGAAAATGACAGAAATGCAAATCTCAAAATAGTTCCGCCGAGGGGCATAACAAGATTATTTGCGTTTCGCAACAAGTATGGCAGACCCGGTTCACAAAAGCTCAAGGTAACCTTCGATCAAATGGATCGGCTAATAGGGGACAATAGAGCCTTGTTTTCGAGTTTTTTGGGAGACATTGTTCGTGAGCATATTGGTTTGAAGATTCTATCCTGGAAGAAGGTCGATAAAGAAGAAAGAGATAAACTGTGGGATGAAATCATGGTATTTGTAACCCACTCCATGCTCCCTTGATTAATTTCGTTTATTAATTAAAATTGTTTACAATACATTATATATGCAACTGGATGTGTATATATATATATATATATATATAGATAGATAGATAGATAGATAGATAGATAGATAGATAGATAGATTTAACTTGTTAATATTGATCTTGCAGCGATATTTTGATGTTGATGAGACACACAGAAAGCTAGTAATGAATCGTCTTGGTGCCCATCTTAGGAATTTCAGAAGGAAATTGAGGGAATCCTACATACTGCCCAACCTAAACACACCAGCAGTAAATGAAGTCCCAATGAAATATAGTGCATTTGTCCATGCCCCGGAATGGAACTCTTTTGTAGAGTATACGAGCACGGAGGATTATCAGGTTTAGTCATTTATATTAGAGTGCATATATATATATATATATAATTTCAGATTATTGTGTTTGCACATTAATGCCATCTAATAATGATTTTGTTCTCTAATTAGAAAAAGTCAGATGCATCAAAAGAGGCGCGCTTCAAGTCAGTTTATCCGCATACCATGGGACGAGGTGGCTACATACATGTGAAAAATAAATTGGTAATTACATTTACATATATAATGTATGTTTCTATTTTGTACATTTTATTTATCAATTATATATAAGATCAAAGTAAAATACACAGAAAGCTAGTGTACTTTGTTTCTGTTTTCAATTTTATATGCTTACATGTTAATTGGTAATTTGACTAATTTACATGTGTGTTGATTTGATGATTACAAGATCGAAGAAAAAGTAATTGAAGCACATGAAGAACCCCCACGTGGTATATTGTGGTTGAGAGGAAGGCAAAACAAAGCCGGGTTATTTCTAGACGAAATGACTAAAGATAATGGACAACAACTAGTAAGCATTAATTTGACATGAAAATTTTCCGTTTAAATAGTTCATGTAGTTTACTTTCGATAAATCAATTAACTACTGGCTGTTGGAATCTATAATGCAGATAGACACTCACGAGAAGATCAAAATCGGAACCTTACAGCTTGCTCATGGCAACGATGCAATGACAGAGGTATTTGGAAAGGAAAAGGGAGGTCATGCCAGAGGAGTAGGAAGTGGAGTGACAATCAACAAGTATTTTCATCTTCCAGCAGCTCAAAGCAGAAAAGCAGCAGATGCCGAACAGATGAAATTACTTCAAGCAGAACTTGCAGCTGAGAGACGTGCCCGTGAAGACAAAGACAAAGTTATAGAAACGTTGTCCAACCAGGTGTCAGAAGTGATGGCCAAGTTGACTGCACAAGAGGTGAAAATTAATTCAATGTCAACTCAAAACCTGCCATCGGAATTCTTGTTAAATTAAGTAATTATGCTAACATATTATTCATTAATTTATATTGCAGCTAACGTATATATGTATTTCTTTATATATATTGCAGGTGTCTCCATCAGTGGACGTTAATCCTAAAGCAACCATTAAAACTGCAGATCAGGAGTGCCAAATAAGGACATCAAGTGTGGTTGGAAGTGGACAGGAAGCTAGTTTTGACAGGCCTAAAGGACTTGCAACTAGCATGATCAACCAAAAAGACAAAATGGTAATTAGTAATAAAACATTAGAATTACATTGATTTTGCAGTGGCATTGAAGAACTTAAAAGGGCCAAGTCATGTACTCCCACTGCTAGTTCAAGAGTCACTCCCATTTACAATAATTACTTGTTTGCCTTGTTTTATATAGGAGACTGTTGAAAAAGTAGTTAACAAGTCAGCAAACAGGCGCCTGATTCACGAGAGAACACGGTTGAACCTAACCGGTCGTCCCGATCACAAAATAAACGGTCTCCAACACCACCAACGCTGCAGGTATATATATGTATTTCAGCATGTTAAAACATTATTCAATTAAGTTTCATCTAATTCTGATATTGCATACATATATATATATATATATATATATATATATATATATATATACATGATATGATGCTGCTGGAAAATATTGAAATCGGTAAATATGAAGTACGTGCTATTAATTATTTGTTGAAATATTGGTTTATACAATTCTGAATTTAATTAGAATGCAATTACAGGGTATTTATTGTGAGTTGTACTCTGTGCATATCTGAAATCTTCACTGTTTAAGACAGAGGCTTATGCTTTAGTTATAATTAGTATATTTATTTATGTTAATCGTCATCATTTCATTTTGTTTAGGTATTCAAGTATAAACTGTGGAACCTAAAGAAGTCAAACACTATTGCTTTGGGTACCGTACACGTGTCGAGTGGAAAACAGATGCTTCATAGCAAAGTAATCCCAAAGGATTGCTACAAAGTGTCTGTTGGTACATCGTTGGTGGATGCAGCTTTTTTACCGGACGTTGGAGACAATGGTGTCAAAACTGCTTTGCAGGCAGCAGGTGGTTTTTATGCATGGCCCAAGGAGCAAGTGGTAATTGAGGAGGAGGTACATACAGTACGTATACGTTTTTAACAACCTATATCTACCTACGTATACATATATAATTCTTCATATATTAATATTGATGTTTGATACATATATATGCGGCTTCTGTCTTTTACAGGTAACACCACCTACTTCAGGTCAATTGGCGTATGTGGAAAACAAAACTGCACCAGAAGTATCAAAGAAAAGGCGCAACAAATCGGTTTTTGTAACCAGTGATAACGTGCAAAAGCAAGCGAGGATGAAACTCAAGAGTCAAAAGGCCTTGCTTCTGTGATCATGTATAATTACTTTATCATTTTGATACATTTATTCGGTTATTATTATCATGTAAAACAATATTCCAATATTAGTTTGGGTACATGTATGGAGTTAATTATGTACATATATATTATTCCAATTTTAATTTGTCGTGTTATATAATATATATATATATATATATATATATATATATATATATAATTCCAATTGTCACACGAAATATTGATTTGTTATATGTGACTAAATGATGCGCTCACATAATACGGTCACACTTTGATTGACTCGTTGTGTGACTAAATGATACCAAACGTCACACAAAAAAAAAATTCATGTGGCCATTGGATGAACAATAGTCACACAAAAAACAGGTTCACGTGACTTTAAAGATCATATGGTCACACATATTAACACCTACGGCCACATTTGGTTTAATTATATATATGTGACCAAATCAAAAAATAAAACACTTGTGTGTGTGACTAAATGATAACAAACGTCACGCAAACATAAAATTCGAGTGGCCATTGGATTAACAATAGTCACATAAAATACAGGTTTTACGTGACTTTAAAGATCATATGGTCACACATATTAACACCTACGGCCACATTTGGTTTAATTATATATATGTGACCAAATCCAAAAATAAAACACTTGTGTGTGTGACTAAATGATACCAAACGTCACGCAAACATAAAATTCGAGTGGCCATTGGATTAATAATAGTCACACAAAATACAGGTTTACGTGACTTTAAAGATCATATGGTCACACATATTAACACCTATGGCCACATTTGGTTTAATTCTATATACGTGACCAAATCCAAAAATAAAACACTCATTGTGTGACTAAATGATACCAAACGTCACGCAAACATAAAATTCGAGTGGCCATTGGATTAACAATAGTAACACAAAATACAGGTTTACGTGACTTTAAAGATCATATGGTCACACATATTAACACCTATGGCCACATTTGGTTTAATTCTATATACGTGACCAAATCCAAAAATAAAACACTCGTTGTGTGACTAAATGATACCAAACTTCACGCAAACATAAAATTCGAGTGGCCATTGGATTAACAATAGTCACACAAAATACAGGTTTACGTGACTTTAAAGATCATATGGTCACACATATTAACACCTATGGCCACATTTGGTTTAATTCTATATATGTGACCAAATCCAAAAATAAAACACTTGTTGTGTGACTAAATGATACCAAACGTCACGCAAACATAAAATTCGAGTGGCCATTAGATTAACAATAGTCACACAAAATACAGGTTTACGTGACTTTAAAGATCATATGGTCACACATATTAACACCTATGGCCACATTTGGTTTAATTCTATATACGTGACCAAATCCAAAAATAAAACACTCGTTGTGTGACTAAATGATACCAAACGTCACGCAAACATAAAATTCGAGTGGCCATTGGATTAACAATAGTCACACAAAATACAGGTTTACGTGACTTTAAAGATCATATGGTCACACATATTAACACCTATGGCCACATTTGGTTTAATTCTATATATGTGACCCAATCCAAAAATAAAACACTCGTTGTGTGACTAAATGATACCAAACGTCACGCAAACATAAAATTCGAGTGGCCATTGGATTAACAATAGTCACACAAAATACAGGTGTACGTGACTTTAAAGATCATATGGTCACACATATTAACACCTATGGCCACTTTTGGCTTACTTTTGTGTGACCAAATCCCAAAGAAAAGCACTCGTTGTGTGACTAAATGTTACATAACGCCACATAAAGATAGAGTTCACGTGGCCATTGGAGGCACAATAGCCACACAAAATCCACGTTTACTTGGCTTTAAGGAGCATTTGGTCACGCTTATTAACACCTATGGCCACTTTTGGCTTCCTTTTATGTGACCATATCTCCAAATTAAAACACTCGTTCTGTGACAACATGTTACATAACGCCACACAAACATAGAATTCAAGTGGCCATTGGATGAACAATAGTCACATATAATACACATTTACTTGATTTAAAAGAGCATATGGTCACACCTTTTATGGTTTTGGTCACTCTTTTTAAATGGATACCGCCACTAACGATTTAATGTGGCCGTATGCACCCTATGGTCGCGGGACCTTTAGTCACACACACGTTGAAAACCAAGCGTGACCGTAAGCATAGCGTCACGCTTTTCTGGTGTGACCAAAGCCCAAATCTGTACTAGTGGGTGTTGCTTATCTTAGAATTCTAAGAATCGTGAAAAACTTTATTTTAGAAACGGAGGAGATAGCTTTTCGCATTTTTATCAGATCTTTCTTTGAATGATTGATACTTTGAAGTAATTAGCTTTACTTTCTTTTCTTTTTCTTTTTCTTTTTCTTTTTCTTCTAGAATTCCTTTGCCAAATAAACTCCGAGGATTATTTTTGTGAATCCTTTAGATCCTTTTTCTTATCCTTGTTTCTTCGAGTCTTTTCACGGTGCCAATTTTTCGCACCAAAGATTTTGAGTAAATTTTTCAGGGAACACGAATGGTTTGAGATAATCATAAGGATATTCCAAACGATGTTCTTCATGACCGTAGAAATTCTAAGGATAAGTTTTGGGGTATTTTGGGAAGTAGGTTTTAAGATGGAGGGTTTTTAGGAAAGGAAAGGTTTCAGCTCAACAAGGTTTACTAAGTAGATCATCGATACTTAAAATGAGTATCGGAAGGGTTTTAGGCTTGAAAGAGAAGGCTAAAAAGGGGTTAATCCTAAGGAATGTCAAGGTCATTTAATTGCGCATATACCGCGTACGGCACACACCAATGTGGTCTTGAAACGTATGTCTCAAAACCTCACTGCAAATTTGGACATGTATCAGCACACACAAGAAATGAACAATGTAGCATTAAAATCGAATCCTTTAATGGCTCAAAACCTCACTGCAAATTTGGATTGTATGTGCCTAGTCATGCGATGCCCCTCTTTGATTATCGTTCCTTGTTTAGGAAATTTCTACCTTAATTTCCTTAAGTTTTTGAAATATTTTCCTCATATTCTGAAAATGATTTCTTTCAGGCATACCAAAACTCAAAAATTTGGAGTTAATCGCAAGATTTAGCTCATATTTTTGTTTTTACTGAAAAATATTTTTGAAAAATTTGAAAAAAAAAAATATATGGGGCATTTTCTGAGATATGTTATATACACATAAAAATCATTTGACCAAAGTATTCCATACCTACCATCCCACACTTAGAGGAACATTGTCCCTAATGTTCTCTTGGGTTGAGATTTTAGGACTAAAATCCCACACTTAGAGTTTGAACATGTAAGAAAATGTTTTCTAAGTGTTGAATTGGGCTGGAATCCTACACTTAGTGATAAGTTAGGATGTGGCACAGATTATAACACATAAACTCAAGTAAACTTAGAATCATTATAAACGGAGAAAGGTTTAAAGTACTCCCCATTCTATTTACTGGACAGGACCAGATTCGTGTAGAAGTGGTGCATGTAATTTGTTGGATTTTAAGGACTTGAGATCAGCCATTCCACACAAAGCTAAGTTCTGCAATAAAATATCACTACAACATCATATCCCAAAAATAACAAAGAGTTATAAAATCTAGCTTCTAAGATAAACGAAATAAACTAAATAAACTAAAAGTCATCAAGTAGATCATCGTTGTTAGGATCGAAAGCAACTACAGCAGCATCAAAGACAGATGTGGGTGAAAGAGTAGGTTGATCCATCATAGCCCGAAACTGCCCAAGAGCAATGCTAGAGGCATAGGCAGGAGGCGGGCTGGGTACATCCAACATAGCCATCAACCGCTCAGTAAGTGAATGACTAGAGAATGAGCTCCCTAGAGATCTGGTGGGGTTAATGGCAACAACAGGTGGAGTGGTGGATGGTCCAGCAGCGAATGGTCCAGCAGGAGGGAAGAATGACCATGGTGGGCGAGGTGGTCCTGGGTCCGGACCAAGATGGAACGGATGGGCAGAAGGCCCCGGGAATCCCACATGATCACAGAGGGTAGACATGACATCATGCTGGATGTGGACCATCTGAAAGAGGGCCCATACTGCGGCAGGGTCAGATAGAGTGATCCCGTACTCAAAAGTTGGTACAGGAGCTAACTGACGGCCAGGTGATGGGGGCATCTCAACGGGTATCTCATCATGATTGATCGGGATGTCAACCAAGTCCTCCTCAGGTATGGTGGGCATGGTCTTCCTTCGTCTGCGTGCTTTCCATCTCTGTTGGCATGGAATGGGGTTTCCCTGACTCTGATTTCCACGTCTGTGATGTCTACGTTGTCTGGGTAGTCTCTCAACAACTTGCTCTCGAGTGTCACTGGAACTGTCCATCCTGAAACAAATAAATTAAAACAGGTAATGCTTATAATTGACAAATATACATGCACAGTGACCTGATGAGTAGCAATTCTTGAAATTTGAGTTAGTGATAATCATACTTAATAAAAAAAACTTAGAAGTAAAATTTAACAGAAAAGTAAGGATAAGCTTGGGGTGCCTCCCAAGAGCGCTTGTTTTACGATTCTCTAGCTTGACTCTTTTGTACCTTTTCTGAAAACTTATGGAGGTTCAAAGATGAAGACATATTCCCTGATGGGAAAGTCCTCAATGTAATGCTTTAAGCGGTGACCGTTAACCTTAAAATTACATTCTAGAGCTTCGAGTTCGATTGCGCCATAGGGAAATACCTTTGAGATCGTGAACGGTTCGCTCCACCTATTTTTGAATTTAACATAGAATTTCTTGAATCGCGAATTGAAGAGTAGCACCTTGTCTCCTTGTTTGAACCTAGAAGACTTCAGTTTAGCATCGTGGACCTTTTTAGCTCTTTCTTTGAAGCTCAGTGAACTGTCATACGCTTGATCCCTTAGCTCTGCTAACTCATTCAACTGCATTCTATGTTGTTCTTTAGCTGCTGAAATATCCAAGTTGCAGTGCTTTAATGCCCATTATGCCTGATATTCCAACTCAATTGGGAGGTGACATGCCTTACCGTAGACTATCCGATACGATGTGGTTCCTAATGGAGTTTTGTAGGCAGTTCTGAATGCCCACAACGCATCGTCTAATTTTTCAGCCCATCTGTGCCCATGATTCCTGACAGTTCATTCCAATATCGTTTTCAAGGCCCGATTTGTCACTTCGGCTTGCCCATATGTTTGTGGGTGGTAAGCCGTCGAAGTTTTGTGAGTAACACCATAATGCTGCAGCACTCGCATGAATTGAGAATTGCATAAATGCGTGCCACGGTCACTGATTATAGCTTTAGGGGTCCCAAATCGACTGAACAACCTTTTGAGGAATTGGGTTACTACTTTTGCATCGTTGGTCGGAAAAGCTTGAGCTTCGGCCCATTTGGAGACGTAGTTGACTGCGACTAAGATGTACTCTTTGCCGTTAGACGTGGGAAATGGTCCCATAAAATCTAATCCCAAGATATCAAAGATCTCCATGGCTTAGATATTAGTAAGTGGCATTTCATTTTGGGCTGAGATATTGCCTTGCCTTTGGCAAATATCACAGCGTTTTACCAGGTCGCAAGCGTCTCGGAATATGGTTGGCCAATAAAAGTCGGCATCATCAACCTTTCGTGCAGTCATTTTGTTGCCATGGTGTCCTCCAGTAGGTCCGTGGTGCCTCTGGTCTAGAATTTGTTCTGCCTCCTTCCCATCGACAGATCTTCGAATAAATTGATCGGGAAAAACCTTAAAGTGATAAGGATCATTCCAACAATTGTTCTTGACATCGCGGAAGAATTTTTGTTTCTAAGAGGTTGGCATCCCTTTTGGTACGATGTTCCCTACCAGATAATTGGTGAAATCGGCATACCAAAGATTATGTGTGAACTGTGATCATTGTTGGTATCCTCCTATAGTCATGAGTTGTTCTTCGGGGAACTGATCTTGAATATATTTCTCTTGAAACTTCTCCATCAATGGATTTTCCAATCGGCTGAGATGATCAGCCGCGACATTTTCTGCTCATTTCTTGTCTTTAATCTCAATATCAAATTCTTGTAGGAGTAGAATCCATCGTAGAAGGCGCGGTTTAGCATCTTGCTTCTTGAAAAAGTATTTCAAAGAGGATTGATCTATATAGATAATAGTTTTGGACAAAATTAGATATGAACGAAATTTATCAAAGGCGAATACTACCACAAGCATCTCCTTTTCTGTAGTTGTATAGTTCTCTTAAGCATCTGTAAGCATTTTGTTAGCGTAGAAGATTGGCTGAAAATGTTTCTCCTTTCGCTGTCCCAGTACAGCTCCAACAGCGAAATCACTGGGGTCATACATGATTTCAAATGGAAGACTCCAATCTGGAGCAACCATGATCGGTACATGTATGAGCAGATCTTTCAGGTAGTTAAAAGCTTTGAGACATTCATCTGTGAAGTCAAACGGTAGAATCCGGCATGAAATTTTAGAAAAATCCTTAATAAAGCGACGGTAGAATCTGGCGTGACCCAGAAAACTTCGGATGTCTTTCACAGAAGTGGGGGGTGGAAGCTTTGAAATAGTTTCAACTTTTTCTTTGTCAACTTCAATTCCAGACTTTGAAATGCGGTGTACAAGAACTATGGCTTCTTTCACCATGAAATGACATTTCTCCCAATGCAGAACAAGGTTTGATTCTTTCACCATGAAATGACAAGTGGTGAATGAATCCCCAGAAATCGTCCATGAACACTTTCATGCATTGTTCAATCATGTCGTGGAAGATTGCTACCATGCACCTTTGAAAGGTCGCAGGTGCATTGCATAAACCAAAAGGAATCCATCAATAAGAAAATGTTCCATAGGGACAAGTGAACGTTGTCTTTTCTTGGTCCTTTAGATCGAGAGGTATTTGAAAATAGCCTGAGAAACCATCGAGGAAACAGTATGTAACACCCGCCAATTTAGGACTTTGGATTAGTGCCTAAACTACTTGTAATTTCATGTATTTAGTTTTGTATTAATCTAAATATATGAGACTTTTGTGAAATTACTTACACGCGTACGCGATTCGTTTAAATCGTACACTTACCAAACGGACGAGGTCCGATACAAATTAGATTGGACGTTGGTGACAAAAACTTTTAAATAATGTGGAATTAACCAAACAAACATTATTTGCTTTAATATATTGTAAAAATATATTACACGTATCTAGTATCGTTTAAAACACTCCGAACGCGACGAGAGCACACGAAATGCGCCTAACAACAGGAAGTAAATGCTTAACTTGTTCCAAGGTCAAGGCCGAACACCAAAGACCCTCAGGATTGCTCCAACAACCTGAAATCCCTCAATGGAAATGGGAGCAAATTTCCATGGACTTTATTACCAAACTACCGAAAACTTCGAGCGGTTACGATACCATTTGGGTGATTGTAGACCGTCTCACGAAATCTGCCCATTTTCTAGCCATCAAGGAAACTGACAAGATGGAGCATTTAGCTCGCATCTACATCAAAGAAATTGATTCACGACACGTTGTACCTACCTCGATCATCTCGGATAGGGACAGTCACTTTACTTCCAACTGTTGGCAATCATTACAAAAATCCCTCGGTACTCGTCTGGATATGAGTACTGCTTATCACCCACAAACTGATGGCCAAAGCGAATGAACTATTCAAACACTGGAGGATATGCTATGCGCCTGCATAGTTGACTTCGGTATTTCTTGGGAAAACCATTTACCATTGTGTGAGTTCTCATACAACAATAGCTACCATACTAGCATTAAGGCTGCACCTTTCAAGGCACTCTACGGACGTAAGTGCAGATCACCTATCTGATGGACTGAGGTGGGAGATACACAACTCACCGGTCCAAAAATCATACACGAAACAACAGAAAAGATCGTTGGTATCCAAAACCGGCCGAAAGCCGCACGTGATCATCAGAAAAGTTACGCTGACGTGAGACGCAAACACCTTGAGTTCCAGGTTGGGGACAAGGTACTTCTTAAGGTGGCACCATGGAAAGGTGTCATTCGATTCGAAAAACGAGGAAAACTGAACCCTAGGTACATTGGACCATTTGAAATTCTCGAGAGAATTGGTCCAATGGCGTATCGACTACAGCTACCTACCGAACTTAGTAGCGTGCATCCTACCTTTCATATTTCTAACTTGAAGAAATGTCTGTCTGATGAGACACTGATTGTGCCACTCGACGAAATATAAATCGATGATAAACTCCACTTTGTCGAGGAACCCGCGGAAATAATGGATCGAGAGGTCAAACGTTTAAAACAGAGTCGTATTCCCATTGTCAAGGTCAGGTGGAATTCGAGGCGCGGTCCTGAATTCACTTGGGAACGGGAAGACCAAATGCGACTGAAATACCCACACTTGTTCACAGACTCTACTCATACGACTTGAGCTCAATTTCGGGACGAAATTCTCTTAACAAGGGGAGAATGTAACACCCGCTAATTTAGGACTTTGGATCAGTGCCTAAACTACTTGTAATTTCATGTATTTAGTTTTGTATTAATCTAAATATATGAGACTTTTGTGAAATTACTTACACGCGTACGCGATTCGTTTAAATCGTACACTTACCAAACGGACGAGGTCCGATACAAATTAGATTGGACGTTGGTGACAAAAACTTTTAAATAATGTGGAATTAACCAAACAAACATTATTTGCTTTAATATATTGTGAAAATAGATTACACGTATCTAGTATCGTTTAAAACACTCCGAACGCGACGAGAGCACACGAAATGCGCCTAACAACAGGAAGTAATTCAAGTTATATTTTTATAACTCATTATTAAGTATTTTGATAAAATACTTCGGCTAAGAATATTTCGGATACACTTTAACATATAACGCGAAACAACATTTAAACAACTACGGGATTTAACCGACAACGACTCGTGATATAAAATTCGGAAACACAAACCCGTGAGCCGAGACCCAAATGGGTCGGCTCAGACCCGCGGACCCAAAACTCAAACCGACCCATGACCCACCCCTTTTAAAACCCTTTTTGTTTCCTTCTTTTCTCATTTACACCAAACACACATACATACACTCTCTTCTCTCCTTCTCACTCTCAAATTGCAGCCCCAAACCACCCCAAAAACGTCACCCAAAACCTCATCATCTTGCGGAGTTGATTTAGGGAGAAACGATCACCATCTCGAGCTCTCCATCTTCATCTTCTCCATTTTCGATTTCGTGGTAAGGGACTTCAAAACTCTTTTAAATTACTTGTAAAGCTTAGATTTACATGCTAGAACATTTACCCAACAAGATTATGTCCAAAAACAAAGATGAATTGCGTTTTAAAACTTGATTTGCACAAACAGCCCCATCTGCGAACTGAGATGCATCTCAGCTCGCAGATCAAGCTGCAAACCGAAATTTACCTACCAAAAACTGAACTCGCGAACCCAAACTGCGAACCGAACCCACTTGCGAGTTGACCTGCGAGTTGACCTGCGAGTTGACTTGCGAGTCGACCTGCGAGTTGACCTGCGAGTCGACCTGCGAACTGAACCTTGTGCTGCGAACCGAACTCAGTTCGCAGCCTACCACTTGCGAACCCACTTTGTCTTGCGAATCCAAACTCGGTTCGCACCACGAACTCAGTTCGAAACACATTTTCAGTCCGCAGCCGGACTAGGTCAATTTTCCCGAATTTAAATTCCAGATGCGATTTTTAATAAAACAATGTAGTAGAAATAAAAAATTTCAAAGCTCGACCCCAGCCAGGGGCTCTGCCCCTTGGACCCCGCCAGGGGCTGCTGCCCCTTGGACCCCGCTACCAGGGGCGCTGCCCCCGGACCCCCGTCATCCAGGAACTTGTAAATACTTTTCGCAACTAAGTGTCAAACACTTACAAATAATGAAACTTGATACAACAATACAAATAACAATAACACTTTTGGATTATTATTACAAACCGTCACCAATGGGCCATACTTGTTTTCAAAATACAAACGGATTACTAAACGAACACTTGGACATTTCCTAGTTGAGTGGACAACTAGCATGGGTGATCTTTTAAGACACCAACTCGTTTACTTGTTTACTTATGACCTTGAGCCTTTCGAACGCCAGAAGGTTGCAGGGTTCTGAGAACCGATACACGGACTTACATCCGCTTTACCTGGTTGATTTCACATACGTACGTACAAGACTCAGGTGAGTCTTACAGCCCCACTTTTACTGTTTTTATACTTTGGGGTGAGATATTTAGCAACTGTTTTACACGTGAACACAATGTACTGAACTGATTACTTTTTTACACACAACGCATGAGTTACTGTTTATCCACTGAAAGCCTCCTATCATGAGTTGTTAGTTATCAACTTAAGCGCGATTACTAGTAAATGGATCCATTTGGGACTGACAATCCCTGCCTGGGGTGGTAGCGCCACCACGTACTGATTTACACGTAGAAACAGGCATATTAGTATTTGTTACTTATGAGTGTTCGGATAGCACTCACGGGGGTCGTGATGCCGTACTTGACTGTACCATTCACATTAACTGTTAAGCTTCAACTTGTGAGCTCATGGCACTTGTGATGATTTACTGGTTTACTTACCTTGTTTGATAGCAACGCCGGTACATACTTGTGGTTCATAACTATTACTTTACTACTAAACCTGTAAGATTCACCAACCTTTTTGGTTGACTCTTTTAGCTTTGTATCTCAGGTACACAGACGGAGTAGGATTACCCCTGGACACTAGCTAGAGTCGCATGATTTCTACATTGCATCTAACGGAGATTCTTAGCATTATCTTTTGTATATTAGGATTATGTAATAGAATCTCCCGCTACACGCGTGGACTCTAGGGAACTACATTTTGTAACTGAAAACACTATGTTTTCAAACTTTGTATTTATGAAATGTAACTATTTTTCAAACGTTGCATATAAATGTCGTTTGCTTTATCTTTGTGCTGTTGATATTTGATTAGTAGCACCCCAAAAGCTCGCTTCCGCTGAACAGTGAATTTAGGGGTGTTACATATTGGTATCAGAGCCTAAGGTTATAGCGAACTAGGTTGCATTTAGTGGGCCTAGACTATGACCATTAGGCAGTATCCCTTATTAGGTATGACTGATTCAGTGATTACATGATACTAGTTTAATTTAACATAGCCTGATCAACTATGTACAATTAAATTAATATGATGTGAAATCTGAAAAGGGTGATGACTGAACAGGGTACACTAGTTGACTCTGACCTCGAGAGAAATCGGGACTCCAATATGTTTGTGCTAGACACTCTAGGCTATATTATATACGTATTATATGAATATAGGCCTTATTATTTCTAAACGCTTTGTCTCAGAAATGACAAACACACCGCCCAGTTCGTCACGTTCTCAAGCCGAATTGCGAAATCCGAGGGTAGTCAGGAGGACCAGTAGGCCTCCTCGAGCTAGCCCCTACCCCAATCCTGACACTCGGGAACCAACACACCTTTCTATTTCGGAGTTAGCATCCAGAGTGAATCGTCACGAGAGACAATTGCAGGACATGGACCTGGAACTTCAGGAAACCCGCGAGCAATGGAGGCTTACGGCACTAGAACATATTAATGAGGTTGCTGAGGACCATGAAAATACAATCAACAACATGAACACCCTTCGAGATAAAGTAGTGGAAATAGGCGCGGATACCGTACTTTTACGACTCAGGCTGGAAGAATGTGAGCAACGCTCACGAGAAGCTGAAGAGTACGCGCGTGAACTGGTACAACGACTGGTTTTGGCTAAAGACAACGCCAGACAGGCCAGCAGACTTGCAAATACAGTGGATTGCCTTGTTGCACTGATGGAACAAATTAATCTACGTTAAGACTAGTGTAGTTTTTACTCTGAAAATCTAGTAATTAACTAGGCGCAACTTTTGTAATTCGACCGGATGTAACAATTCCCGGCATCTTTCGTACTCCTTATATTATGTAACCTTCTAGAACTCACGCCTTGTATCTAATCTAGCTATCTAATGAAATATGGTTATCACGTCACTCTGTTATTGTATATTCCATCATATACACATGAGATATATCATAAATTCGTACAAACCCCTTATTTCTTTTTCTTATTCTTCTTGTTCAGCATCATGCCTCCCCGACGCCAGGTCACCCTCAGCGAAACCGAAATAGCGGACCTGATTGCGCGCAGTGTGGCCCAAGCCTTGGCTACACGAGCACCGACATCAGGCAGCGAAGACTCGAACGCCAACCGGTCTCAACCCAAACCTTGTTCCTACAAGGATTTTCAAAACTGCAAACCTCACATCTTCAATGGCACGGAAGGTGCCATCGGGCTGATCAGGTGGTGTGAGAAGATGGAATCTATCTTTCTCATCAGCAGATGTGCAGAGGAAGATAAGGTTAAATTCTCTACTTGCACCCTCGAAGGTGGTGCCCTCTCCTGGTGGAACTCATATGCCCAATCAGTGGGTATCGACAACGCCTACCTCCTCTCTTGGGAGGATCTGAAAAAGATGCTCACTGCCAAGTACTGCCCTATTGAACAACTCCAGAAGTTGGAGGAAGAATTTTGGAACCTAAAGGTGCAGGGGACCGACATTGATAGATACACCTCGAGGTTTAACCAGCTTGCCATCCTCCGCCCAGCAATGGTCAGCACCGAGTCTGACAAGATCAGAAAATACATCCGCGGTCTTCCGGAACCCGTCCGGGGGAACGTCGCCTCCTCAAACCAAACCACCATTGATGGTGCTATCCGATTGGCTCATGAACTCATGGCCATGAACGAGGATTCTGAACTACCCACTCCATCCTCCAACAACAACAAAAGAAAATGGTCCGACAACCACAACAACCACCAAAACAAGAAACCCGAAACCATTAAAGCCTACACCTCCGGTTCTGAGGACAAGGGAGCGTACAAGGGAACCAAGCCCTATTGCTCTAAGTGCCAACGACACCATCATGGTTCCTACCCATGTAACAAGTGTAAGAGATTTGGACACTTGGCTAGAGATTGCAGATCTACCACTACTGACACCAACACTTCTGCACCAAAGGCCTGCTTTGAGTGCAACGGTACCGGGCATTTCAGAAAAGACTGCCCGAAGCTGAAAAACAACAACAACAAGAACAACAACAACAACGCTCGAGGAAGAGCTTTTGTGCTGAAATCTGGGGAAGCCCGCCAAGACCCGAATGTGGTCACAGGTACGTTCCTCCTCAACAACTTGACTGTTTCTGTGTTATTTGATACTGGTGCTGATAGGAGTTTCATTTCTGATAAGTTTTGTCCACTACTTGACACTACACCTGTTGCCTTAGACTCTAAGTACATAGTAGAATTGGCAGACAGCAAACTCATTGAGGCCAACAGCGTAATACCTAATTGCACCTTAAACCTAGCTGATGAAACCTAGCTGATGAGCAATTCTCTATTGACCTTATGCCTGTCGAGATCGGCAGCTTTGACATCATCGTCGGTATGGATTGGCTATCCAAGCATCGTGCTGAGATCGTCTATTTTGACAAAATTGTCCGCATTCCTCTCGCCACCGGTGGAACTTTGATCATACAAGGGGAGACCGGTGGGACGAGAATAAACATCATATCTTGCATGAAAACCCGGAAATATTTGATAAAAGGGTACCAGGCCATCCTCGCACATGTTATGGAGAAAAAGTTGGAGGAGAAGCGGCTTGAGGATGTGCCTATCTTTCGAGACTTCCCAGAAGTCTTTCCTGAAGACTTATCGGGCCTCCCGCCACCTAGACAAGTCGAATTTTCTATTGACCTCGTGCCTGGATCCGCACCCGTAGCACGAGCACCCTATCGTTTAGCACCTTCCGAACTTCAGGAGTTGTCTACACAACTACAAGAGCTCCTGGACAAAGGAATTATTCGACCAAGTTCCTCACCTTGGGGAGCCCCGGTCCTCTTTGTGAAAAAGAAAGACGGTTCCTTCCGTATGTGCATCGACTACCGTGAACTCAACAAATTAACTGCCAAGAACCGTTACCCGCTTCCCCGCATTGATGACCTGTTCGACCAACTTCAGGGGTCGAGTTTCTATTCAAAGATCGATCTACGGTCAGGTTACCACCAACTCCGAGTTCGCGATGAAGACATCCCAAAAACTGTTTTCCGGACTCGTTATGGGCATTACGAATTCCAAGTAATGCCATTCGGCTTAACCAACGCACCAGCAGTATTCATGGACCTTATGAATCGGGTGTGTAAGCCTTACCTCGACAAGTTTGTCATTGTCTTCATAGACGACATTCTAATTTATTCGCGCAATGAACAAGAACACGCGCAACACCTGAAAGCCATCCTAGAACTACTCAAGCACGAAGAGTTGTACGCTAAATTCTCTAAGTGTGAGTTCTGGATGCAAACCGTACAATTCCTTGGACACGTGGTTGACTGTCAAGGAATCCATGTTGATCCTTCAAAAATCGAGGTTATCAAATGCTGGCAAGCACCTACTACACCTACTGAGGTACGCCAATTCTTAGGACTCGCCGGATACTATAGGCGATTCATTGAGAACTTTTCGAAAATAGCCAAACCCCTCACCGCCCTGACTCAGAATAAACAGAAGTTCGATTGGACCGATGTACAAGAGTCAGCTTTTCAACTGCTCAAACAGAAACTCTGCAGTGCACCTGTCCTATCCTTACCCGAGGGTAACAATGACTTCGTGGTGTACTGTGATGCCTCACACCAAGGACTCGGTTGCGTGTTGATGCAATGAGAAAAAGTTATTGCTTATGCCTCTCGGCAACTCAAGATCCACGAAAAGAATTACACCACTCATGACCTAGAGTTGGGAGCAGTTGTATTCGCTCTTAAAATCTGGAGACACTACTTGTATGGTACCAAGTGTACAATCTTTACTGATCACAAGAGTCTCCAACACATCTTCGACCAGAAAGACCTAAACATGAGACAACGTCGTTGGGTCGAATTACTTAGCGATTACGACTGTGAAATCCGTTACCATCCGGGCAAAGCCAACATTGTGGCCGACGCCTTAAGTCGTAAAGAACGAGTGAAACCCCTCCGAGTTCGAGCACTCAGTATTACCATCCACAACGATATCATCACCCAAGTTCTTGCCGCTCAACTCGAAGCACTCAAACCCGAAAACATCGGCAATGAAGCCTTGCGGGGCATAGATAAACAATTTGAAATCAAGCCTGATGGAACTCGGTACTTCTCTAACCGAGTATGGTTACCCAAACTCAGAAACTTGCGAGATTTGGTGATGGCTGAGGCTCACAAATCTCGATACTCTATACATCCTGGTTCTGAAAAGATGTATCACGACGTCAAAGGATTGTATTGGTGGCCTAACATGAAAGCTGACATCGCCGTATACGTCAGTAAATGCTTAACTTGTTCCAAGGTCAAGGCCGAACACCAAAGACCCTCAGGATTGCTCCAACAACCTGAAATCCCTCAATGGAAATGGGAGCAAATTTCCATGGACTTTATTACCAAACTACCGAAAACTTCGAGCGGTTACGATACCATTTGGGTGATTGTAGACCGTCTCACGAAATCTGCCCATTTTCTAGCCATCAAGGAAACTGACAAGATGGAGCATTTAGCTCGCATCTACATCAAAGAAATTGATTCACGACACGGTGTACCTACCTCGATCATCTCGGATAGGGACAGTCACTTTACTTCCAACTGTTGGCAATCATTACAAAAATCCCTCGGTACTCGTCTGGATATGAGTACTGCTTATCACCCGCAAACTGATGGCAAAAGCGAATGAACTATTCAAACACTGGAGGATATGCTATGCGCCTGCGTAGTTGACTTCGGTATTTCTTGGGAAAACCATTTACCATTGTGTGAGTTCTCATACAACAATAGCTACCATACTAGCATTAAGGCTGCACCTTTCGAGGCACTCTATGGACGTTAGTGCAGATCACCTATCTGCTGGACTGAGGTGGGAGATACACAACTCACCGGTCCAAAAATCATACACGAAACAACAGAAAAGATCGTTGGTATCCAAAACCGGCCGAAAGCCGCACGTGATCATCAGAAAAGTTACGCTGACGTGAGACGCAAACACCTTGAGTTCCAGGTTGGGGACAAGGTACTTCTTAAGGTGGCACCATGGAAAGGTGTCATTCGATTCGAAAAACGAGGAAAACTGAACCCTAGGTACATTGGACCATTTGAAATTCTCGAGAGAATTGGTCCAATGGCGTATCGACTACAGCTACCTACCGAACTTAGTAGCGTGCATCCTACCTTTCATATTTCTAACTTGAAGAAATGTCTGTCTGATGAGACACTGATTGTGCCACTCGACGAAATATAAATCGATGATAAACTCCACTTTGTCGAGGAACCCGCGGAAATAATGGATCGAGAGGTCAAACGTTTAAAACAGAGTCGTATTCCCATTGTCAAGGTCAGGTGGAATTCGAGGCGCGGTCCTGAATTCACTTGGGAACGGGAAGACCAAATGCGACTGAAATACCCACACTTGTTCACAGACTCTACTCATACGACTTGAGCTCAATTTCGGGACGAAATTCTCTTAACAAGGGGAGAATGTAACACCCGCTAATTTAGGACTTTGGATCAGTGCCTAAACTACTTGTAATTTCATGTATTTAGTTTTGTATTAATCTAAATATATGAGACTTTTGTGAAATTACTTACACGCGTACGCGATTCGTTTAAATCGTACACTTACCAAACGGACGAGGTCCGATACAAATTAGATTGGACGTTGGTGACAAAAACTTTTAAATAATGTGGAATTAACCAAACAAACATTATTTGCTTTAATATATTGTGAAAATAGATTACACGTATCTAGTATCGTTTAAAACACTCCGAACGCGACGAGAGCACACGAAATGCGCCTAACAACAGGAAGTAATTCAAGTTATATTTTTATAACTCATTATTAAGTATTTTGATAAAATACTTCGGCTAAGAATATTTCGGATACACTTTAACATATAACGCGAAACAACATTTAAACAACTACGGGATTTAACCGACAACGACTCGTGATATAAAATTCGGAAACACAAACCCGTGAGCCGAGACCCAAATGGGTCGGCTCAGACCCGCGGACCCAAAACTCAAACCGACCCATGACCCACCCCTTTTAAAACCCTTTTTGTTTCCTTCTTTTCTCATTTACACCAAACACACATACATACACTCTCTTCTCTCCTTCTCACTCTCAAATTGCAGCCCCAAACCACCCCAAAAACGTCACCCAAAACCTCATCATCTTGCGGAGTTGATTTAGGGAGAAACGATCACCATCTCGAGCTCTCCATCTTCATCTTCTCCATTTTCGATTTCGTGGTAAGGGACTTCAAAACTCTTTTAAATTACTTGTAAAGCTTAGATTTACATGCTAGAACATTTACCCAACAAGATTATGTCCAAAAACAAAGATGAATTGCGTTTTAAAACTTGATTTGCACAAACAGCCCCATCTGCGAACTGAGATGCATCTCAGCTCGCAGATCAAGCTGCAAACCGAAATTTACCTACCAAAAACTGAACTCGCGAACCCAAACTGCGAACCGAACCCACTTGCGAGTTGACTTGCGAGTTGACCTGCGAGTTGACTTGCGAGTCGACCTGCGAGTTGACCTGCGAGTCGACCTGCGAACTGAACCTTGTGCTGCGAACCGAACTTAGTTCGCAGCCTACCACTTGCGAACCCACTTTGTCTTGCGAATCCAAACTCGGTTCGCACCACGAACTCAGTTCGCAACACATTTTCAGTCCGCAGCCGGACTAGGTCAATTTTCCCGAATTTAAATTCCAGATGCGATTTTTAATAAAACAATGTAGTAGAAATAAAAAATTTCAAAGCTCGACCCCAGCCAGGGGCTCTGCCCCTTGGACCCCGCCAGGGGCTGCTGCCCCTTGGACCCCGCTACCAGGGGCGCTGCCCCCGGACCCCCGTCATCCAGGAACTTGTAAATACTTTTCGCAACTAAGTGTCAAACACTTACAAATAATGAAACTTGATACAACAATACAAATAACAATAACACTTTTGGATTATTATTACAAACCGTCACCAATGGGCCATACTTGTTTTCAAAATACAAACGGATTACTAAACGAACACTTGGACATTTCCTAGTTGAGTGGACAACTAGCATGGGTGATCTTTTAAGACACCAACTCGTTTACTTGTTTACTTACGACCTTGAGCCTTTCGAACGCCAGAAGGTTGCAGGGTTCTGAGAACCGATACACGGACTTACATCCGCTTTACCTAGTTGATTTCACATACGTACTTACAAGACTCAGATGAGTCTTACAGCCCCACTTTTACTGTTTTTATACTTTGGGGTGAGATATTTAGCAACTGTTTTACACGTGAACACAATGTACTGAACTGATTACTTTTTTACACACAACGCATGAGTTACTGTTTATCCACTGAAAGCCTCCTATCATGAGTTGTTAGTTATCAACTTAAGCGCGATTACTAGTAAATGGATCCATTTGGGACTGACAATCCCTGCCTGGGGTGGTAGCGCTACCACGTACTGATTTACACGTAGAAACAGGCATATTAGTATTTGTTACTTATGAGTGTTCGGATAGCACTCACGGGGGTACGTGATTCCGTACTTGACTGTACCATTCACATTAACTGTTAAGCTTCAACTTGTGAGCTCATGGCACTTGTGATGATTTACTGGTTTACTTACTTTGTTTGATAGCAACGCCGGTACATACTTGTGGTTCATAACTATTACTTTACTACTAAACCTGTAAGATTCACCAACCTTTTTGGTTGACTCTTTTAGCTTTGTATCTCAGGTACACAGACGGAGTAGGATTACCCCTGGACACTAGCTAGAGTCGCATGATTTCTACATTGCATCTAACGGAGATTCTTAGCATTATCTTTTGTATATTAGGATTATGTAATAGAATCTCCCGCTACACGCGTGGACTCTAGGGAACTACATTTTGTAACTGAAAACACTATGTTTTCAAACTTTGTATTTATGAAATGTAACTATTTTTCAAACGTTGCATATAGATGTCATTTGCTTTATCTTTGTGTTGTTGATATTTGATTAGTAGCACCCCAAAAGCTCGCTTCCGCTGAACAGTGAATTTGGGGGTGTTACACAGTAGAATTCGTTCACTGATAATCTTTTGAGCATCTGATCAATGAACGGTAGAGGGAAATGATCTTTGCGTGTAGCTTCATTCAGTTTTCGATAGTCGATACACACCCTCCAACCATTGACGGTTCATGTTGGAATCAATTCATTGTTTTCGTTAGCGATGACCGTCATGCCTCCTTTTTTTGGGACGACTTGAACTGGGCTAACCCATGGAGAATCTGAGATAGGGTAAATTAGACAAGCATCCAAAAGTTTGATAACCCCCTTTTTGACCACGTCTTGAATCTTCGGGTTGAATCTCCTTTGCCTCTGAACTGATGGTCTGAAGTCATTTTCCATTAAGATTTTGTGTGTGCAGTAGTTTGGACTAATACCTTGTATATCAGAGATCTTCCAAGCAATCGCCTTCTTGTGTGACTTCAGAACATGTACCATCCTTGCTTTCTCTTTGGACTTTAATTCTTTAGATATGATAACTGGTAAGTGCGAAATTCCTTAAAGAAAAGCATATTCAAGGTGTGAGGGAAGTTCCTTCCACTCCAATTCGGTGGTTCTCCAGTAGAGGGTTTCATCGTAGTAATCTCGTCTCTTTTAAGCTCGTCATATGTTGTTTGATAGTCTGAATCCATTGCAGGTGATTCCAGAATCTCGGTTGACGCTATCTCAACCCATTTTGTATTATTGGACAACTCATCTTTTCTCAGCTCATATTTTACTTTGGAAGAATGAGGGATTGCAGTTTCTTCAGTGATCATTTCTTTGTCATCGTTGATTGTTGCATGTCTCTGGAACTGAGCTGATGAAGATTGGTTGATGGTGATTTCTGGATTAAGAACTTCACAACTTTCAGATAGTTATGGAACAGGTGGTTTAAGCATTGACTCCATGTTTTTAAGAGTCTTCGGACTTTCTTCCCTTGAGAGAGATTAATGATTTACTTTAGAAGTCGGTTTCCTTCGTAGAAGAGTGACAGGAGAGCCATATCCAAGTGGAGCAGTTGTGATGGAGTTGAACTGCCGCTCGGATTTCTTTAAAGGAAATAGCAACTCTCTAGATGCGTCGGAAGAATCCGAGATAGCTGAGCATAGACCCGTGCCTTCTACACAGAGTATTCTTGAAGTGATGACAGTATTGGGAAGGGGTTGATGCTGTTTATTGAGAGGATCTCTTCCAAGTGTTCTTCAATTATTTCCTACATAGAATCTACAAGACCAAGATCTTCTCCCACAGGTTGTTTCATTAGTTTATCAACATTGAAGGTGACCTCTTCAATTCCAACTCGGAGTTTTAAAGATTTTTCATTTACGTCAATGACGCCCTTGGTAGTGTATAGGAAAGGTCTGCCAAGGATGAGTGGAACCTGGGTGTCCTCTTAAATATCCATAACAACGAAATCAACTGGGAAGACGAATTTGTCAACACGGACCATAATAACTTCAACAATTCCTCGGGGGAGTTTAACTGATCTATCTGCTAATTGGATGGTCATACGAGTAGGCAATAGTTTGTTTAATCCTAGTTTCTTATAAAGTGAGAATGGCATGAGGTTTACACTAGCTCCTAGGTCAGCTAAGGCGTTACTTATTTGAACATCCTGAAGATAACAAGGAATAGTGAAACGGTCAGTATCTCCAAGCTTAGGGGGTAATCCTTGTTGCATAATTAGAGAGCACTCTGCATCTAAGGGTAAGTTAACTATTTATCTAAGTTTTTCCTTATTGGATATAAGTTCCTTAAAGAACTTAGCACAACTGGGCATTTCTACTAAAGCATCTAATAATCTGACGTTTAAGTGTAGGCTTTTGAACATTTCTAGATATTTTTCAAATTGAGCTTCTTGTTTCTCTTTCTTAAGTCTACCAAGGAATGGTATTCGAATGGGTTTAAAGACTTCTAGGGCTTTAGAAGGTTCTGGCTCAGGAGAAGTGACAGGGGTGTCAACTTGTATTGAGTCAGTGGATAGAGAAGTACTAGAAGGTTTATTTGAAGGGATATCTATGAATTTCTCATTCTTAGTCTCTTTTCCTCCTCTAGTGACCACAAGGATGTCATCATGCTCGTAGGATGAGTGATAGACAGAATTGTAGATCGCTTCGTCCTTTTGCTTCTCCTCAACTTTTAAAACCAAACTTTTAACATTATCCTCCATTTTTTTAATTAAATCATTTGAAATTCTGAGCAAACTATCAATTGGATTTTGAAAGTCAACGATCCGTTTGTTTGTATTATTTTGCTCAATCATGAAGATATTGAAAACCGTATTGCTTAGACGAGAAGACAATGGGATAGAAGTAGAGAGAACTGAAGATTGATAAGTGGGTTGTGTGGTTAACCGTTGAATGAATGGTTTAGAATGAAAAGCTTGATCAAGGTTTCTGATGGCGCCCGAACAGTCAGGTTTTCGAAGCTCTCTCCTTGTGAAAAGGGAGAGCCCTTCCTCGTCGTCAAGGGACTGACCGGAAAGTACCGAGCGCCGATCGGTGGAAGTTTTAAATTTATAAAGAGCTGGGGCTAAACTTATAAATACTACCTACTACACAGGGTGAGTAAGCAGCAAGTATAACTAGAGGTCGTTCTTCAATCGGAGCGAATTGAAATGAAGTTTGGGCCAAAGACAAAGTTCACTATTAGGATAGGAGTTGTGTAGATAGGTAGATTTGAGGGTTTTGGTTTTCTTAATTAAATTATTAACTAAAGACGGAAAAGTAAAAATATAGAAGAATCGGTAGCTATAGACAGATAGAGAATTGCGGCTGTGGAAATTTCAATAATCAGTTGTGGGGATGATGTTTATTATAAAGATAATTGGGGACATTTTTAGTCAACAGAAAAATGTATTAAGGGTGTAAACACTAGGACCCTACTTATTTAGTTATAAGTATGTCACGAGACCTAGGTTATCGTGATTCTGATCAGGACAGGCTGCTCAACCCCCCACACTGTCTTTTGGACAAGTGACCCTTGAAGGGTGCAGGAATAAGGAAACAGACTACCATACTGGTAATCCTGACCATTCTTAACACCTAAATGCACATGCCATTATCTAAATATGCTCAGATTATTAACCTGTTATTCTAAACTATCAGTTTTGTAGAGTCTAGGGGTTTAAGAATCCTGAACCACTGTTGGGCTTGACTTTCATATCTAGACTCATTCCTTACGTTTGATTTGTTCAATTACTTCTATCATGATCTAGCCTCTCCTTTGCCATCAGTCATTCAACCCTAGGAACACCAACGGTGTACAATGCATACTCCTTCCACAGCTTGCTACCCTAGGTACCGTTTACGGTGTACCGCAATTTTACAGTTCCACAGATCCTTTGTAACCAGGGATAGATTTGAGGTGTACTGTGATGTTTCCACAGCTTTACTATCCCTAGGTACATGTACGGTGTACAGTGTCTAAGTGTTTCCACAGCTTCAGTACCAGCGGTAGGCATACAGTGTACTGTTACATTTTCACAGCTATATTGGTTCCTAGACCATATTCTAGGGTTTCTACAAAATCCACAGTGTAGGCACAAATGGCTCTTTCTGGGGCATAAGCCCAGTATTACAACCGGATTATAGTGACAGACACGGCTTCATACTGTAATATAGATAACTTCTTACTGTACCTAGAGGTGATCAAGTTCTAAGCCTAAAGTAGCAGTCACACGAAGGACTGGAAAGGGTGATCCATAGCTAAGTTTAGATGCATGATAAGTTTAGATATAACAAATATAACAATTCCCAATTATATGTTTTTTTAAGATTAATTCAACATCATCCCTACGCCTAATTATCTACATTTCAATAACCGCACTAGCACACTACTCAATAAGCATGGCAATGACAATAACATACATCATACAATTAGGCAGAGATAATTCGGACATAGTATAAGTATGAAAAGATGTCACCAGTAAATTAAGCAGAACAACAGCTGAAAAGAAATGCGTAGTCTTGCACCAAGAATGCTCCTTTACACCGTGATTACAATGCCAGCTTCCTTCTCTCTCTAAATGCTAACCAACTAACTATCTATCTCTCTCTAGAGAGAGAAAGCCCTAGAGAGAGAAACCAAAACTAATTAACTAACCAAACTAACCTAGAGAGAGAGAGTAAAAGTGTATGAAAATGTAAGAAAACGTATTGTGAAGAAGTGACGTGTATGAGGTGTGTTGAAATGAGAATTTGAGCTTGATATTTATAGGCAACGCACAGCCATATCCGTAGTCCTTATCCTGAACCTCAAGTGCACAACCGTAACAAAATCTGATTTTTATCACCCAAATGCACCAATATGGCTGTCCTAGGGCAAATACGGCTGTCCTGGAGCAAATACGGGTGAACACCAACTGTATACGGCTGGTCCAGGCCGTATAGGCTGGAGCTGTATCTGGCTTGTGTCCAACCGTATATGATCTGGACCAGCCGTATACGGCTGGGGACAGCCGTATCCTGGCTCTTCAATTCTTAGTTTCTTCGGACGGGCGTATCTTCTTCGTCGTTTATCCGTTTCAAGCGATTCTTGCGTCCACAATTTTGTAATTTGCTAACGAACAAAATGAAACTAGTTAGAGGTTGTAATGTGGAGCGTAGGTCATGGTTCATTAAAAAGAGTTAACGAAGGTGTGGTGGAGCAGTTTTGCTCAGTTTCTCACATTTTTTCATGCCATTTTTACTGATTTTACAAACATCGACTCCGTTTTAACTTAGTTAACAAAACTTAATGAATAATGTCCTTTTAGGTGTGTTTTTGTTAACTTTGTGTCTAAAATGTGGAAGATAACGTACGTAAAAACATGACTTTTTACGTGTTATCAAATATCCCGCACTTAGACTTTTGCTTGTCCTCAAGCATACTTTAAAATTGTCACTTGCTACAAAGGTTTGAAAAGAATTGGTTTTGGGGTTCTGACAAGAAATAACCTAAGATCAATCAATTTATCAGAAACAAATAAACCTTTTGAGAAAGTAAGCATCATTAAGACAGTCCTCCCTTAAACCTGAAATGTTAGCCCTGGCATACTTTCACAATTCTCGATGGATATTGTACATGACTAGGCGATCTCACCAGGTGGTCACTCAATTCACTCAAAGTGTATCGGGTTTCCTATCATTATAATCAAACGAAATCGCTCATAAAGCCAGTCATGCATTGCTTCTCATCATAGGCTTGATCAAGAATCGGATTTCCACCACTTCAATGAGAACAGTGCTAATCATCCCAAGACATTTTTCGGGTTTTTAGTGATGGAAAAAGGGTTACGGAGGATGGTGATTTTTTTATTTTTTTTTTTTGGAGTGAAAAACGGGATATTTTCTTTAAACTTAGAAGTCCTAAAGGTATGAATTGAATTATCTAGACACTCTTAAAACGGAAAACACAAACGAAGGAATTTTATTGGAAGAAAGGTAGCTTTTGGTGACTTTCTTCTCGGGAACGCACGCGAAGTTGAATGATTTTCTGAACAGGCATTCTTTTTGAAAGATTTAAGCACTAAGCTTTATTCTATTTTTGTGGGACTTTTTCGACGATTTTTCTTTTATTATCTTTTCTTTATATATTTTTTTTGAGAGACCCTGGATACTTTGTCCTTTCGACATCTCATTTTTTTTTCTGAGTTTTTCAGACAAGGTCCCAATTTTCCGCACCTGAATTTTTTTTCTTTCAATATATCACTTTTAACACACGCAAGATTTTTCTGAGAGAACGCAGAGTAAATGGGAGTTTTTGAGACAAGAGTAACAAGGATGTCTAAATAACGCTTTTCATAACTCCAAAACGTTCTAAGTTAAAGTTTTTGGAAAGGTAAGTGAAGGTGGTGAATGGTGGTTTTGAAGAAATGAAAGGTTAAGGCTCAAAGGGTTTAACTAGTGGAACTTCAACACTCACGAATGAGAGTTGGTCGGGTTAAGCTTAAAAAAAAGGTTTGTGAAAAGTGGGGGTTTTAATCCTATGAAATGTCAAGGTCCTGTGACTGCACCTTCACCGCGTATGGTGCCCATTGGTGTGGTCTCGAAACGTATACCAAGAGCAAGTTCTATATCAAATCACATGCATCGGCACACACATCAAATGAAAAAGTGAAGCATTAAAGATAAATGCTTTTATTTGGCTCAGGTACCTCACTGCAATAGGGTTTGTATGTGCCTAGCCGTGCGATGCTCTTGAGTTAACATTTCATTTTTAAAGAATTCGTGTCTTAACTTATCTTACTTTCCAAAGCAATTTAATTAATTTCTGAGAAATTTATCTTTCCCAAAATTATTTAGAGTCAAAAATTTTAGCAAAAATGAGGTTTTTATGAAAATTTAAGCCAACTGAATGAGTGAAACTTTTCACTGTCGAAGTTAAGCTTATTTTTAAGAAAGTTATGCTTTGGACAGGCAATCAAAGTCAAAGAATACGGTATATCATACCGTGTATCCCACACTTAGAGGAACATTGTCCCTAATGTTCTCAAACTAAGTGTAAAAATTCTTCTTTTGAGAGAAGAATCCCACACTTAAAGTTTGATAATATTTCGGAACTCTATTTCTAAGTTGGTTTGATTTGTGTGGGGTTTGGAATCCCACACTTAGAATTTAAGCATGATGGGATAACGGAGAGATATAGTTGATGAAAGGAAATCACTAAGAAACGGAACGAAAAACTCCCCTATAAAGAAAGGACTGAGATATGAGTTTGAAGATTTTGATTCAACTAGGTAGTTCAATAGGCTCGGGTCAGGATCTTTGCGTGGTTTGCGCGTCATTTCAGATTCTCCTTGGGGAATTTTCATCACAATTCACTACTCTCTTTTATTCTAAAGTAACCTAAAAAGTAAACTAAGAAGAACATAACATAAGTAAATGATAGATAAAAGATACTGATAAGATAGATAGGTCCAACCAGATCACAGGTTGGAACCATAATAAGTGTGCAGCATTAATAATACAGTCATCTCAAATATCTAGTAATAATAATAATGTTATATAATCATCCAACACAAATAGTAATAATAAGAGATGATAAGATCAAGGGTGAGAAGGATCTTGGTCGGATGGTGGTCCGTAAGCTGGAGGAGGCATGGAGCTGTAAGGTGCAGGTCGCGAAGCAAAGTGTTGTCCACTCGATGCTTTGCGGGAGACTGAGGCTGAAGAACTGCACTGTTTGCCTGATGTTGATGGCTGGATCGGGTACAAATGAAAGTTGGGATCTAATCCCATCTCAGCTATCTCATATGACCCAAGAGATGCACCATGCATCGAATACGGTTGAAGCTCAAAGGATGGCACTGGGTTGGTGTTAAGCATCCCGGTGAATCTTGAAATAGTAGGCAAAGCAGCAGTAGCCATATCTGGCATGTAGTCTGTCTGTACCTGTACCTGGTCATCAACATGCATGTCCTGTCTATACCCTGACTGAGGTGAGTCTGTCTCTGAAGATGTATCTGATGTGGCTGCTCAGTAGGTCTGGGACGGGTCATGGCACGGGAAGATGGTTGCCCAATGGTACGTGGGAAATGCGGCTCATGTGGTGTGGTGGTGTGAACAGAGAATACCAGCTCAGCTGCAGGTGTAGTCCTGGTACAACGAGCACGGGGATATCTCTGGGTATGGTTGAGTGGAAGATGTGGGTGGTATGGTAGTGCTGGGTATGGTGGTGGTGCATGTTGACATTGCGAATGGGTGGAGTGGCATGGTGTTATATGATGGTGGGAGTGGGCCGCATACCCAAGTAGGTGGTGTAGGCTGTGGGAATCCAAACTCATGAGCTAAGTATGTGTCCTGGGTATGATGCGAATTAAACATGCCAAGCATGCTATACATCAGCTCTGATGATACTGGATCTCCCCAGTTGAAGACTCTGGCAGGTGGGATAAGTGAACTCTCTGCCTCTGCAGCCTCGGTCTCTCCCTCCTCTCGCTCATGTCTAACAGCAGTCCTAGCCTGGCGGTGGACCGTGTTGTCATCAAACTCAAACCTAACTCTCCTACTCCTCGGGGGTCTCATGAAGACTCCCGGTATAACATCATCATCCTTCCACTTAATCTGTCCCGCATCATCTTTCTCCAATAACCAAACTTTGACCATATAATTGATGTTATATGGTTTTGACTCCTTGTTCCTCACTGATGTCAAACTACCTAGCACCTCCTCAATCACTAGCCCCATACTCTTAACTAACTTGGTGATCACGGCTCCCATATAAGCAAACTCTGACTCAGTATACCCTGACTCAGTGAGGATCCTGTCAGCAACCAACTAAGCGACGTTTACATGCTCCTGCTCAATAATACTCTTAATAACTTTAAAGTCTTTCACTCCAACAGCCCCTTTTGTCTTTTATTTCCCCCGGATACTACAAGCAATCAGATTGTGGAGTACTTGGTGGTGCTTGTCATGAAAAGAGGTGGCTTTGACATTAGATTGAAATCGACTCCCAGTCAACTCTGACCATATAGCAGTGTGGTATCGCTGCTTGACCTCTCGGTCTGCTTTTAGGAAGAATGGTGTAGTCACCTGATACTCAGTGTACAGCTCCAAATGTCTCGCAAATGTGGCTAAGGACATGTGATGTGGGTTACCCAGGAAATTAAATCTAATCATCTTGTCATCATTAAGCTTGTCGATCGTTTTGTCAAACTGGAAAGTAACCATAACTTCTGCAACTAGCTCGTGATAGACAGTCTCTCTAATCTCAAATAGATTCTTCCAGGCACACATATTTCTCTTTCCCTCCTTAAACTGAATCAATCTCTCAAATCCCTCTTTTAAACCAATCTCAGCCAAATCCTCCCAAACTATGTATCTGTTTTCCCCAAGCTGATGTGTTAACCAAGTCTGGTATAATTCCTTTTTCTCTGGATCTTATATTGAACGCTTGATATAACGAGGGATTGTTGCCATCTATTAATAAGAGAATAACAAACAACATAGTGAATTACACAAGATCATTGCAAGCTTATGGACTAAGTCATATTCCAAATTTTTAATCGAAAATTCGAAATGTGGGCTTTAGAATATGAGCAGTCCATAAACATGTTAATAACTAGTAATGATCCCAATCTCAATTTCCAACCATCACAAGAAACTTTGGTTCATACAGATAGGCTATAAGACTTAAGCCATAACATTTTCTAAGCAAAAAGTCAAAGACTAGTCAACCACATAAGCATTTATGATTTAGATTTTTACCAAAATCATAAGTTATTATCACTAAGTTCAAACCTTAATCATGTAATTACGTTAAGGTGGTGAAAATAACCTATCCTTATGAACGGATGCAAACTAGTATGATGTCGGATTTAACAAGTAAGAAAGTTTGACCATATCACAAGTATTGCAAATCAAAGTTCCCTAGTTGATCTTTTTTTAGACGCATGCGTTTTTAGATTAAAATACTTTAAAATGGTTATGACATTCTAAACATAGACACTACTTTGATTTTTTAAAGATAGGTAATTAAAGTAGTAGTACCTATCTGAGGTTTGCCATAATATTTTAAAGATACAATTTGAAACCGCAAGTTTTTACCTTTATGGAAATTTTGGTCATTAGGATGCTAGAAATCAACCATTTGACTTTCAAATGTTTTATTAACTCAATATGTAACAAAATCAAGTTTCTTTAAGTCATCGGTTAAATCCATAGCAACCCTAACTTATATTAGCGAATCAAGGTTAGGCAATAATATCAATTTAAGTCAAAATATCATTTAACCAAAAGTCAACGTTTTTGCTTACTTTAATTCACTAACTTGACCAAAACTCGCATCTAACCACAAATGAAGCAAATGAGTAAGCTATACAAATTATATTAATCATAAATCAACTAACAAACAACTTATCGTAAGCAATTTAATCATCAATTGGTCAAATTGGATCAACTAGTCACAAAAAGTCAAACAAAGTCAACTTTCAAAGTCAAAGTTCAAATTTCTTCAATTAAACATGTAATGCTAGTTCATACATCATTATACAACACTACTAAGCAAGAATCAAAAGCTACTTTTGCAATGCAACCCACAAATCATCACTAACTAACTTGAAACCCTAGGTTTAAAAAGTTAGAGAATTTTGGTGTTTAGGGGTTGAATCTTACCTTGATTTATCTGAAATGATGTTAGGGAT
This sequence comes from Pseudognaphalium luteoalbum, assembly GCA_963422505.1. Classification (NCBI taxonomy): domain Eukaryota; kingdom Viridiplantae; phylum Streptophyta; class Magnoliopsida; order Asterales; family Asteraceae; genus Pseudognaphalium; species Pseudognaphalium luteoalbum. The sequence continues at coordinate 41,606,988 of OY730197.1, forward strand.
CACACACATATGCAAATGATGAAGGAATGAAGCTTGATTTGGTTAACAATGGAGGAAAATGGTGGTTTTGGTGGGTGTTGGGGGTGACCGGCGCAAGGGGAGAAGCGGGAAGTAGAAAATAATTGATTTTTTGTATTTTTGATAATTACTAGCCCTTTTTTACCATTTTATCTATTCCCCTCTTTTACCATTTGTGTTTAATTAATATAACAAGTGTAATTACTAGGTATTTTAGGAAATTAAAAACCTTAGCCAAATGTTTTTAGCAAAAGTTTAAAATCATGCGTTTAGCTACGCGCAACAAAAAAGACTTGTTTTATTTAGACGCAAAAGAAACAACTTAACTAGATAAAAGGAAACATAATTTTTGATCTAAAAACTTGCAACTTTTAAAATCTAAACAATTTTCAAAACTTTCTAAAAATCTTTTATTAAAATTGTCAAGTTTCAGAAACTGCGCAGATTCTGCAGAAACAACGATTTTTAGAGATTTTTGGCTTTTTATCAAGAAATTAAACTAACTTATTTTTGACTTAACAAAATTATTTTAAAGACCTAATATTAAAATTTGGGTTGTCTCCCAAAAAGTGCTTGGTTTAAGTCTGTAGCTTGAATTTTGATAAAAAATTAACTAAGGGCAATTGCTTGAAAGCAATCGTGGTTCCCTTGGTTTAAGGAAAGTGTATCGAGGAACAAAATCACAGTTTAAAATGTTAATGACATAATCAACTAGTTTGGCATGGTGTAGTAAAAAATGTTCGAATTCGCTAAGAATCCTACGTTCTTTCCGGCCTAATTCTAGAAGATTGTTAACAAACTTATTAAATTCCATTCTAACTTTCTTTTTCTTGAAATTCCTATTCACATACCGCGGTCTATATTATTACGGTCGTGAAGAAGATTTCCTAAAATTCTCTGAAACCTAAGTTCTTCTTTGGAATCGGGGTCTCCATTTGTAGTCTGAAATGCAAAGGTGACATCCCATATTAGAGATATTTGAGAAACGGTGAAAGGGAATTTGGATTGATCGAACAACAAAGCAAGTTTAACGTGGATATCTTTTCTTTTAGCAAAGAAAACGGCTTTTATTTTGTCGTCGTCAGCTCCACGGAATATCTCTTGCAACTTGGTAATTATATAGGTGGCAGGGTCGACGAAAAATGGAATTTTTTCAGAAATGACGAGAGTGATCGTGGGATCTTTAGAAGTTAGAAGCTCAAGCTCATTTACCATAGCTGCAACATAACGATTAATCATGGTTTGTGAAACTGGTTGATAATCAGTGCAAGCAAATAGATTCATGAGGAGATCTATTTTTGATAATACCTTTCGCTCTTGCTCTCGATATCGTGTGAAGAAACCATCTTCCTTTTGGGTCGGAAGACGGTGGAGAATACCTACGAGTATGTCAATCCTTAAAATGGTTTCCCTTTGTTCAACCGAGTAAGGAAAATCGGATATATTTAAGTGTAAGGAAAATGCTTTACATACATCCAATCTACTATCAGGATCAAAAGAGTAACCAACATATCGGATTTCATCACCATCTGAATCTTTCGGTATTTACTTATCAACAACACGATAAATGGTGTACGAAGGTTCTGGTACAAGGTATATAAAAATTGGTGATTTTGGAAGATGTTCATGAATATCCTCTTTCCTTATGGGGATTCGTTTTTCATCGGATGAGGAATGAAAGGTTTGAGGGTTTTCAAGAATATTATCGACAAAATCAGGGAATCTAAAGAAGTTTTCTAAGGGGTATGAAATCTTAGGTGCAGGTAAAACCTGATAGCTTGGAATGCTGGAAACAGAAGTTGAAATCTGTTTTTGAGATTCATGGGTACCTAAGCCAAAATAAAATAATTTCCCTAAGGTTCTAGAATCATCGTCTGGGCTAGCGGAGGTTTCTTCGGGTGAGTAGAAGTTGGATTCCAACTCTTGTTCCAAGTGGTCGAAGAACTCAGCATCGTTCATGGCCGTCATTTCTTCATTCGTCTTGTGGGCGGATGGAGAAATGGGGCAAGAAGGCGGCAAATCGTAGAAGGATATTTTTAAAATTTTCATTTATTTTAAATTAAATTAATTTATTCTAAAGAAAGAAACTTTCGGATAAGTTTGGTGAAACCTAAGCGAAAAGGATCACCTAAAGGCTAATTTATCTAAGGCGGCTTCAGAATCGTAACGCTCTACGATCCCCGGCAAACGTGCCAAAAACTTGATGGTTCCCGAACAGTCAGGTTTTCGAAGCTCTCTCCTTGTGAAAGGGGAGAGCCTGTCGCCGTCGTCAAGGGACTGACCGAACAGTACCGAGCGCCGATCGGTGGAAATTTTAAATTTATAAAGAGCTGGGGCTCAACTTATAAATACTACCTACTACACAGGGTGAGTGAGCAGCAAGTATAACTCGAGGTCGTTCTTCAATCGGAGTGAATTGAAACGAAGTTTGGGCCAAAGATAAAGTTCGCTATTAGGATAGGAGTTGTGTAGATAGGTAGGTTTTGAGGGTTTTGGTTTTCTTAATTAAAGTATTAACTAAAGACAGAAAAGTTAAAATATAGAAGAATCGGTAGCTAGGTAGACAGATAGAGAATTGCAGCTGTTGAAACTTCAATAATCAGTTGTGGGGATGATGTTTATTATAAAGATAATTGGGGACATTTTTAGTCAACAGAAAAATGTATTACATGTGTAAACACTTGGACCCTACTTATTTAGTTATAAGTATGTCACGAGACCTAGGTTATCGTGATTCAAATCAGGACAGGCTGCTCAACCCCCCACTCTATCTTTTGGATAAGTGACCCTTGAAGGGTGCAGGAATAAGGAAACAGACTACCATACTGGTAATCCTGACCATTCTTAACACCTAAATGCACATGCCATTATCTAAATATGCTCAGATTATTAACCTGTTATTCTAAACTATCAGTTTTGTAGAGTCTAGGGGTTTAAGAATCCTGAACCACTGTTGGGCTTGACTTTCATATCTAGACTCATTCCTTACGTTTGATTTGTTCAATTACTTCTATCATGATCTAGCCTCTCCTTTACCATCAGTCATTCAACCCTAGGAACACCAACGGTGTACAATGCATACTCCTTCCACAGCTTGCTACCCTAGGAACCGTTTACGGTGTACCGCACTTTAACAGTTCCACAGATCCTTTGTAACCAGGGATAGATTTGCGGTGTACTGTGATGTTTCGACAACTTTACTATCCCTAGGTACAGGTATGATGTACAGTGTCTAAGTGTTTCCACAGCTTCAGTACCAGCGGTAGGCATACGGTGTACTGTAACATTTTCACAGCTATATTGGTTCCTAGACCATATTCTAGGGTTTCTACGAAATCCATAGTGTAGGCACAAACGGCTCTTTCTGGGGCATAAGCCCAGTATTACAACCGGATTATAGTGACAGACACAGCTTCATACTATAATATAGATAACTTCCTACTGTAGCTAGAGGTGATCAAGTTCTAAGCCTAAATTAGCAGTCACGCGAAGGACTGGAAAGGGTGATCCATAGCTAAGTCTAGATTCATGATAAGTTTAGATATAACAAATATAACAATTCCCAATTATATGTCTTTTTAAAGTTTAATTCAACATCATCCCTACGCCTAATTATCTACATTTCAATAACCGCAGTAGCACACTACTCAATAAGCATGCAATGATATTAACATACATTATACAATTAGGCAGAGATAATTCGGACATAGTATAAGTATGAAAAGATGTCACCAGTAAATTAAGCAGAACAAAACCGAAAAGAAATGCGTAGTCTTGCACCAAGAATGCTCCTTTACACCGTGATTACAAAGCCAGCTTCCTTCTCTCTCTAAATGCTAACCAACTAACTATCTATCTCTCTCTAGAGAGAGAAAGCTCTAGAGAGAGAAACCAAAACTAATTAACTAACTAAACTAACCTAGAGAGAGTAAAAGTGTATGAAAATGTAAAAAAATGAATTGTGAAGAAGTGAAGTGTATGAGGTGTGTTGAAATGAGAATTTAAGCTTGATATTTATAGGCAACGCACAGCCATATCCGTAGACCGTATCCTGAAACTCAAATGCACAACCGTATCACAAAACCATATCAAAATCTGATTTTTATCACCCAATTACACCAATACAGCTGTCCTAGGGCAAATACGGTTATCCTGGGGTAAATACGAGTGGACACCAACCGTATACAGTTGGTCCAGGCCATATACGGCTGGACACAGGCAGTATACAGTCTGGGTGGGCTGTATAGGTTTGTGTCCAACCGTATATGGTTTGGACCAGCCGTATACGGCTGGGGACAGCCGTATGCTGGCTCTTCGGTTCTTCGATACTTTGTTCTTCGAACGGGCGTATCTTCTTCGTCGTTTATCCGTTTCGAGCGATTCTTACGTCCACGGTTTCGTAATTTCCTAACGAACAAAATGACACTAATTAGAGGTCGTAATGTGGAGCGTAGTTCATGGTTCATTAAAAAGAGTTAACGAAGGTGTGGTGGAGCAGCTTTGCTCAGTTTCTCACATTTTTTCATGCCATTTTTAGTGATTTTACAAACATCGACTCCGTTTTGACTTAATTAACAAAACTTAATGTATAATGTCCTTTTAGGTGTGTTTTTGTTAACTTTATGTCTAAAATGTGAAAGATTACCTACGTAAAAACATGACTTTTTACGTGTTATCGGTTTCCACCAGTTGTTTCAAGAATTTCTTCGTTGGCCCGTATATTTGGGAAGAACATGTAAGGTTGCTTCTTTTGCATGGGTTTTGAAGATTCTTGCAAGTCCTTGACAACTTTAGAGATGGATTCGAGTTGAGTTTTCAAGGTGTCCAAGGCTTGATCTGAAGTACTCCTTTCTTCTGAAACAGATTCATCTGGTTCCTAGTCATGATGATGCATCGTTATCATCTCAATCAATTTCCACGCTTCGTCTGAAGTATGTTGCATGAAGTTTTGGGATGAAGCAGCATCGAGGGTTTGTTGGTGTTGAGGATTTAAGCTGTTGTAGAATGTGCAGACCAGATTCGTTTTAGCCAACTGACGATTCTGACATCTCTCGATAAGATTTCTAAATGTTTCCAAGCCTTGCTTAATGATTCGTTAGTTTCCTGACGGAAGTTAGCAATGTCGGTCTTAAACTTGGTTTATAGGGAAGGAGGGAAGTACTTAGCTAGAAACTTAGTAGCCATCTCCTCCCAGGTATGAATCAAATTGGGTTCGAAATCATAAAACCAGGTCAAGGCTCGAGAAGATAGAGAATAAGGAAATAGATGGAGTCGGAGGAGGTCTCTATTGGTTCCTATTAGTTCGAAAGAGTCGGTAAGGTTGATGAATTTGTTAATATGGGCATTTGGATTTTCAGCCGAAAGACCATGAAACTGACACTCAGATTTAATCATTTTAAGGTAGCGAGGCTTAATTTCAAGGGTTTTGTCGGTTGGTGCTACGATCGGTCCTCCTCGTCCCTCTAACAGTGGTTTGTTTAATGAGGCGAGTGTGATACGGTTCTTCATAACTCGTAGGGTAGAAATTAGGGTTTTGGAAAGGAAAGCTATTTTTAATTTAAACTAATTAACCTAATTAACCTAAGGATAGAGCAAATAACTTCCGGATGATATTGATCTTCTGAAAGGATCGCTAAATAACTAAGATAACCAAATTCCTAAAGTCGGTCATTGTAGTCCCTGGCAGCAGTGCAAAAAACTTATCGCAGCCCCAGCGGTCGGTCGAATATTACTCTGGTCGTTGAATCGTCCGGCAAGGGCACACGGAAGTGGGTTTTATATTTATTATGCTGGGTATCCTAAGGTTTGATACAACCTAAAGACCTAAATTAAAGACTAAATTAAAGATGGGGTTGTACGGAGAACACAGAGAAAATAAGGAAAAGGAATATGTTTGTTGTGATTGCGGCAATGTTATTGGGTGGATAGTTATGAGGGATAAGGCTACTAGATGTGATGACTAATCCGAGGAGGTCATGAAAGCTTAATTGGTGATAAAGTATTATGCCTACGGCCTTTACTCGGCTTCCACGTATTTGTACTACACCAGTGGTGGTTCCAACACTATACCGGATACTCGGACGTTTTACAGCTTTTCCGTTATACCAATTAGGGTTTCAGGTTACTCATGAGATATTCCTATATTTCTTAATGAGCTACAACTACGATCCTATTATATACCTAACGTAGAGTTGTCCGTAATCAGATACATAATATATCACATGGATAGCAGTTATAGAGTGTCCAGTACACCGGAAGTTCTCCCAAATGCACAGACCAATTCAACTAACGACTACCCTCTAATCCGGGTCCCCATTTTCAGACATCCAGAAGACATCTGTATCATGGCATGAATTGTTCATTGAACAATAACATGAACAGGGTTTAACCCGCAGAACCGGTTGGGATAATCTGTCTAGCGGTCAATTGAATCGTTCATCATTAATCATACAATCATTACAACTATTACATGCATGTTAACCTACCTGTATTATGTTTATTATGTTTACGAAAACTTAATCAGTAGGGCAGTGGTAGTGGTTATGTATGTCTAGCTTGCAGTACCTAAGCAACAATCAAACAAGAACATGCAATAGGACGGAACACTAGCATCACATTAGCTGACCTAAAGATTAAATCACGAGTATCCCGGAAGTTGTCCCAAAGATACACAACAAACAAACATGAACCTAATCTATCTCTACTCTTATGCTTCGTGTCCCTTGGATATGTTTCAATCAAGGGTATAATGACAATGTTGAGTTCATTGATCATCATACACATAATAGTTGGCAATCCTACTTCTAGAAATTGGCCAGGTTCTAGGGAGGAGGATACAAACCACAGCCTAAGTTGGATAGATAAAACGGGCAGAGGTTCAACTTATAAGTTCTCAAACAGTTTAAATTCATACAGGCAGAGTAACAGCATAGCAAATTAAATCATAACTATCCTAACATTGCATACATCACAACAAGCATTGATTCGTCTAGCCTAGCATAATTCTAGCATTCATTACTAAGCATGCATAATAAGATAACATGATTATAAGAAGAAATATGAGAGATTGTATTAAACCTGAATAAGAGAGAAATACAGACAAATCTTCACAAATCTGAAGTCTCGGAATATCTTTGTACAAAAGCTATTAGAAGCTTCTACTCTAAACTATAATCTACTAACTTATTTCTAAAGAGAGAAACTAAGCTAGAGAGAGTATTCTTAGCGAGAGAAAGAAATAATAAGAATGAGGTGTGAGGTGTGTTTGAAATGAGGAAATGAGTTGGGTATTTATAGGAGAAGTGGTGGAGGAGAGGTACAAGCCTTTAAGCATCAAGAACAAGCACCAAAGTATCACACGGGGCGAGCAAGCAACAGGGTGGGTCAAATGGTACCCTAGGTACCATTTGGTAGGTAAAAGAGGCACCAATCGGTACCCCTAGTGTCGTATACGGCACCTAGGGTACCTTATACGGTACCTAGGGGTAGGGAGTTGGTGCTCCACTTGTCCTTTGCTGACTTCTCGGTTACTTGGTTCGTCCGTATCTTCTTCGATTTAAGCCTATTTTGTTTGATTCTTATACCGTTGGATTCTTTTTTCCGTTATGCTTATAATGACACTAAGTTTTCCAAATTTAGAGGTGTTTAACTTTTGCGTGTTCCGGATGACGATCGGCGAGCTTCTAAACTGCATATCTTCTTTGTCTGTCGTCCGTTTCTTCTGATTCTTTCACCTTCGGTCTTGGATTTTCCTATAGAATCATAAAATATAAATTAAGATCTATTTATATAAGAATATTAAGAACGGAATATTTAAGGTGATTTTTTTGTCTCGGTTTGCGTGTTATTTGGATGTTTTAACTGATTTTTGTAGCAATGTCTGTATCTAGACTACCTTGGTGAATTTTGGTAAATAGTGATGGTTTTGAAATGTTTTCACCGAAGAATAGTCCACAAAGTGCGGAAATAAGTCCTTAAAAACATGACCATTTGGGTCACATCATATGTCAATGAAATTGTATCGAGGCATGGAATTCCTTTATCGATTGTGTCAGACATAAATTCTCAGTTTATTTCTCATTTTTGGCAAAGTTTACAGCAAGAGTTGGGTACCCAAGTTAATCTTAGTACAGCATATCATCCCCAGACAGATGGTCTGTTCGAAAGAACAATTCAGACACTTGAAGATATGTTAAGAGCTTGTGTTATTGAGTATGGCGGTTCTTGGGATTCTCATTTGCCATTGCTTGAGTTTGCTTATAATAATTCTTATCACTCAAGTATCGGTATGCCTCCCTATGAGATGTTATATGGGCGTTGTTGTAGAACGCTACTTGTTGGTTAGAGGCTGGAGAGAAATAGTTTGCTGGGCCCGATATTGTTCAGATTACAGCTGATAAAATGGCAATTGCACATGAGAAATTGAAGGCGGCACGTGACAGACAAAAATAGTATGTAGATGCACGTAGACGACCCGTGTCCTTTTCTGAAGGTGAACTTGTTTACTTAAAAGTTTCTCCCTGGAAAGGTGTTATTCGGTTTGGGAAACGAGGTAAATTGGCTCCTAGATACATTGGGCCATTCCGAATTCGACAAATTGTTAATGACCAATTAGTTACACTTGATCTTCCTCTAGAGCTTATTGGTATTCATGATACGTTTAATGTTTGCTATTTGAGAAAGTGCAATGTTGAAGATCAATCACAGTTACTCCCATTACAAGACTTGTGGGTTGATCAGAATCAGAAATTAGTTGAAGAACCTTTTGAACTTCTAGACCGAAAAGTTACTAAACTTAGGAAGAAACAAATACCTGTGGTGTTAGTAAAATGGAGACACAGTTTAGGTTCAAACCTTACATGGGAGACTGAGGAAAGCATGAAATCTAGATATCCTAGATTATTTGACCTTGATGAGATTTCAGGGATGAAATCTTCTTAAGGAGGGGAGATTTGTAACATCTGCCCTAAGGGTCTGGTAAATTTTTAACCTTGAAATATTATTTCTCGCGATTATTTTTTAGGTTCCAGACAATAGAATTAGAAGGGGATAAAATTACTGGGTATTAAGTCGGCTTTAATATGTTGGGTCGACCTTAATTTCTTTTCCCCAAATTCATCTCTTTACTTGTAAACTTCCAACCTCATTCACAAGAACTTAATACATATATACTTGAAATCACATACAAGATTACTCAAATCAGAGGCTATGAATCTTGTTAGATCATCTGAAGACTCAGTGAGACAAGATAACTGAGTAAGTGAAGTGAGATTGACAGGTGAGTGGATTTAGAACTCACTTTTTAATTTAGTTGTAATTGTTTGGTTACAGTAAGTGAACATGGATATGTTTGTTGAATCATTTAGTTTGAATTATTGATTGTGAATCTACGTGCTATGTGGCCTTTGGGCATCAGTGTATTGAGGTCAACTGAGTAGTTGGGCTATTTGGTTATTGTGTGAATTACACATGGTCTTGATTCATTCATTGTGTGTAGAACCTGTGTTTGAGTATAATAACCATTAGCTATCGGTCTCGTCCGTTATGGCCATACGGATATGTTTGGGTAAGTGTTCTTGTAGAGCCACCCGGGTTTTATGATATCTCAAGAACCACCGATCCTCATTGTGTAATGTGTTATGTGTGTTTACAATTATTTGATGTAAAAAAGTGATTATTCTAAGTTGAATTGTGTGTTACAAATTCATTCACTTAGCTTTGTGCTAATTCCTCATTTTATTTACTGCAGGTTATATTTTGGGTATGTGGGTAGCAGGTTGATGATGCTTTCAAAGCAGAGAATGTTTGACAAACCATGCTACTCTGATATGTTTTGATAAACTCAGTTTAGAATTATATAATACCTCAGTTGTGGAATTTATGTGTTATGTTTTTTAATAACTTTTAGTTGTGATGTATTAATTATGTAAATAGTTTATGTACATTATCTTGAATGTACAGTAATAAAATGTGTTTTATAACCTACGCTTCCGACTTAAATTACATAATATTCAAAAAAAATTTAGGGGTGTTATAAGATGTGTCACAAAAAGCAAAAAAGTTACTATTCGTAATAGATTCTCAATTGATATTAAGGGGTAATGAGTATCATTATCTAAAATTATCATAACTTTATACATATATATACTCATCTTGAGTCGTCAATCTTCTAAGCCTAAACTCTTCAACCGTTTAGTTAATGGGTATGTCCGTTAAACCTAAATTTGACACATTTTACGCCAACAAACCCACCAACCCAAATTAATCAAAAACCATCATGTCAACCTAATAACCCGTTTGACGCATTTAATTTTACAGGTCGGACTCGGATCAAGTTTTGAGTTAACTTGTCAACCCACCAACCCAAAAGCATTGTTGTGTACCACACCGGTCATTGAAATTTCTAATGGTGATGCGAGACAACAGTGGGTTTTAAGACTGTGTATGGGGGTCCAGGGGCAGCGCCCCTGGTAGCGGGCTCCAAGGGGTGGCAACCCCTGGCGGGGTCCAAGGGGCAGAGCCCCTGGCTGGGGTCGAGCTGCCAAACGCATCCGAAATCCAAACTCGGAGTAAAATCAAGTGGTAAAATTTGTTGTCGACACTTAGTGAAAAATATAGGTTTTTAAGGTTCTGTGATCTGCGACATTAAGTGTAGTGTCCCAGGTCAAAGGTTGCGACATAAGTATTGGTGTCGCTTTTGCGACATTCACAATTTAAAGCGACGTAAGGTGTTGTATCGCTATATGCGACGTTAGCAATCTAGTGCGACTTTGAAAACGGCGTCGCACAATGCGACATCGTGGTATGTTTTGCGACATAGAGGCTGATGTCGCAATTGGCCTGGGCCAAAAAGCGACATCAAGGTCTGTTCGGTGGATTTTCCCCCAAAATCAAGAACTAACCTATTTTTGAGCATAATGTTGTTGATATAACGTTAAAACATGGTATTTTGAAGTAATCTAAGTAATTTCTAGAAAGAGAAACGATTTCTAGAGAGAGAGTGAGTAAATTCTTACTTTTTGATAAAAATGGAGATGAAGATGATGGTGAGGAAGATGATGATGATGATGGCGATGTGTTGATGTTCTGGTTGATGATGATTCCGAAAATGGTGATGATGATGTTGTTGTTGGTGTTAGTGTTAGTTGTTAGAGAGAAAGAAAAAGATGGATAAAAATGAAGAAGAAGAAAAACATGAAATGAGAGAGGTGGTGGGGGTGTGTTTGGCCGGCTTTTATGTTTGGTGGGGGACACTGTCTCCCAAATTGCAGTACAAAATACCCGTGTTTTTGTACCTGATCGTAATATAAATTTAATATTTTAAATTTATAAATTTTATTTATATTATTTCGAAATGATTTTGAGTTGAAACATTTTATAAAAATAAAATGTTTAGGTTAAAGTTTTATAACTAAATTTCGCGCGGTTTCAGATAAATAAAACACATTTTAAATTTAAATCGGATGACATTTTTGAATACTTTGTTATAATCGCGTACAAAATATAATTATTTAAAGTTTAAATTAGGCGCAAAAATTGTACTTTTTGACCGGGTGTTACAGAAATACTTTAAATATTGTAAATGGACCGCTCCATCGTGCTTTAAATTTACCAGAAAACTTTTTAAATCGTGAGTTAAAGATTAGAACTTTATCACCTGGGTTGAAGCGTGTGGGGCGGAGTTTCGAATCATGGAGCACTTTGGTTCTCTGCTTGAATTTATAGGAGCTTTCGTAAGCTTGATCTCTTAATTCCGCCAGCTCATTCAGTTGTATTTTGCGGTGTGTTCCCGTTATTGTAGGATCCAAGCTACAATTTCTCAATGCCCAGTAAGCTTTGTACTCTAGCTCGATTGGAAGATGACATGTCTTTCCATACACAAGCCTGTAGGGGGTCGTTCCTAACGGTGTCTTGTAGGCCATCCGGAATGCCCATAAAGCATCGTCTAGCTTATCTGCCCATCTTTCCCCGTGTTGACCAACTGTTTGTTCCAGGATCCTTTTTATCACTCGGTTAGTTATATCTACTTGCCCATTCGTCTGCGGGTGGTAGGCCGTAGATGTCTTATGGGTAACACCGTATTGTTGCAATAGTTTCATAAACTGAGTATTGCAAAAGTGCGTGCCACGATCGCTGATGATTGCTCATGGAGTTCCAAACCGACAGAATAGCTATTTTAAGAATTTGGTCACGATTCTCGAGTCATTTGTTGGAAAGGCTTGAGCTTCGGCCCATCTTGACACGTAGTCGACAGCCACTAGGATGTATTCTTTCCCGTGAGATTTTGGAAAAGGTCCCATGAAGTCTAGTCCCCAAATATCAAATATCTCACATGCTTGGATATTCGTCAACGACATTTCGTTACGCGTTGTGACATTTCCAAACCTTTGGCAAATATCGCAACGTTTTACCAAGTCTTGTGCGTCTCTGAAAATAGTGGGCCAGTAGAATCCTGAGTCGTAAACTTTCTTTGCTGTCAAATTAGCTGCATGATGTCCTCCGGTTGGTCCGTGGTGGCTTTGGTGGAGTATGTGTTCGGTTTCTTTCCCATTGACACATCTTCTTATAATTTGATCGGGACAGACCTTGAACAAGTATGGATCGTCCCAAAAGTAATGCTTGGCGTCACGGAAGAATTTCCGTTTTCGTGATGATGGAATTCCTTTTCTTGTGTTCCCTCCAACTATAAAATTTGCAATGTTTGCAAACCAAGGATCGTCGGTCAATTGCGAGCTTTGCATTGATTTTCCTAAACTCATCAATTGTTCTTCTGGAAATCTATCTCTAATATCTCTTTCTGCAAGTTGTTCCATCGATGGAATTTCTAGTCGACTTAAGTGATATGCGGCGACATTTTTTTCTCCCTTCTTATCTTTTATCTCGATGTCAAATTCTTGTAGGAGTAAAATCCATCGTAGCAATCTGGGTTTTGCGTCTTGCTTCTTGAAGAGGTATTTTAGAGCTGAGTGATCCGTGTACACTATCGTTTTGGACAATATTAGATAGGATCGGAATTTAACAAAGGCAAATACTACGGCTAACAACTCCTTTTCGGTGGTTGTGTATTTCTCTTGAGCGTCTGTGATTGTTTTGCTGGCGTAGTAGATTGGTCGAAAATGATTATCCTTCCTTTGCCCTAGAACTGCCCCAACTGCGAAGTCACTTGCGTCGCACATGATTTCAAATGGTAGATTCCAATCTGGAGCGACCATGATTGGTGCATTTGTTAGCTCCTTTTTCAGGTAGTTGAAAGCTTTCATGCAGTTCTCATCGAATATGAACTTGATGTCTTTTCCTAAAAGGTGGGTGATAGGTCGAGAAATTTTGGAGAAATCCATGATAAAACGGCGATAGAACCCAACGTGTCCTAGAAAGCTTCGGATGGCCTTAACGTTGGTTGGTGGTGGTAGTTTGGCAATGGTTTTGACTTTTGCTTTGTCTACTTCGATTCCTGATTTTGATATTCGGTGTCCTAAAACTATTCCTTCCTTCACCATAAAGTGACATTTCTCCCAATTCAAGACAAGATTTGATTCTTCACACTTGGCAAGCTATCTATCGAGGTTGGATAGACATGACGTGAAAGAGTCTCCAAAGACTGAAAAATTATCCATAAAGACCTCCATGCATTGTTCAATCATGTCGTGGAAAATTGCAACCATGCATCTCTGAAATGTCGCAGGTGCGTTGCACAATCCAAATGGCATTCGTCGGTAAGCAAATGTTCCGTATGGGCATGTGAACGTTGTCTTTTCTTGGTCCTTTGGATCGAGTGGGATTTGGAAATATCCGGAAAAACCGTCAAGGAAACAATAGAATTCGTTCCCTGATAGCCTTTTGAGCATTTGGTCAATAAATGGAAGCGGGAAGTGATCCTTGCGAGTTGCTTCGTTTAACTTTCGGTAATCGATGCAAACCCTCCACCCGGTAACCGTCCAAGTTGGTATAAGCTCATTTTCTTCGTTTGTAATGACCATCATTCCTCCCTTCTTCGGGACGACTTGAACAGGGCTAACCCAAGGTGAGTCGGATATTGGGTAAATCAATCCAGCATCCAAGAGTTTGATAACCTCTTGCTTAACCACGTCCTGAATCCTTGGGTTTACCCTTCTCTGCCTTTGTACGGATGGTTTGAAATCGTTCTCCATGAGTATCTTGTGTGTGCAATAGTTGGGACTGATTCCTTGTATATCATAAATCTTCCATGTGATTGCCTTCTTGTGCGATTTTAGAACATTGATGAGTTGAGCTTTCTCTTCAGGTTTTAACTCTTTTGAGATTATCACCGGGAGTTGGGAAGTTCCTTGGAGGTAAGCGTACTCAAGGTGAGCTGGTAATTCTTTTAATTCCAGGTTTGGTGGTTCTTCAATAGACGGCTTCATTCTAGCTATCTCGTCTCTATTCAGTTTCTCATATTCAGCCTGGAATGGTGCCTCGTCTATCTCGGGTTCAAATGTGGTGATTGATGCTATTTCGAACCACTCGGTTGCATTTGAGAATTCGTCCGTCTTTAGCTCATATTTGTTGACTGATGATGAGGAAACTTCATCATTTCTGGTGAGAATAATTTCTCCGTTGTCAGTGAACTGGAATTCTTGAAACTGAGCGGATGAAGATTGGTTTATGGTGATTTCAGTTAAGCTCAGACTATGTGCTCATGGCAGTTATATACATCTTTTATCATTTACTTATTTGCTTAACTGCAAATCATTATACTTAAATCTTGTGGTTCATACCTTACACTTTATCATTAAACCTGTGAGCTCACCAACGTAAGCTGACCAATTTAGCGTGTATTCTCAGGTTCGCAGCAGCAGTAAGTCTGCTCACTCATGATGCCCATTAGCTCGAGTCTCATGCAAACATCAGGAGATTATCATGCATTACTATATTTTGTATAGATTAGTTATGACATAGAATCTCTTACATCAATTCGAGCTTTTGTAAACTATTATAACAGTGTAAGACTTTTATAATATCAATGTATTATAAACGACGCATATAGAGTCGTTCATTATATCTTATGTGCTGTTCATATTTGATCAGTCGCGCCCCAACCCGACTCGCTTCCGCATCATAATTTGGGGGTGCGACACTTCGGGTGTTCAGCAATTAAAGCGATTGTCTACTATGAAGTGGTTTAGGTGAAGTTAAATAAGAGGAGTTCTAATGAGGATAAATTTGTAGGTTAATGTGAGCTAATCTACAGTCCTTCTATCGGGCTAACGCGGAGGTGTCCACAATCAGGAAAATAGAATGTCACATGGGTTGCAGAATAAATTAAAACATACACCGAAAGTTCTCTCTAATGTATGTCCATATTATCCAACAGTTAATCTCAAATCCTATTCCCCAATCTCGGTCATCAGAGACTTCCGAATCATGGCACAATTTGTTGAATAAACAATCTTGTAAACGGGTTTTACCCTTGCCGGAACAGGTTGGAATAACCGGTCTAGACGGTCGGATAGTATGTCATCACTTATTCATACAAATTATCAACATTACTCAAGTATGCAAGAAAATAGGGATGGTTTATACTAAGAATAGAAATCTAAGTAACACGTTTGTTAATCGATTCATAACATGACTACCTTCGGTCGTTCTCGACTTCCATACATTTGTACTTAGCCATAAGCGTTTCCAGTACTATATCGAAGAACAGTCGAATAGGGGCCGTCATATTATTTCACGACGATTAAGGCTAAATATATTTTACTATCATGATAATCCTAAGGCAACAATCAAACAAGAACATGCAATAAGATAATCAAGGCAATAGTTCAATTTAAGCATACAAAGGTGTTATCTAAGTCGAGGATATTCCGAAAGTTGTCTCAAAAATATCGTCTGTCCGAATTAAATCTTAATCTACCTCTATTCCCATGTTCCGTGTCTCTTAGATCCTAGTGTGGTCTAGAGAACACCGACCATGCCGAGCTCAATGATTCAATCTAACATAGTATAACTAAGTAACTTATACCCTATGAGTTAGCTACGTTCATTTTTGGATAAGGTTTTAGTCACAACATGAGTTGGGCAGATAAACGATAAAGATTCAATTCCTACATCTATTTATAATATAAAGCATCCGCAATCTCATGACATACAGTATAATCACATGTTTAAACTTTTCCTAAATGACTATCATAGCAGACAATTGAGTTATTTAGTTAATCATGGCAATTCTAGCATGCATATTTAAGTTTATTAATGAAAGAACAAACATATTAAATATGGAAGATAGATTAACACCTGGGAAGAAGTACAATAACTCGTAGCTAAAATATGCGTCCCGGAGCACCTCTGTACAAATCTTCCTTGATTAGTTAATTAGCTAGCCTAATTAACTAGGAAGAATTAAAATTACAAAGAAAGAAAGATATCTAAGGTGTAAAAGTGTAGGTGTAAAGATGTGTGATCAAATGAACCAAAGACCCCTATTTATAGTTGAGTCATGGTGCATTTTAGCATTTTTAGGCACATATTAGCAAAAGGTGGAAAGGTGGTGCATCGGGTATGAAAAAGCATGGAAAGGTGGTGCACTGGGTACGAAAAAGCATGGAAAGGTGGTGCACTGGGTACACGCAAGGACCAAAAAGCGGAAACGAGACGGGGGAGGGGGGTCGGCGCCGCCCACTAGCAGGCCGGCGGTGGCTGGTGGTTGGCCGGCGGCTGCTGGTTGCCACCCGCCCCGGTCCGTCGTCTTTCGCTGCGTTTCTTAATTCGTGTGTATCTTCTTCGTTATGCGTCCGTTTTGGTTGATTCTTTTTGAGTTGGATTCGTAATTCAAAAACGAAGACTTTGATGTAAAGATATCCCAAAAATATATCTCCCATCTTTGGATGTCTCGTACGAATCGTTTAGATCTTCCGGCGTACGTAGAATCTTCATTCTCTGTCCGTTTTTGTTGATTCTTCTTCTGTTTGATTCGTAATTTGAAAACGAACATCTTGGATGAAATGCATGTTGATGATGGGCACTTTTGTCTTGAAATCTCGTTTTGATGTCTTGAATCTTCAAACGTGCCTGGAATCTTCGTTTTTCATCCGTTTTGCTTGATTTTTATCGTGCAACCTTGTTTTGACCATCTTGGCATAATATCATTGATTTGTATTGTTTTTTATTTTAAAATGCCAAGAATCGTTCTAGAATGAGAGATATATCGGTAGTAAAAACATGACTTTTTATGCGATATCAAGCACCTATTATATTGACTCATTTAACTCGAAACTAACATGTCAACTTATTAACTCGTTTGACCCGTTTTTAAATGGATAATAAAGACTGTGTATGAGTTAATTGATATTGACCCGCAACCAATTTATCAAATCATATTGAATTTGGGTCTGGTTCTTTGGACCTGTCAACTTGATCCGACTCAGTTTGTCACCTCTATTCGTAGTTGTATAAATCAAGCAATATCAATGACAAATTTAATACTAAGGAATGCTCATTGCATTACTTAGTGTTCATATTCCCTTCCCCTTGACCTTTCCCGATATTGAACCAACCGACTATTTATCGCATGGTTTTAAGTCTTTAACATGGTGTTGTTTTAATTTTTACTTTTTTTCCTTCTTATTAACATTTTCTTTTTACTGATTGCAGGTTAGCTGGATTATATTATTAGAGAACACATTATCAAACTTGGTTACATAAAAACTTTGGTGGAGCTATGCCACTTTCTCCACGGTAACAAGTTGGTTAATTAAAATTGAGATAAGATTGTCATCATAAGGGTTCAATCTAGTCTATTCTAGTATTATATACGTATTAAAAAATAAATAAATAATAATTTACTTTATAGTAGTAAAGGAATACTATAATAGTAATTAGTAATTAAATATTAAAACCCACTTTAAAACATTACTCATTCTTTTTCATAAAAAAATAAAACAAAACAAAACAAAATAAAATAAAGAAGAAAAAAAGCAAAGTAAGCCCATAATTATCACTTGCTACACATTTCATCTCTGTCCTCCTTTTTGGGTGTGTGAGACAGTGTGGTGTCTCTCTATGTCTCTGTAACAAACCATCACTCAATTATTCCTCCTCACCAAAATCCAAAATAAAAATAAAAATGGTGAAACAAAAAGATCAACAACCACCATCACCACCACCAATCGAAACCTCCAAAAACACCAGCAAAATGTTCATCGGAATCGTCTGGAATTGTGCTCCTGAGCTCAAACTTCTACTCTCCGCTCTTCTATTCTTCTGTTCCTTAATTACCCTTTTCCAATTCTTCCCAAATCATCTCTCATTCTCCGTTCAAGATCTCCGTCACTGCGCCACCCTCCCACCACCACCTCCCACCGTCACCCCACCACCGCTTCCCACCACCATTCACGACTCCCTTCTCCCAAACGGCATCGTCAAACGCAACTTCAACACCTACGGCTCCGCCGCCTACAACTTCATCCTCATGTCGGCGTACCGTGGCGGCACCGACACTTTCGCCGTCATTGGTCTCTCCTCTAAACCCCTCCACGTTTTCGCTAAACCCACTTACACTTGCCAGTGGCTCCCCCACAACTCCACCGCTCAAAACCCTAACATCACCGTCACCGGCGTCAAAATCCTCCCTGACTGGGGTTACGGCCGTGTCTACACCGTCGTCGTCATCAACTGCTCCTTCACCTCCTCCACCGCCTCCACCCCCGGAAAACTCCTCCTCCACGCCGCCACTTCCGGCGGCGGCGACTCCAACTTCCACCTCACCGACACCATCCAAGCATTAACCGAACCAGTCAGCAACAATTTAACTTTAAAACAGTTTACAGAGCCATCGAAATACGATTATTTATACTGCGGTTCCCCATTGTACGGCAACTTAAGTCCACAACGAATTCGGGAATGGTTAGCTTACCACATCAAATTCTTCGGTGAGAAATCGCATTTTGTGATTCATGATGCGGGTGGTGTTCATCCGGAAGTTATGGATGTTCTAAAACCATGGATCGAAAAGGGGTATGTGACGGTACAAGATATACGCGAAGAGGAACGATTTGATGGATATTATCATAATCAATTTCTAGTTGTGAATGATTGTTTGCATAGATATCGATTCGTTACTAAATGGATGTTTTTTTTCGATGTGGATGAGTTTATTTTCGTTCCGAAAAAGAGTACGATTGATAATGTGATGGATTCCTTATCGGAGTTTACGCAGTTTACCATCGAGCAACGAACAATGTCGAATAAGCTTTGTTACCTTGATGATCATGCTGGTAAAATCTACAGGTATGTTTTTGTTGCTGCTAATTTGTTTTCATGTTAATTAATTAATTAATTAATTGTATTAATTATGATTATAGTACGTATATAGTATTAGTACTAGTAGTAGTGACTAGTGATAGTGATGATTAATTAAGGTGCTAATTGTTTGACGTTGGTTGGGTGGAATAATTGTTGGATGTTTGTGACATGTGCCATTAAATAATTGGTTGGAACATTTTGCAGAGTTTGCGGTGTTGGATTATAAATTATTAGATCTGGAATTGGAAATACTTAAATGTTTTAATTGAGTAATTTATTTCATACATACATTATTAAGGGTGTGGTTTAAATTTGGAGATTAATTCTAGCTGTAAATTTGGCTTCTTTCTCATTTAAGTCCAACTTGTGAGCTGTTGGGTAGTGTCATCTATTTGCATATAGGGGTTTGATCTCTAGTTTAAATATGGTATGGTTGAACATAGTTGATAAACCGGCAGTTTCGGACTTGTTTATACACCGAGTAAAATAGATGTTATACATTTAGATTATCGTTGTGACAATGTAGTTTTCAACTTTTCATAATTATACGTAGTGATACATCAATTTAAGATATCAATATAAGAATTGGCCTAATGCTTAGTGGTAACTGGTAAGGTGTTCTATCTCTTTCGGATGTTAATGAAAAGTGTCAAAAACAGTCACGGTGATACCCTGGCAGGCGGTGTGTATCTTAGTCAAAAAGACTCGCCCTCTCGGAATAAATTGAATGAAACACTCTTTAGTGTCGTTATTTATAAGAATCGGCCTAATTAAAATCACTTGTAAACACATGCCAAAAATAACATACTAGGAAAATGGTTACATGTCAATGAACTGCTTCATCCAATAATGTAGTTTAACCAATAATGAGATGAGATTGCATATGTTAAACTACATCTTTAGTTTTTATCCAACCTGTATATTTTATAACCTTTAGTTAATAAAAAAATCATTCACTATTGGTTGTTATTTATTGGATCCCATTGGGGGTACAAAATATGGCCGTTAGATGAGTTGTTCATTGTTGCAAGTTTCTAACTTTTTTTCATTTATTATATTGTGGAATTATTATTGTGGACCTGCCATCTTTCATTTTCTTTCAATGCATCATGTTTTTAGCCATTATTGATGTCCATAACACAATTTATTACCTCCTTGTCACGTATGCTATAACTAACTATCAAATAATTTCTGTCCACATTTTGATTGTTCTAAAATGCATCCCCAAATTTAGTCATCCCACATATGAATAATGTCTAATTTTGGTTTTTGATGTATTATTGTATTTTGACAGGAAATGGGGGATTGAGAAGTTGGTGTACCGGGATACGGTAAAAGGGATAAGAAGGGACAGGAAATACGCAGTGCAACCACGCAACGTGTTTGCAACAGGTGTACATATGTCGGAAAATACTATAGGGAAAACGACACATAACACCGAAGGTAAGATAATGTATTACCATTACCATGGAACAATATCTGAAAGGAGAGAGCCGTGTAGACAGTTGGTGAACACAACTGAGATGAGGGTTGGTGGAACGCCCTATATGGTGGATAAGACGATGAGAGAGGTGGCTGGAGCCGTTAAACGGTTTGAGATGAGAATGATTGGATCGGTTCTCCTTAGAACTCGTCAATAACGATAACAATAACCACGAACGAGTGTGTTTCACGTTTCACTTTTTATCTTATTTTATGTATAGATAGATGAATGAAGCAAGTACATTTTGGTTTTGGTAATTAAGAAGGTATAAGTAAAAATTTGTTTGTTGATAATTTTTCTTCCCATAGTCTATTTACTTATCGTAATTTAATTATCATTCTTCCCTTATAAATTGTTTAACACATTCCTTTAGGAACTTATATCTTTAAAGATCGGAAATGACTAATTTACCCTCCTTTACAATTTAAAAGACAAAATTACCCATAACTAAAATTGGAAATAACATACAAAGTCAAATAATATTTAATTGTGCAATAAATGGACATATATATACATATATTAAAATTTAATAATTATTCTTTCTTACTAATCCTAAAAGTAAATTCAAGGTGAATTTATTATAATATTTTTTTCTACAAAATATTTATACTCATTGATAATTGATATTTTTATCGATATTGTCACTCTCCTGCTACATTGTACGGGTTCGATGCTAGTATATGAAAGGGTGTTTGATGTAACGTTGTTGATTAGGTTGTAGGATTGTCGCAACGGAAAAAGGGTCGATGTTGGATTAAACTATTAATATTCGACAAGATCGTGTTTATGGGCTAATGAAAGTAAAAGTTAAAAAGGGTAATTGAATGAATATTAAACGTTTTAATGACCAAAAAGAGGTGTTACCCTACTAGTCTACTACTACCTTTTTAAAGCACTGGACAGTGGATAAGGTATTACTAGAAGGCTTTGTCTATATACACACCATGTATAAGCTATGTATACACCATTAAAGATAATGATGATGTCTTTCTAATTACTTTATGTCTTTTTAATCATTAGAGATAGATAAAAACAAGATGAACTAGCAAAATATAAAATTCTTATTTTATTATTATTATTATTATTATGCACCCTAGCCCATTCCATTATAAAAAACCTCTAAAAACATATATAGAGTAATTTTACCTCTATCTTCTCACCAACCTCCCTCTCCTTCAAACAAAAGAAAGATAAAATTTACAAAAATAATAATAATAAGAGAAAATTATAAAAATCAAGTTTGCCCCAAATTTCATTCGCAGTCTTTTAATTAATTTAGTTACACAGATCATCCTTTATCTTGAAACGTGTTATGTCAATAGTCCTTTACACTAACTATTGTTAACTCTCCATTAAAAAGGACCATGTGTGTCGAATTTTATTCTTAATTTTTTTTAGTAAAATATAAATTATAAAATTTAGCATACGTATTATATTGTGAGGGGACATAATAACTTTTTCATTTTTCTCATTTTATTCATCATCAAATTTAATCGTATTCTCCTCTAATTGATCACATTTTATATTCCACCAATATCTTTCTTAATCTAGATATACATTTGTGGCTTAATTAGTTCTCACTTTTCAACGCCGTTTACTTCGAAGCTTGGATAATCAGAATGGACACAACAGATAAGAGATGGTGACCACCAAAGTCATGATGAGATAAGATGAATGAGTAAGTCATTGAGTGCTGAAAGCCGTTTGTGCACTATAGAATTTTATGTTTCAATGCGAAAGAGAAACAATTTGATGATAAATTTGCTAAGTAAAATGTTTAAAGATGAAAATGATGTTTGTTCACCTAATAATGTATTTATACATACATATGCTAAATTTTATAATTTATATTTTTTAAAAAAAAAAAAATAAGAACAAACAAATTTACACACACGGTCCTTTTTAATAGAGAGTTAATACTCGTTAGTGTAAAGGATTATTAACGTTACACGTTTCAAAATAAAGGATGATATGTGTAATTAAATTAATTTAAGAACTGTGAGTGAAACTTGAGGCAAACCATAAGGATGATTTTTTGTAAATTTCTCTAATAATAATAATAATAATAATATATACTTATAACTAGGTGAAGTCCCGCGACAATGCGGGGCTTCGACATTTGATTTTATAAATTGTGTAATTAAAAATTTAGGTCAAATGAAATTGTACCATGAACCGATCTTTATATAATATAATCGCCAACTAAAAACATCTAATATATACACCATCAATTTTGTACTGTTCAGGTGTTTTGACTTTTTTTTTAATTTAGTTATTAGTAATATATATGAAAATTATTTTTTTTAAGTCAAAATATTTTTATTACTATATATGACATGTTGATTGTAAACTATTTATTATACAAATTGTAAACATTTTGATCATAACAGATAACCATATTACGAAGGGGCAAATAGTCAAACATTCACGTATATAATAGGCATATAATAAAAACGCAATATATAATTATTATAACCCACAAAACAATTTTTTAAAACTCAAATTAATAATTAATTCAATCTAAGTCAAAGAACTGCATTTTATAATTCAAACCTAAATTTTTATTCAAATCGTACATTGTTGTGATCATATACACATATAGATAACCAATAACAATAGATTTTGAATAACGATAATAATAATGCATATAATGATCTTCTTTATATATTAAAAGAAAGTGTTAATTAGGTAATCATTTAATTTTTAGAAATCTCTAAGTTAATTTCCACCATTAATAAATTAGAATTTCTAATCTAGACCATTGATCTTAGTTTGGTAAAATGACTACCTAAATAGTGGAGAGGAGTTTACCAAATGTTTAAATTACCCCAAAATATATTTATTAACTAAATGCATGTTTAATACAAACATAATTGCCAAACACCCGTGTTTTTTTAATATATATACTAATCTCATGTATTTCTATTTAACTTCTTCGTATAGAATCATTAAATTAACTTTACTAATCACAATTCATTATTATCCACAACTTTAGTAAATTAACTACCTATATGTATATTTAAGAGTTAAAATCGCACAAATATTTTATATTAACGCATTCTTTTTCACTTTTTCACATGCTTATTAAAAAAATATACCAATCTCATGTATTTCTATTTAACTTTTATATATTAAAATCATTAAATGTATCTTTGTTAATCATAATTTTTTTTATCCATACCATCATCACTTAAATTAGCTACATATATTTATATTTAAGAATGAAAAATATCACAACTATTTTATGCTAACACATAATTTTTCACTTTTTCATTCATTTTTATAGACTATAGGGTATAATCTTTAAACAATATAAATATAATTTGTAAACAATACAGTTTTTCAAGTTAGAAATCAATTTTAATTGAAAACTATGGACATATTCAATCGGTATTTGATAGTTGGATGTAGTTATTGTGTCAATAAAAATTAAAGAAAACCTGTCAATAAAAATTTCTACAATTAGTGCCACCAAAAAAAATCAGCAACAATCAAAATAAAGAAACCTTATAAATTCCACATGCCTATTAAAAAATATACCGATCTCATGTATATCTTTTTAACTTTCATGTTCTAAAATCATTAAATGTATCTTTTTTAATCATAGTTTTTTTTATCCACACTATCACTTAAATTAGCTACATATATTTATATTTAAGAATGAAAAATATCACAACTATTTTATACTAATAACACATTATTTTTTTACTTTTTCATTCATTTTTATAGACTATGGGGTGACATCTTTAAACAATATAAATATAATTTGTAAACAACACTGTTTTTCAAGTTGTAAACCGATTAAATTTGAAAACTCAGGACATATTCAATCGGTATTTGATAGTTGGATGTACTTATTGTGTCAATAAAAATTTACTTTTAAGTTCTACAATTAGTGCCACAAAATAAATCAACAACAATCAAAATGAAGAAAACCTTATAAAATTAACTGTGAGTAAACAGAAAATCGATGATCATATTAACCAAAATTGAATTGATAAGACATCTAAAAATTAACGGATTAATTAAGGGGTGCATGGGTTGGTTTGGTTAGGTTTTTGGCTAAAACCGAAAATTGAACCGTAAGTTTAATTTTTGGAAAATTAAAAACCATAACTGTTCGGTTATTTCAGTTTTTGTTTTTATTCGATATTTCGGTTTACTCGTTCGAGTGCTTTTATCAAAAAAATTTGAAAAAACATACCTTGTATATACGTATATGTATGTTAAGAATAAACTTAAACTTAGACTTTATATCGGGAAAACTACCAACAATTGATCAATGTTGAACATATACGGTATATATAATATATTATACGCATATAAACAATATAATTTAATTTGTAAAAAATAATATTTTTCAAATCGTATTTTAGTTTTAATTGAAAATTCTAGACATATTCAATCAGTTTCGGATAGTTAGATGTACTTACTCTTTCAATCAAAATTGATTTTAATGTTCTACCATTATATTACATAGAAAATCAACAACAATCAAAATAAAGAAACCTTATAAAATTAAATGTGAATAAATACAAAATCAACGTTCACATTAACCTATATTGAATTGATATGATATCAAAAATTAATGGAGTAAACTAGGGGTGATGGGTCAGTTTGGTTCGGTTTTTGGCTAAAACGAAAGTCAAACCGTAAGTTTAGCTTTAGGAAAATCAATACCATTTACCGTTTGGTTGTTTCGATTTTCATTTTTATTCATTTTTTTGGTTTATTCATTCGAATGCTTTTATCAAGAAATTTTGATAAAATATACATTGTATATACATATATGTATGTTAGAAATGAACTTAGATTTAGACTTTATTTATATAGATTATACGGTATTGATTTGACGTAAAAAGTCATATTTTATGCACATCTTTTACCTCATATTTAGCAGTTAATTAACAAAATCATGCAAATAAAGTCCACATTTACCACATTTTGTTAAAAAGGTCAAAACTTTATAAGTATTTCAAAAACAACGGTAAATGGACGAAAAACACACTTAAAAAGGCATAATTCATTCGACATGCTATTTTATCGTAAAACTCCGATCTGGGAATTAATAAGTATCTTAAAATGTAGGTCTGAAGAATACGAACGCGTGGATATAAAGATCGTCAGAAACAGATCAAGAACGAAGAAGATAGGGCCAAACGAGTTACGATCCAGCACACAAGACTTACGATCCAGCACATGAGACCACGACCCAGGGTTCACCACCCCTCTAGGGGTCGTATACCCCCCTAAAGGGGTCATATACCCCCTCTACAGGGCCATATACACCCTTGTTGGGGTGATATACCCCCTTCTAGGGGTGGTATACCCCCTCTATGGTGCCGGATACGCCCCGTTTGCTATCGAATACACCCTATTTGCTACCGAATACGCCCATTTTGGTATCGAATACGCCCCTTTTGGTGTCGAATTTCATAGCTCGGGGGTGTATTTCAGTGTTAAATGGAAGCGAGGGTGTTGAGTGTAAAATTGTAACTTGTAAGCCTATAAATAGAGGCCTTCACCTCCTCATTTCTCATCAATTCAAATCCATCACAACACAATTTATTTTTACACTTTCACACACATTTCTCTTGTATTTTCATTTCTTAGTTAGTTTCTCTCTCTAACTTCTCTCTCTAGAGGGTTAGAGAGTAGTTAGTGGGTAGCTAGTAGATTAGACTAGAGATTTGCTTTTGTAATCAAGGAGTATTGGTGTTCAAGCTTTTATTCAAGGATTGCAAGTTCTATTCTCTTGTTACGCTGCGGTAATATCTATTCCCTCATACCGTTATTATGTCTGATTTATCCATGCGTAATATTATGGTATGTGCTTTACTTATTTCCATGTTTATTGAGTAGTGTAATATTGTGATTGTTGAAATGTAGATATTTAGGAGTAGGGATGATGTTAAATTAATCTTTAATTAAATATGTGATTGGAAATTGTTATGTTATGTATCGGGTTAAACTATTCAAGCGGTAGATCTAAACCACCCATTTCACCCTTTCCAAACTTTCACGTGACTATTTGTAACACCCCCAAATTTACTGTTTAGCGGAAGCAAGCTTTGGGGTGTTACTAATCAATAATCAAAACACTCAAGGCATATAATGAACGACTCTATATGCGTCGTCTTACAAATACATTGATAATATAAGTTTTACAATGTATAAATGTTTACAAAAGCCCAATAATTACAATGTTTAGAGATTAATCGGCATAACTTAGTTACAAAATGTAGTAATGCAAAATAATCTCCTGATATATATGCTGACTCGAGCTATGGGCATCATGAGTGAACAGGTCCTACTACTGTTGGGTACCTGAGAACACATACTAAAAAGGTCAGCTACGCTGGTGAGCTCACAGGTTTGCATAATAAATATGTAAGTGTGAACCACAAGATTTAATGGTATCCATTTGAAATGAATCAAATGATGTATATATCTACCATGAGGTCATAGTCTGCGCTTAACGTGGGTGTCAGGATCACAATAAAGTGTCTGATCGTGGGTGCCTCCGGGCGAGTGTCTAATCCGCACTCGTATGAACAAAAGTTAATGCGTCCGTTTAACCAGTCAGTGCTTGCTGACCCAGAAAAGGATGGTCAGTCCTATATGGTACCAAACACTAACATTCGCGCTACATAAAGTATTACCAGAACTATGATCGTAGAGGACTTAAAAGTGATTAGAAAACAGCTCATGCAGAATATAGCGAGTTTTGTACTCGTGTTCATGTGTAAAACAGTTAGAGCATGTATTCCCACCCCGGGAGTAAAAACAATAAAAAGTCGGGGCTATGAGACTCACCTGAGCCTGAAGAGTTGCAATGAAGCAAATGTGGTGAAGTAAAATGGGGTGTCCGAAGACTGTAACCTGCCGGACGTTTATAACGCGCAAGTTTAAATAAAATAAGTAGGTATCTTAAAAGATAACCTATGCTAGTTGTTCATCCAACTAGTAATGTCCAATGATTTGATTTGATTGGTAAGTTCGAGTTTTGAAAACGTGTACGGCCCGTTGGTGACTGGTTGTAATAATAATCTCATTAATATTGTTATGATTTTTGGAGTGTTATACTTAAAAATATGTTCGGACTTAGTTGATCAATTCCTATCAATGAATTTTAAGCATGGTAAGCAAAGGAAAGTGTTGAGGTTTCTTGCGTACCTTACTTTATATTTCATAGGTTAAGGAAGAGTATCGATTTAAATTGGATTTTAAACTTGCCTTTCTCAATACAATTAACAAATCCCTAGGTTTTCGTAAATGGTTATTTAGCCTATATCCTACCTAATCTAATATAAACTAATCTAATCTAATTAAAGCAATAATTAAAATGCTGACGGCTTTTTGCATAGAGTTAAACCCAGACGATGTCAGAAAATGCTATGGTAGTCCATAATGTATTTAATCGTTTACCGATGTTTCCATTGTGGATTCAATTGCTTCACGATGTTTACATGATAGGTACATTGTGATTTCAAGTGTACAATACTCATGGCACTTCCACGTAATCACATTGCATTTTATGATGCTCGCATAATGTTACAATCGAAACCATAGTTTTACACAGATAACTATTGACCAAGTAGTAAGGTTCGCGACGCCTCTTTACAAGGTTACAATCACGGTTGTTAATCGAAAGGCGAATGTAAGTTTTAGGTTTAAAATCATAAGATAAGTCCGTTCATAAAGTTTCTGTTTTATAATGTCGATCCATAATATAACTACCTTCGGTCGTTACCAGCTTCCATACGTATGTACTTTGCTTAAAAGCATTTCCAGCACTATACCGAGTAAACAGTCGAATAAGGGCCGTCATATTATTTCATGACATATTTAAAGTCATCCCACAATTATATATGCTAACTACATCACAACAAATACAATAGTAATCTACTCGCTAATCATGGCATAAACTATCTCTAGCATAATTAAAGTATACATATTTAATCAAGATAGATAAGGATAGAAATAACCGAGATTAATATGCGAGAAGGAGTAGACTTGAATTAATAAGAGTTGCTCCAAGCGTACACCAATGATTACAAATGCGTTCCTCACCAAAGATTACAAACACGTTCTTTGCTTCTATTTCAACTAGCCTAATACTAATTTAAAATAAAGAAAGAAAGAAAAGCTAAAAGAAAGTGTGTTTTGAGGTATGTTGGTGTGTGTTTCAAATGAGCCTCATGCCTCCTTTTTATAGAGGAGTTTTGTTGCATTTTAGCCAAAGGAAGCACACATTAGCAAAAGGTGGGAAAGGTAGTGGCACCAGGTACAAAAGGCGAAAAAGGTAGTGGCACCAGGTGCGAAAAGCATGTAAAGGTCTAGCACCGGGTACGAAAAAGGACAAAAAAGCGCAATCCATGCGGGTGACGGGCAGCAGCCGGCGGCTGGCTGCCAGCCGGCGGCGGCTAGGTGGCTGCCGGCGGCGGCTGGCTGCCAGCTGCACCAGCCTGCTGCCGGTTGCTTCATTTCTTGATTCGTGCGTGTTTTCTTCGTTACGCGTCCGTTTGCGTTGATTCTTTTTGCGTTGGATTCGTAATTCAAAAATGAAGCTTTTGTTGAAAAGAAATCCCAAAATTATGTCTCTGAACTTTAGATGTGTCGTACGAATCGTTTGGATCTTCCGGAGTGCGTAGAATCTTCATTCTTCGTCCGTTTTAGTTGATTCTTCTCCTGTTGGATTCGTAATTTGAAAACGAACATCTTGGGTCAGATAGATATTGGTGATAGGCTCTTTTGTCTTGAATCCTCATTTTGATGTCTTGAATCTTCAAACGTGCGTGGAATCTTCGTTTTTCATCCGTTTCGCTTGATTTTTATCGTGCGACCTTGTTTTGACCATCTTGGCATAATACTATTGATTTGTGATGTTTTTGAGTTAAAGTGACAAGAATCGTTCCAGAATGAGAGAGATATCGGTAGTAAAAACGTGACTTTTTACGCGATATCAAGTATCCCACACTTAGAACTTTGCTTGTCCTCAAGCAAACTCGATTTTCAACATGTTAAAAATAAAATAATTTTAAGGTGGAACTTTTTACTAAGGGGTTTTGGGAAAGTAAAATACTTGTTCTTGGAAAAGGAAGGATTGTAATCTTTAGGAGCATGCTTGTGATCTTTGATCTTGGATACATGACTAGGCGATCCTATCAAGGTGGTCACTCAAATCACTCAAAGTGTTTAGGGTTTCCTATTATAATATTATCAATCACTCAGAACGCCAGTCATGTATCGTTTATCGTCATAGGCTTGATCGAGAATCAAATCGTTACCTTTTTGGTGAGTGTAAAGTTGATCTAGCCACAATCATTCAAGGAGAGGGGATATAAGGTTTTTGGAGTGAAAGGTTGGTGGTATGAGAGGAGGTTTGGGTTTTTGATTTTCTTTTTGTCGAAGTTGGGATTTTTTGGGGGATTGACGCCTTTTGATATTTGCGGAAGGAGTCTTTTTCTCCTATTGATTTCCTTTTTCTTCGGATTTTTTTTTTCTTTTCAACATCAACCCCTTGCGATTTCTCTTCGATCATCTTTGAAACTTTTTATGAAGCTTGAAGGGTGCTTTTGAGTAGGTGAGGGGTAACGTATCTATTTTTCTTTGGGAATATGGGTGTACGGCTAGGTTTAAGAATGATGTGATTCGATCTCCTTTTCACTGACCAATCTGGATTCAAAATGCATAACAGGAGCAAGTTCTGATTCTAAACGCATACATCGGCACACTCAAGAATCGAAAAAGTGAAGCATTAAAAGTGAATGCTTTTTCTATGGCTCAAGATACCTCACGAATCGAAAGTTGGGTTATTGTGTGCCTAGTCATGCGATGCTCTTTATGGGATTACAAAACTAAATTTTCAAAAGAATTTGTATTTTAATTATCCTTTTTCCCAAAGTAAATCATTCTTTGTCTAAAAGTTTTCATTTTTAACATATTTTGAAAATTTTGTTTACTTTTTGGAGAAAGATGGTCTATATAAAGAGCAACGATTTTAGAATCAAGCATATACCATTATCCATTTGACAGTAGTGCAACTACTGCTATCCCACACTTAAAGAAACATAGTCCTCGATGTTATACTAAGCTCTGAACGGGGTAAAATCCCACACTTAGGGTTTTAAACATCTAAGGCGCATTCTTTTAGTGTGTGTTGGGTTTGAATCCCACACTTAGTTATAAGCATATTGGATATGGTATATTTGAAACTAATGAAAAAGACGGTTTAGAAGTACTCCCCGGTGGTTGCAGTGTTCCTTTGGTGCATGTGCCGGATCTCGTCTTTCTTGGTGCAGTCTTGATCAAGTCTTCCTGTGATTGGTCTCGTAGGTGTGAACATGTCGGATATACTTTTCTTCTGGTCTTAATGCTTCCTTGCAGGCTGGAGCATGCTTTGTATGATCCGAGTGTGAAAGATAGTCGGAGATTTCATCACTTCTTGGAAAGTAAAATTGCAGAAATGTAAAAACACGGGTTGCCTCCCGAGAAGCGCTCTTTTAAAGTCGAGAGCTCGACTTAGTACTTTCTTCTTCAGATGATGCTGGATGTGTCCGTAGTGCTAGAGTGGTCACTGTGGTTCCTAGGTAAGCTGTAGCGCGGAGGAAAGTATCGCAGGAATTGCTCTATCATGTCGGCAATGAGAGTTGGCGGAGTGGTGGATTCCATCCTGAAGCTCTTGAAGTGATCAGTGGCCAGTCTGTCGAGGATTGCCATCCCATAGCTGATGTATCGAACTGCCCTTGTGACTGGTCCGTTAGGATCGATTCGAGTGCAGGTGTGAGTTCGAACAATTTCACGCTGGGGGTGGTTTCTGCCTATTGAGTTGATCAAAGCCATGAATTGAGTCTTTACTTCTTGAAAGTCTTCAGCTAAAGGGTCTCCTCCAAAAGATCGGGTTGCTTGGCATACTTGTCTGATGAGTTGATGTTGCTCACGGTCGAAGGGAAAATCTGAGTCCGTGAAGACGTAGATTAACTTGCTGAATATTTCGCAATATCCGTTGCGGTAAACGTCAATTTCTATGTCTTCTTCCTCGTACATTCCACGCAGGTGATCTATTACATAGGATGCTAAGTTGACTGGTGACATGTTCCAATATCGTGTTGGAATGTCACGAGTGTTTTCTTCAAATGCTGCCTGATTTAGCTCGTCAACTATTAGTTCGACGTGATGACCAATGGTGGAGTGAATGACGATCTTGAAATTTTATGGAGTTGTAAGATGTTCTCCAGTTTCGATGAGATCTAGAAGGGTTCTAAGATCTCCCACCATTCTTATGTCAGCATAATTCTGTGGATTTTCGGTAGCTCTTTCAAGATGGGTTCTCATTGATGCTAGTGTAGCCTTTTGACTTGATGAGTAGGGAAAGGCTGATCCGGCCAAGGCACAATATACTTTTTGGTATATTTGCCTTTGGTTGTCGCAGAACTCGATTTCTCCCATTGGGTAGTCTGGTCTTTCTGGCTGTTGAGCTTCTCTGGTGACTTATTCTTGAAGGGAATCGGAGAATTCTTTGATATGTCTGAGCAAAGTCTGGGGTACTGGTTCTCCATAGTTGGCGAGATATGAATCATAGTCTTGTTCAATCTGCCGTATCAGGTGTCTCTGAGCAGTGTTGTATTCATTGGTTGACTCTTTGATAGCCTCCACAATGATGCGTACATCGTCATTTTCATCAATCAGGTCAATCATCTCTTCGTGAGTGTCGATGAGGGGTATCTCTAATCTCTTCGTGAGTGTCGTGAGTGTCGATGAGTGTTGATGAGGGGTATCTCTAATGTATTCATTGGTTGTCTCTGAGCAGTGTTGTATTCATTGGTTGACTCTTTGATAGCCTCTACAATGATGCGTACATCGTCGTTTTCATCAATCAGGTCAATCATCTTTTCGTAAGTGTCGATGAGGGGTATCTCTAATCTCTCAGCTGTGATGACGGGTGAATTTGGTGGAGCAAGAGGAGTTTTTGGAATAGAGCGTTCATCGGTAGTGACGTCAACAAAATCGCCATCAAATTTGACACTCTGGTAGTCAGAATCTTCATCTCGTGAATCTGGGAATTGGTGGAATTCTTCATCTGATGGTGCGTTGTTGAAAGGTTGGGTGCTGTCGACTTTGATGGTTCTGACTTCCGTGATAGTGTTTTGAAGGTTTTCTTCAACAAAGCTTCCTGGTTGTCGCGCCTTATATGCAGAAATTCTCTGTAGGAGTTTAGCATACAGGTCAGGGTGCTGTGATGTTCGGAGTTCTTCTTCGAAAGTATCTATGTCTCGGAGTCGGGTTCTGGTGAAGGGCTTCGATGGATCGAGATAAGAGTCGAGAATGTTTCCCATTCTTTTGAGATGAGTGGATCTAAGCTCTTGGTGGATGGGAAGTCTTTGCAGTCTTGTATTCTCTTGACTTCAGCCATCTGTGGTGAATCAGTTTGATCTTCATCTTCCTCCATTTCTTCCTCTTCCTCAGGTTCTTCTTCCATTTCTTCCGTCCTTTCATCTTCCTCAGCGGGTTCTTCCTCTTCTTCCTCAGGTTCGGATTCGTCCTCCTCGGACTCTTCTTCTTCCTCAGCGTCCTGATACTCCTTGTCCTCGTCTCGGTCTGTCTTAGTATCGTAGATCAAGGTTGTTGGGCGAGTAAAGCATCGTTCTTCTTCGGGGTCTGATTCATCATCGGAACATATTCTACCTGTTGATATAGCGTGGCATTCTTCTTGCTCTGGTGTATAGTCCGGTTGGTCGATCTTGTAAGTGATGCTTTCACCATGCGCTCGTAGAACAATCGTATGGTTATACACATCAATCACTACTATGGCTGTGTTCATAAATGGTCTTCCAAGGATAATCGGGATGTTTATGTCCTCGTGGATATCCATTACCACAAAATCCGTCGGAAAGAAGAATTTGGTAACTTGAACTAAGACGTTCTCAGCTATTCCCTTTGGGTATCTAACAGATTGGTCAGCTAGCTGGACAGTCATCTTAGTGGGTTTCAAATTTTCAAGTTCTAGCCTCTTAAACAGGGAGTAGGGCATAAGGTTAATGCTAGCTCCTAGGTCGGCTAAGGCGCTGATATCGTCGGATTGGTAAATAGAACAAGGGAGTGCGAATCTACCGGTATCTTCTAGTTTTTCTGGAAGGTTATTCTTAAGTAGGGCTGATGTTTCAGAACTAAGGGGAATGTTGTTTACTTCGGGCAGTTTATCCTTAGTGGATAGCAATTTCCTCGTATATTTATTGCGACCGGGAACTCTAGACATGGTATCGAGAAATTTTCCATCTAGCTTAAAGGATGATAATTTCTTAGGTTGGGCTTTAAGTCTAGCGGGATAAGGGATCTTGACCTCTTTGTTCATGGTCGGAGTGGTTTCCACAGCTGGTATCTTGATTTTGGGTTCTTCTTTTACTGGTACAGCAGCAGAGGGTGGAGTGGCTGCCTCATTTGTGGTAGTGAGTTGCTTTGCTTCCTCAACATGTGGGTTGTGAACCGTGTTGCTAGGCAAACTTCCTCTGGGTCTGTTATCAAGACGTTGTGCCAGTTGTCCAATTTGGGCTCTCCAATTCTTTAGCACGGCCAATTGGTTTCTCATAAAGAGGTCGGCTTGATCTTGTCTAGCGGACGTCTTTTGGTTGAGTAGGTGTTGTCCTTGCATGAATTGGGTGAAGGCGTCATCTGAACTTGAAGCTGGGGCATTTGTCTTTGCAGGTTGTTCAGCGGTTTGGTTTGTATCGGAAGTGGGTGCAGGAAGTGCGAGGGGTTGGTTATAAGAAGGTTGTGATTGTTGTGGGTAAGGTGGGTATCTAGGTGGGTATCGGGGTTGGTATGGTTGGTTGGTTCTCTGTGGGAATGGAGGTCCTCTAGGTTGGTTATTGTTTTGGTTGAAACCGGGTGGAAAATTCTGTGGTCGAGCGGGAAACTGAGCATAGTAGACTATGTCGTCTGCTTCTTCGTACTCCACTTGGTATTCACCAGATGGTTGCGGGTTAGTGCAATGTTGACAGACTTGCACTTGGTGTACTTGGTGCTGTTGTTTCTTGAGTTCTCCAACCTGTTTGACAAGTGAATCCATTTTCTCCGTTAATACTTTAAGTGCTTCGACTGGAACTGGATTTGATGCAGCGATAGGTGCTGAAGATGTTGAGTGATCTCCAGAGTTCCAATCATGGTGATGCATAGTCATATTCTCTATCAGGTTCCATCCTTCTTCGTCGGTCTTTGCCATGAAGCTTCCTTGTGCAGCAGCATAGAGGGTGGTTCGGTGGTTGGGGTCTAAACCATTGTAAAAGGTACACAATTGTGCGGATTTGTCGAGACGGTGATTGGGGCACTTCTTCAAGGCTCCTTTGAATCGTTCCCATGCGGTGTATAATGACTCATCAAAAGCTTGTCCAAAATTCATGATGTCATTTCGAAGTTTGGTTTGTTTAGAAGGCGGAAAGTATTTTGTTAGAAACTTTGTCGCCATTACCGTCCATGAAGGGATAGAGCCGGTCTCTAAACCTTCAAACCATGTTTGCGCATGATGAGTGAGCGAATAAGGGAAAAGATACAAGCGGATCGTGTCTTGGCTAATTCCGTTTTGTTTATAGGAATTTGAAAGAGATATGAACTTATCGAGGTGAGAATTGGGATCATCACTTGGCAATCCATGAAACTGACAGTGGTTTTGGATTAGTTGGATGATGTGGTGTTTAAGCTCGAAAGATTGACCAGGGGTTTCAGGGTAGAGAATTGGTCCTCCTCTTCCTTCGATAGAGGGTTTACTGTTGTCAGCGAGAGTGATGCATTCAGCCATTGCTTGTTCAAGCGCGGATTTCTTCTTTTCTCATCGAATAGTACGTATTATAAGTTCTGGATCAGGGAAATTAAACAGTGGTGTAGTTCTAGGGGAACAGGTCATACACTAAATTGAAATAGAAAATAGAGTGAAACTAATAATAAAAAAATAAAAAATATATATTTATTTTTTAGAAGGTTTTATCCTAAGGGTTTACTAGAATTGGGATTGGTTGGGCCTCTGTATCGGACAGTTAGTCTCCCCGGCAGCGGGGCCAAAAACTTGATGGGGTGCCGAACGTCCGTATGAAGACGGTGCTCGAACAGCGATCGTGGGTGTTTTAAATTTGTATTTGCTGGGGTCTAAGTGTGACTTACTGATACCGAACCAAAAGGCTAGTAGATGGTAAGTATGACCTATAGTCATTCTTAAAGAGAAACTGAATTGAAACAGATGGGATCCAATCAATCTTTCTTTTCTAGTAAAGGTTTTAAAAGAGTGCGTTGGGGGTTTTTGGTTCAGTTAATTAATTAAACTAATTAAAGCGAATAAAAGATAATTATGAATCAGATAATAAAAGGAGTATTTGTTGTGAGTTCGTTAGCTTATAATGTGGGACGATGACTTATAGGGAAAATGTTTACTAAATTTGGTATGTTCACTAGACTTGGTAGTTTATGGTATAACCGATAGATTCCCTATTGGTCGGTTATCAACTAATATGTCACGAGGAACCACGGTGTCATGATTCTGATCAGACAGACAATGCTCAACTCTCCACACTCTCCTGTAAGGGAGTCAGTGGTCCTTGTTATTGAGCACATTTACTCGTGGGCGAAGGAATAGAGTAGCAAGTCTACAACAAGTCTAACTGTTCTTAATACCATAAATACTATAAGTTTAGCAAACAACTAACTTAGCAAATATGTTCGGACTTAGTTGATCAATTCCTATCAATGAATTTTAAGCATGGTAAGCAAAGGAAAGTGTTGAGGTTTCTTGCGTACCTTACTTTATATTTCATAGGTTAAGGAAGAGTATCGATTTAAATTGGATTTTAAACTTGCCTTTCTCAATACAATTAACAAATCCCTAGGTTTTCGTAAATGGTTATTTAGCCTATAGCCTACCTAATCTAATATAAACTAATCTAATCTAATTAAAGCAATAATTAAAATGCTGACGGCTTTTTGCATAGAGTTAAACCCAGACGATGTCAGAAAATGCTATGGTAGTCCATAATGTATTTAATCGTTTACCGATGTTTCCATTGTGGATTCAATTGCTTCACGATGTTTACATGATAGGTACATTGTGATTTCAAGTGTACAATACTCATGGCACTTCCACGTAATCACATTGCATTTTATGATGCTCGCATAATGTTACAATCGAAACCATAGTTTTACACAGATAACTATTGACCAAGTAGTAAGGTTCGCGACGCCTCTTTACAAGGTTACAATCACGGTTGTTAATCGAAAGGCGAATGTAAGTTTTAGGTTTAAAATCATAAGATAAGTCCGTTCATAAAGTTTCCGTTTTATAATG
This sequence comes from Pseudognaphalium luteoalbum, assembly GCA_963422505.1. Taxonomy (NCBI): domain Eukaryota; kingdom Viridiplantae; phylum Streptophyta; class Magnoliopsida; order Asterales; family Asteraceae; genus Pseudognaphalium; species Pseudognaphalium luteoalbum. The sequence continues at coordinate 41,644,076 of OY730197.1, forward strand.
TCGATCCATAATATAACTACCTTCGGTCGTTACCAGCTTCCATACGTATGTACTTTGCTTAAAAGCATTTCCAGCACTATACCGAGTAAACAGTCGAATAAGGGCCGTCATATTATTTCATGACATATTTAAAGTCATCCCACAATTATATATGCTAACTACATCACAACAAATACAATAGTAATCTACTCGCTAATCATGGCATAAACTATCTCTAGCATAATTAAAGTATACATATTTAATCAAGATAGATAAGGATAGAAATAACCGAGATTAATATGCGAGAAGGAGTAGACTTGAATTAATAAGAGTTGCTCCAAGCGTACACCAATGATTACAAATGCGTTCCTCACCAAAGATTACAAACACGTTCTTTGCTTCTATTTCAACTAGCCTAATACTAATTTAAAATAAAGAAAGAAAGAAAAGCTAAAAGAAAGTGTGTTTTGAGGTATGTTGGTGTGTGTTTCAAATGAGCCTCATGCCTCCTTTTTATAGAGGAGTTTTGTTGCATTTTAGCCAAAGGAAGCACACATTAGCAAAAGGTGGGAAAGGTAGTGGCACCAGGTACAAAAGGCGAAAAAGGTAGTGGCACCAGGTGCGAAAAGCATGTAAAGGTCTAGCACCGGGTACGAAAAAGGACAAAAAAGCGCAATCCATGCGGGTGACGGGCAGCAGCCGGCGGCTGGCTGCCAGCCGGCGGCGGCTAGGTGGCTGCCGGCGGCGGCTGGCTGCCAGCTGCACCAGCCTGCTGCCGGTTGCTTCATTTCTTGATTCGTGCGTGTTTTCTTCGTTACGCGTCCGTTTGCGTTGATTCTTTTTGTGTTGGATTCGTAATTCAAAAACGAAGATTTTGATGAAAAGAAATCCCAAAACTATGTCTCTGAACTTTAGATGTGTCGTACGAATCGTTTGGATCTTCCGGAGTGCGTAGAATCTTCATTCTTCGTCCGTTTTAGTTGATTCTTCTCCTGTTGGATTCGTAATTTGAAAACGAACATCTTGGGTCAGATAGATGTTGGTGATGGGCTCTTTTGTCTTGAATCCTCATTTTGATGTCTTGAATCTTCAAACGTGCGTGGAATCTTCGTTTTTCGGCCTTTTTGCTTGATTTTGCTCGTGCAACCTTATTTTGATCTTCTTAGCATTTTATTAGTGATTTTCGCATTATTTGAGTCCAAATGCTAAGTAATACTCTAGAATGAGAGAGATATCGGTGGTAAAGACGTGACTTTTTACGCGATATCAAGTATCCCACACTTAGAATTTTGCTTGTCCTCAAGCAAATCTTCATAAAATTGTGATGAGAGGTGTCTTGACTTCCAGAGAACTTTGATTCCTGCAAGTTTGGTAAAAAGATTTCGGACGAGGTTCCATCCTTTGATGGTTTCCCAAACCTTTGGTTCTAACAAGCTTTCTTTTCAATCTTCATAATGTAAGATATACAGTACTGGGGCCCTCACAGGTGGTCACTCAATTCACTCAAGTGTATCGGGTTTCCTAATTTCTAATTCACTCAGGGGCTAGTCATGTAGCTCTTCTGTTGTCATAAGCTTGATCGAAAATCAAATCTACAATACTTAAATGGGGACGGTGCTAACTATCCCTAGATATTCGCAAGATGGTGGAAGTGGTGTATATGGATGAAGGGTTTTGTAGGTGGTTTATTTGGGGGTTTAGTATAGCCTAAGAGTTGTTTATGATGACTTATCTTTGGCGCTTAGTAGTGCTTCTTTCTGGATTTTTCTCCTTGAGAGCCTTCTTTTGCGTCTTTTCCTTTCAAGTTTTCTTTTGATGAACCCTTCTCTTGGCTTTAAATGATCCTTGGGCTTTTAGGTTCCTTCTGACAGCTTTGCTTTTTGCTGAATTTTCTTTTTCTTGGAGCTCTTTTTACGGATGGTGTTCATCCTTTGGGGAACGCTCTGTACTTCTTTGCTGGATTTCTTTTTCTTGGAGCTCTTTTTACGGATGGTGTACATCCTTTGGGGAACGCTCTGTGCTTTCTTACTGGATTTTCTTTTTTTTTGGATAATTCTTCTGTCAGTACAGAAACTTAGGCTATGGCCAAAAGATGAAAGAAAGGAGTGAAGTTTTTTGAAAAGGCTAAGGCTCAACATGTTTTCCGTTGAAGGTGAGCACTGGTTAGGTTCGAAAGTAAGGGTTTTATGAGAGGGTTCTTATCCTAGGGAATGTCGAGGTTTTCTGATTGCACCTTCGTCACCTATGACGCCCATTTTTGTAATCTCGAAATGTATTCCTTGAACAAGTTCTGATTCTAGAGAGCCTACATCGGCACACTCACAATTGAAAAGTGAAGCATTAAAGATGAATGCTTTTATATGGCTCAAGATTCCTCACTCATTTTGGGTAGTTTTGTGCCTAGTCATGCGATCGCTTGTTTTGAAACTTGGTTTGAAAGTTTATCAAAGAGTTTTGCTTGTCACAGTCGTTTTACCAAACCTCTTGAACTTTTGTTGACCAGAAATACCTACCCTTTTTTATTTTGATTCAAAAATTTTGCGGAAAATCTGAGTTTTGCTAAAAAGTTTGATCAAAAGTTTATGTTGCATTACAGTAGTCAATACTACTGCTATCCCACACGTAAAATAACATTGTCCCTAATGTTCTACTTCTAAGTTAGGTCAATCCCACACTTAGATTTTCGAATAAGGGTCAAAATTTTTGAAGTCATTCTCTATTTGTGAATTGTAATCCCACACTTAGAGTTTTACTTAGAATTTTAGCGTGTTAAATTGAGCAAAATAAGGTTAGAAGAGTGATCGCGCCCAAACGGTCAGTCGGGGTTCTCACCCCGTCGTCGGACCGCCCGTCTAGGCGCGGGTCAGCGAAGTTTTAAAATTTATTTTATGCTGGGCCTAAGTATACCTAGTTACTACTGGTGTATAGCAATAAGGATGACCTAGGGTCGTTCTTTGAGTCAGTGTATTGTGGATCTTGGACGAAATAGGCGTACTTATCAATCTAGCGGGTTTTAAAAGATTTGGTTGGGGTTTTTTTTTTGTTTGTTTTTATACTTAGGCAGAAAATTTAAACTAAAGCGGAATAAAATAAATGTAAATAGCAGATAATCAAGAGAGGGGTGTTTGCTATGATTTCGGTAGCCTTATTGGTTGGAATGAGAACGTATTCTAAAGGTTTGTATTTTATTTATCTTAGGTATTATGTGGAGTGAGCACTAGCCCCCTACTGATAGAGTTCTCGATCAGTATGTCACTGAGCAACTAGGCTATCCTGATTCTGATCGGAGTAGTTTATCCAGCCCACAACACTAACCGGTGAAGGTATAGTGACCCTTATCTGGGATAAAACCCTGGGTGCATGAATAAGGCGACAAACCAACTCGATGTCCGACCTTTCTTAACCCCACAGTAATATCTAATCGAAATAAAACATTTAAGACCAAATTTATAGAGTGTGCTTGATTACTTTCTATCGATGGTTTTGTGAGTCTGGGTGTTGAGTCATGACTCGTGATTCACATAGACTGATAACAATGACTCTTTCCGTGACTCTCACACTGTACTCCACCTAAAGTGTTTCCATTGCTGAACCAAGGACCTAGTCGGTACCAGCTCTGCTGATCACAGAGTTGCCGTTATTCCACAAGGCTTAGTAACTGCGGCTTTTCCTCGGCTTCCACGTGCTAACTACACCGGAGGTGTTGTCGACGCTATACCGAGTAATCAGCCGTCTTACGGTACCTTTACATTGCTTCATAAAGGCTAACCCAGACTACTAAGTTCGTATTTAAGCATAATATTATCCATCTATGATATAAACCAGCCCTTACTTTTAAGTCCCAATAAATCCCTAATTTGTCAACAGTGCACTATTCACGTTCAGTTAGAAAACCATATTTCCACGGGCACAGTGTACTTTGCGTTCAAAGTAGAAAGCATTATTTCCACGGCTCCAGTGTACTTAGCGTTCAGTTTGAAAACCATATTTCCATAGCCACAGAGTACTTTGCGTTCAATATTAGAAAATAGTATTTCCTCGATGACGATGTACTTAGCGTTCATTTAGAAAGCGATGTGCACACGGTTTAACAAATCAGACCATGTTCATATTTGACACAGATAACTAAGTACCTTTGATGGGGTTCGCGACGTCCCATCATAAAGGCCGTAATCACGTTTACTGGTTGAAAGGCGATTAGTTTGATAGGTTTAAAATCATAGATAGAAAGTAAATCAAAGCACTATAATATCATTCCAACCAATTTACGACTAACTACATCATAGCAAACATGCAATATCACTACTCGCTAATCATGGCAATCAATCCTAAATCTAGCATGATAATAGTAATAACAATCATCATAATAAAATAGATAAAGGATAGATATAACCGTAATAAGAGCGTAGCTGAATACAACTTGAACGTTACACGAGCAGAACTCCTAGTACGCGCCAAGCAATATTACAAGATTGCCCCTCTACTAACTAAATACTAATCTACCACTAATTATAACATAAACCTAGAGAGAGAGTAGTGAGAGAAAGTAATGAAGTGTTTCTTGCTTGAGAAGTGTGTAGTTGGTTGATGGTGTGTTCAAATGATGAAAATGAGGCTAGTATTTATAGAGCTCGCACAACCGTATCCGTAGACCGTATCCAAACTTCAAAACGCACAACCGTATCGCAAGGGCAAATAAAAATCAGATTTTTATCGCCCAAACGCACGATACGGCTGAGTTAGGGTGAATACGGGTGAACTGGACCGTATACGGCTGTGCATTGGGTGAATACAGCTGAACTGGGACGTATACGGGTGGGCACAGGCCGTATACGGCCTGCACAGACCGTATACGGTCTAGGTCCAGCCGTATACGGCCTGGACCAGCCGTATACGGCCTGTGCAGGCCGTATACGGCCTGTGCCCACCCGTATACGGCTGGACCTAGACCGTATACGGTCTGTGCAGGCCGTATACGGCCTGTGCCCACCCGTAGCCGTATCCAGCTCCCTCGGTTCTTCGTTTCTTCGTTCGGGCGTAACTTCTTCGTCGTTTTTCCGTTTTGAGCGTTCTTTATATCCACGCGATCGTATTTTCCTAACGAAGAAAATGACATAAGTTAGAGGTCATAATTCTTTGTGGAGCTCAAAAAGTGCTAAATTACGTGAACCGAAGATTCAATGATCGTTTGTGCTCTGTTTTACTCATTTTTAGGTTGTTTTTGTCGATTCTTGAAACATCGTCTATATTTTAGCCCATATGATGAAATGTGATATTTAAGTTCATATTCAAGTGTTTTCATTAATAATTGGGCTAAAATGGTGAGATAATGGCACACAAAAACATGACTTTTTGCGTGTCATCAAATATCCCACACTTAGACTTTGCTTGTCCTCAAGCAAAACTCAAAATTCTCACTTGCTTTTAGGAAAAACATTTTGAAAACAAGAGTTTAATTTTTTTGGGGGGAATCAAAATATATCAAAAACAACCATCCTTATATACAAGCAACATATCCTGGAAATAAGCGAAAGTAAGGTATTCCTTTCAGAGGCCTGAAATGATTCTCTTAGGCATGCTTTCAATTCTCGCGATCTTGGAATATACATGACTAGGCGATCTCACCAGGTGGTCACTCAATTCACTCAAAAGTGTTTCGGGTTACCTATCAATCTAATCAAACGAAATCGCTCATAAGCCAGTAATGCAACATCCATCGTCATAGGCTTGCTCGAGAATCATATCTCCACCACTTAGGTGAGGACGGTGCTAGCTATCCCAGGACATTCAGAGTGGGTTGTAATGGTAGGTGAGGGTTACAGGGTATGGATAAGTGGGAAATTGTTGTAAAGGGTTTTGCTTATCTTAGGACTTCTAAACTTTTGAAAAACAATATTTAAACAACCTTTTTAATGAAAACGGAAACGGATAACAATATGGGAAGAAGATAGCTATTTTGACTTCTATCTTTTGAAAATACTCAAGGGGATTTTATGACTTTTATAAGAGCGGGAATTTTTCGAGAGATTCGAAGCACTTAGCTTTATTCTATTTTATTTTCTTTTTCTTTTGCTTCTATTTTTGGACTTTTCTAGGGATTTTTATTTTGTTTCTTTCTTTTTCCCTTTTTGAAATCCTTTTCTTTCTTTCATCTTTTTCATCATTCTGATGACTTTGCATTTACTTGGTGTCAATTTTTCACACCGTAAACTCTCAACTTTTGATTTTTTTATCAAGGGAACGCACGCGAGAGATTTTGGGTAAACACCAGTATTTGTGATTTGGAGTGATAGCAAAAAGGACATTTAAATGATCATTTTCCATAAGCTGAAAGTTTCTAAGATAAGTTTTGGTGGGTGTGGAATAAATGGTTTAAGGTTAAAAGGGTTTTGGAAGAAATGAACAGGCTAAGGCTCAACAGGGTTATCTAAGTGGATCATCAACACTAAAGATGAGTGTTGGAAGGGTTTTGGGTTTGAAGAGATATGATGAAAAAAGGGGTTAAATCCTAAGGAATGTCAAGGTCATTTAACTGCACCTATACCGCGTACGGTACTCTACCAATGTGGTCTCGAAGTGCATACCAGGAGCAAGTTCTAATTCCGGATGCATGCATCGGCACACTCAAACAAACGAATAGTGAAGCATTAAAGATGAATGCTTGTATTGGCTCAAGATACCTCACTGCAAGTTTTTGGGTTTGTTTGTGCCTAGCCATGCGATGCCCCTCTTAGATTATCATTTTAGACCTAAGAAATTCCTATCTTATTTACTCTTAATTTCCAAAATACCCTACTCATATACGAAAATGTTCCTTCTTAAGATATTTTAACTCAAAAAAATTTCGAAATTTTTTAGCAAAAGTGAGTTTTTAAGAAAACTAAGCTAACTGAATGAGTGGTATCTCCACTGTCGAAGTTAAGCTTATGATTTGAGAAAAAATGAGTTTTTTTTTGAAAATTAAGCCAACTGAATGAGTGGCATCTCCACTGTCGAAGTTAAGCTTATGATTTTGAGAAACATTTTCTGAGTTTGCTTTTGGAAATAAGAATCTAACAAGAAAACCTAAGGTATTCTATACCGCTATCCCACACTTAGAGGAACATTGTCCCTAATGTTCTCTTGAGTTGGGATTTGAGAAAAATCCCACACTTAGAGTTTGAACAAATCGGAAAATGTTACTCAAGTGTTTTTTTTTGGGCTGGAATCGCACACTTAGTGATGAGCTTGGGATATGGTATAGACTACTTTAATGAGAAATTAAAGCTAATAATCATATCAGAAACGAGAGTGAGAACGAGAGAACTCCCCTATCGATGCGAAGGTGGAAGAATGGAATTCTGGAAGATGCGCTGAAGAGGAGATCTTTGACAGGAATTCTTCTTTAGCGGTGGCTCCATAAAGATCTTTCGGCATTAGCGTGCGCAGCTTTACAAAGAACAGCTTTGTCTTCCATCTTTTCACTCCTTTCACTCTCTTGTGAAGACGTAAGTGTGAACACGTTGGGTATATTTTTACCGACTTCTTATTATAGCTTTTTACCGAAAGTGCCTAAATCCAGAATGCGAAAAGATGTTTTAATTCAAAACGGGTTTTAAGTCATGTGTTTTTAAATGAGTTCGAGCATAATGCGTGAAAGTAGCACGCAAGTACCTCAAATGCTCGAAACACATGCCTTGTTTTAATTCCTATTTTCCTGGATTTAGGTGGTAAAAGCTGAAGTGGTGTTTTGAAAGCATTTTGATACCCAAGTGTGAAAGATAGTCAGAGATATATCACTTCTTGGAATTTAAAAACTAATACTAATACTAAGGATACTTATTGCACGGGTTGCCTCCCGAGAAGCGCTTCTATTTATAGTCGAGGGCTCGACTTTTCCTCTTGGATCAGCCAGAAGAGGAATTCCCAGGACTTGGGATGCGGAATGGAAGTGTCCTGGGGTTTGGTGGGTAGAATCTCATAAAATGTCGTGCGATGACTTCTGTGATGTTTGGGATTCTCGCCACATGAAGAGGATAGGTATGGAAATGCTCCTCAGCAGTCCTTTGTAAGTATAAAAGATCCATTATAGCATCTTGGATTGCTTTGGAGATTGGTCCATTAGTGTCCACAAGGGTAGCTCCATCGTGCTCAAGAGTCTCACGCACCGGTCGATCTGTCCGTAGGGTGTCCATAAATCCGAAGAAGCGTAGGTGGATGTCCTCATGAGTGGCATTGCTAATGTCCCTCCCCAGTTCTTCAATGGATCTGAGTATGCCTTGGATCAGCTGTTTCTGATGGTCGGTATACGTGAGCTCTGGTTTCAGGAAGATGTTAATCATCCTGTTGTAGACCTCACGCAACCCATTGTGGAATAGCTGTCTGGGCTGCTCCCATAGGATAGAACCGAATATGTCTTTAAGTCGTTCAGAGACGAAATATGCAACGTTAACCGTCAAACCTTCTGGAACTGAAGAAGGGATGGCACGTGCTCTCTCGTCTGAACTGACTCGTTCTAACTTTTCGACGATTATCTGGGCGTGATGCTCGATAGTGCAGCTGATGAAAAATCTGTGTGGGTGAGGACTCGTCAATGTGATCATTATCAGCCAAAGAATCTAGAAGTCCTTTGAGATCCGCCATTAGCTGAACATCTACTTCATTTTCAGGGTTCCCAGTAGCATAATCCATGTTGTGTCTGAAATTTTGGAGAAACTCCATCTGTTGGCGCGAATATGGAAATGCGGACCTGATAAATGCTTGATACACCTGGCCATACGTGGTCTTCTATGTTTCATAGAATTCCTCTTCATCGGGGAAAGGTTCATCATTGTCTGATGATTCTCCTGCGAGGTCGTTGGCGAAGGCGTTGATGCGACTAACTAGATGTTGCGGACTCAGGTAGGAGTTGGCTTGATAGACCTCATATTCAGTCTCAATGTCCTCAATAATATCCCTCTGACGTTGCGTGTATTCAATAGTAGAATCTCGTATAATCGCAATCAGAGTTCGAAAATCCTCCCTGTGTTCTTCAATAGCACTAAGCATTTCTTCTGGTTCAGACACGATCGGGATTTCGATGTTTCCTATAGTAGGAGGAGGGATAATGACTGGAGGGGGAATGATCGGAGTGAGGTGAAGGCGAATGGAGCGAGTATCGATCGGAACATCAATGAAAACGATATCGTCCTCATCACCCCAGATTGCTGAAGTATCTGGAAACTCAACAGCGTTGGTGAGTGGTTGGGACTCGTCGGTGATCTGTGATACTGGCTGGGAAGAGTCCATCTCGATATCCCTCTCGTCCTGGGAGTCAGAATCTTCGCTTGATCCAGATGTACCTCCAAGCTCAAAATGTGATCGAGGCTCGGATGAGTCAAGGGGTGGAATCCCTCGAGGAGGTATATGTGGCTTGAGTAGAGACTCATCATCCAGGGAGTGGTCAATCGAAGGGTCCTCTGAGTCGCTCTCCGGAAGAGGGATGAAGTTTAAAGCATAGTCTATCTGCATGATCTCTGCGGTCGGAGGGTGTGTCTCAGGTGTAGCTTCCACTGGCTCTTCCTCTTCTTCTTCTATCTCCTCTTCTTCTTCCTCAGTTTCCTCTTCTTCCTCGGTGTCGGAAGAAATCGTGATGGGCTCGTCAGACATAGGAGTGTCTGGTTCAGTGTCATCATCCGTGGTAACTCTTCCTGTCGAAATCGCACATATCTCCGCATGCTCTGTGACAGACTGATCAGCTTGATCGATCTTGAAGGTGATAGTCTCTCCATGAGATCTAAGACTGATAGTCTGAGAGTAAACATCTATGATAGTGCGTGCGGTGTTCAAGAATGGTCTACCTAAGATGATAGGGATATGGACATCTTCCTGAATGTCCATCACTACAAAGTCTGTGGGAAATAGGAACTTATCAACTTGAACCATGATGTTCTCAGCTATTCCCTTAGGGTATCTAATGGATTGGTCAGCTAGCTGGACACTCATTTTGGTCGGTTTAAGGGGTCCTAATTCCAATCTATTGTAAAGCGAATAGGGCATCAGGTTGATACTGGCTCCTAGGTCGGCTAGAGAGTGTATCATGCCCGAGTGATAGATTGAACAAGGAAGGGTAAAGCATCCAGTATCTCCTAATTTCTCAGGGATAGAGTTCTTTATAAGAGCTGAACATTCCGCGTTCAGTGGGATATTGGGTACTTCGGGTACCTTATCCTTGGTCGACAAGAGTTTCAGGATGTATTTTGAACTGGAAGGGGTTCGGGACACGGTGTCCACGAACTTTCCATCGAGACGGAAGTCGTTAACCTTATAGGCTTTCTTAAGACGGCCGGGAAACGGGATGCGTACTTCCCTTTGTGGTGTAGGGATAGACGGGGACTCAACTGTCGGCGGGACAGGAGTATCTCTCTTCACCGGAGAAGGAGTGGGAGGTTGGCTCGGTGCCACCTTCTTGTCTGTAGTACTCATCTGTTTGGCCTCTTCTACGTGTGGGTTTTGTACCGTATTACTAGGGAGATTACCCTGGGGCCTAGAGTCAAGACGTTGGGCTAGCTGTCCTATCTGGGTCTCAAGATTTTTGAGAACGGCCAGTTGGTTCCTAATGAATAGGTCGGTTTGGTCCTGCCTAGCGCTAGTCTTTTGGTTAATTTGGTGCTGGCCTTGGATGAACTTAGTGAGGGTATCATCCGTACTAGTAATGGGCACTATGGTCTTAGAGGGTTCGGTCGATTGATCTGCGTTGGGTGCAGTCAATGATAGTGGTTGGTTATAGGTGAGTTGGGGTTGTTGTTGGTAAGATGGGTACCTAGGTTGGTAGTTGGGCTGAAAGGGTGGTTGGTTCCTAGGTGGGTATTGGGTGCCTCTAGTCCTAGGTGGAGAGGTTTGAGCAAAGCCAGGTGGATTTTGTTGGTGAGCTGGAAATTGAGCGTAGTAAACCGTTCCGTCAGCAGGATCCTCGTATTCAACCTGATAACTTTCTGTTGGGAGGTTGGCACAGTTCTGGCATGCATGAATTTGATGCTGGGATGGTTTCTTCATTTCGCCGATCTGCTTCGTCAGGTGCTCGATCTTCTCTGTCAGAGATTTGATAGTTTCGGTCTGGAATGGATTGGGTGCAGCAATCGGTGCTGATGATGAGGAATGCTCACCAGAATTCCAGTCGTGATGGTGCATCGTCATATTCTCGATCAAGTTCCAAGCTTCCTCATCGGTGAGTTGCATGAAATTGCCCTGAGCAGCGGCGTCAAGGGTAATGCGATGGTTCAGAGCAAGACCGTTGTAAAACGTGCACAGCTGACTGGTTTTCTCTATAAGGTGGTTAGGGCATTTGTTCAACAGGTTCTTGTATCTCTCCCATGCTGTGTAGATAGATTCATCATGAGCTTGGTGGAAGTTCATGATGTCATTCTTGTACTTGGTTTGCTTAGCCGGAGGAAAGTACTTAGTAAGGAATTTTGTAGCCATATCCGTCCAGGAGGAGATAGAGCCGGTCTCTAATCCCTCAAACCAAGTCAAAGCGTGGTGAGTAAGCGAATAGGGGAATAGGTATAGACGGACTATATCCTGATCAACCCCGTTCTGCTTGTATGAGTTGGTAGTCTGAATGAATCGGTTGATGTGGGCGTTAGGATCGTCATGGGGTAAACCATGGAATTGGCAGAATTCCTTGATAAGCTGAACGATATGATGTTTAAGCTCGAAGGACGCGCAGTCGATGACCGGATAGCTGATGGGTCCACCTCGACCTTCAATTGATGGTTTGGTGCTGTCGGCAAGTGTGACACGTGCAGCCATCGGTTGTCGGTTGCGGATACGTTTCTCCTTGCGGATCGTTCGGATGATCTTCTCAGGATCGGGTACGAAAATGAGAGATCCGAATCCGGATGATCGGGTCAAATATCGTTGTGTGCTGTGGGAAGGAATTTTCGAATGGAACAAGGAAAAAGAAAAACCTAAACTAAACTACGGGATACTAGAAAGAAAAATTTGTCTAGAACGTCTTCAGATCTTACGGCTGACTCCCCGGCAGCGGCGCCAAAAACTTGATCACGCCCAAACGGTCAGTCGGGGTTCTCACCCCGTCGTCGGACCGCCCGTCTAGGCGCGGGTCAGCGAAGTTTTAAAATTTATTTTATGCTGGGCCTAAGTATACCTAGTTACTACTGGTGTATAGCAATAAGGATGACCTAGGGTCGTTCTTTGAGTCAGTGTACTGTGGATCTTGGACGAAATAGGCGTACTTATCAATCTAGCGGGTTTTAAAAGATTTGGTTGGGGTTTTGTTTTTGTTTGTTTTTATACTTAGGCAGAAAATTTAAACTAAAGCGGAATAAAATAAATGTAAATAGCAGATAATCAAGAGAGGGGTGTTTGCTATGATTTCGGTAGCCTTATTGGTTGGAATGAGAACGTATTCTAAAGGTTTGTATTTTATTTATCTTAGGTATTATGTGGAGTGAGCACTAGCCCCCTACTGATAGAGTTCTCGATCAGTATGTCACTGAGCAACTAGGCTATCCTGATTCTGATCGGAGTAGCTTATCCAGCCCACAACACTAACTGGTGAAGGTATAGTGACCCTTATCTGGGATAAAACCCTGGGTGCATGAATAAGGCGACAAACCAACTCGATATCCGACCTTTCTTAACCCCACAGTAATATCTAATCTAAATAAAACATTTAAGACCAAATTTATAGAGTGTGCTTGATTACTTTCTATCGATGGTTTTGTGAGTCTGGGTGTTGAGTCATGACTCGTGATTCACATAGACTGATAACAACGACTCTTTCCGTGACTCTCTCACTGTACTCCACCTAAAGTGTTTCCATTGCTGAACCAAGGACCTAGTCGGTACCAGCTCTGCTGATCACAGAGTTGCCGTTATTCCACAAGGCTTAGTAACTGCGGCTTTTCCTCGGCTTCCACGTGTTAACTACACCGGAGGTGTTGTCGACGCTATACCGAGTAATCATCCGTCTTACGGTACCTTTACATTGCTTCATAAAGGCTAACCCAGACTACTAAGTTCGTATTTAAGCATAATATTATCCATCTATGATATAAACCAGCCCTTACTTTTAAGTCCCAATAAATCCCTAATTTGTCAACAATGCACTATTCACGTTCAGTTAGAAAACCATATTTCCACGGGCATAGTGTACTTTGCGTTCAAAGTAGAAAGCATTATTTCCACGGCTCCAGTGTACTTAGCGTTCAGTTTGAAAACCATATTTCCATAGCCATAGAGTACTTTGCGTTCAATATTAGAAAACAGTATTTCCTCGATGACGATGTACTTAGCGTTCATTTAGAAAGCGATGTGCACACGGTTTAACAAATCAGATCATGTTCATATTTGACACAGATAACTAAGTACCTTTGATGGGGTTCGCGACGTCCCATCATAAGGCCGTAATCACGTTTACTGGTTGAAAGGCGATTAGTTTGATAGGTTTAAAATCATAGATAGAAAGTAAATCAAAGCACTATAATATCATTCCAACCAATTTACGACTAACTACATCATAGCAAACACGCAATATCACTACTCGCTAATCATGGCAATCAATCCTAAATCTAGCATGATAATAGTAATAACAATCATCATAATAAAATAGATAAAGGATAGATATAACCGTAATAAGAGCGTAGCTGAATACAACTTGAACGTTACACGAGCAGAACTCCTAGTATGCGCCAAGCAATATTACAAGATTGCCCCTCTACTAACTAAATACTAATCTACCACTAATTATAACATAAACCTAGAGAGAGAGTAGTGAGAGAAAGTATTGAAGTGTTTCTTGCTTGAGAAGTGTGTAGTTGGTTGATGGTGTGTTCAAATGATGAAAATGAGGCTAGTATTTATAGAGCTCGCACAACCGTATCCGTAGACCGTATCCAAACTTCAAAACGCACAACCGTATCGCAAGGGCAAATAAAAATCAGATTTTTATCGCCCAAACGCACGATACGGCTGAGTTAGGGTGAATACGGGTGAACTGGACCGTATACGGCTGTGCATTGGGTGAATACGGCTGAACTGGGACGTATACGGGTGGGCATAGGCCGTATACGGCCTGCACAGACCGTATACGGTCTAGGTCCAGCCGTATACGGCCTGGACCAGCCGTATACGGCCTGGTTCAGCCGTATCCAGCTCCCTCGGTTCTTCGTTTCTTCGTTCGGGCGTAACTTCTTCGTCGTTTATCCGTTTTGAGCGTTCTTTATATCCACGCGATCGTATTTTCCTAACGAAGAAAATGACATAAGTTAGAGGTCATAATTCTTTGTGGAGCTCAAAAAGTGCTAAATTACGTGAACCAAAGATTCAATGATCGTTTGTGCTCTGTTTTACTTATTTTTAGGTTGTTTTTGTCGATTCTTGAAACATCGTCTATATTTTAGCCCATATGATGAAATGTGATATTTAAGTTCATATTCAAGTGTTTTCGTTAATAATTGGGCCAAAATGGTGAGATAATGGCACACAAAAACATGACTTTTTGCGTGTCATCAAAGAGATACTTCCTTGTGCTGCGTGAGTTGCCATTTGATTTTATGGACCAGGCTCAAGTGTGTGAATTTGCTGGAAATGGACCAGGCTCATTAAAAATGAACTTGTTCCACAAATTCTACTTTGAATTCTACATAGTACACATCCTTCAGAAAACACAAGTGTTAATACAAGTTAATATTAAACATAAAATAAATAATAAAAGCTAATCCGTGTCAGGATAGAGCGACTCCCAATCGGTGAAGTCATCATCCATAAAGATCGTGTTTTCCACAATCGATGTAGGAGATGCTGACTCCTCGATGGTATAGACAGGAGATGCCGTGCCATCCTCTGGATCCTGAATCCAAGCGTCTAGGGCAGCAGTTTCCTCCTCCAGTGAGTCCATGAAAGTGGGGTGGTCCTGCGCAGTCAAGCTCCAAGGTGGGAATAAGTCCCACGGTGGAATGTGCAGAGCGGGATCAGGTCCCATCTGAAAGGGGCACACGGGTGTGGAGGTAAGGCCCAGAGCAGTGTGGATCTCAGAGATGGAGGTGTGCTGGACCTCGAGGGCTCTCAGTATAGACCAAGTGACAGCAGGATCCGCAGTAGTAACCCCATGCTCAAAGGTGGGTACTCTGGAGGTCCCTGCGGTCTGTCCCGCTGGTCGGTGAGATGAAGGTAACCTGGAATGGATGGGACGTAACAGGAATGACTCCTGAACGTACACCTCCACCGAGTCTGCCGATATCTCGTCCAACCTAGGAGGTGGTGACTGGGATCCTCTAACAGTCCTCATGTTACTACCCGGTGATGAACTCCGGGAGTGATGTATGGCACGCGAGCGTCTCTGACTGGGGGCTCAGGTTCTGTCTGACTGCGAACTCATCCTGCAAAATACAAAAGGTTAATGGTCTAAGATTATTAGTCTTTTGTAAGGCGAGGTACTGCATAAAAATTGGATTAGTTTAAACATAACAGTAAAGGAAAATTAATGCTGAAAATGTAAGATAGGCTTGGGATGCCTCCCAAGAGCGCTTTGTTTATCGAGTCTCGTAGCTTGACTCTTTTATACCCATTTTTCTATTAGGGTGGTTCGTAGTTATAGACTTCCTCATTTGAGGGAAAGTCTTCTACGTAGTGTTTCAGTCGGTGACCGTTTACCTTGAAATTTCCGTCTGGAGATTCGAGTTCGATGGCACCATAGGGAAATACTTTAGAGATTGTGAAGGGGCCGCTCCACCGTGTTTTGAACTTACCAGAAAATTTCTTAAATCGGGAGTTAAAGAGTAGAACTTTATCACCTGGATTAAACGTGTGGGGCGGAGCTTTGAATCATGGATTAACTTGGTCCTTTCCTTAAATTTGTAGGAACTTTCGTAAGCTTGATCCCTCAACTCTGCTAGTTCATTTAGCTGCATTCTCCGGTGAGTTCCTGTTATCGTAGGATCTAAACTACAGTTTTTCAGTGCCCAGTAAGCTTTGTATTCTAGTTCAATCGGGAGATGACATGCCTTTCCCTAAATGAGCCTATAGGGAGTTGTTCCTAATGGCATTTTATAAGCTATCCGAAATGCCCATAAAGCATCATCTAGCTTGTCTACCCATCTTTCCTTGTGTTGACCAATTGTCCGTTCCAAGATCCTTTTTAGTGCACGGTTTGTAATCTCTGCTTGTCCATTTGTCTGCGGGTGATAGGCCGTAGAGGTTTTGTGTGTAACCCCATATTGTTGCAATAGTTTCATAAACTGAGTATTGCAAAAGTGCGTGCCTCTATCGCTGATGATTGCTCGAGGTGTTCCAAACCGACAGAATAACTGCTTTAAGAACTTGGTTACGACCCTTGAATCATTTGTTGGAAAGGCTTGGGCTTCGGCCCATCTTGATACGTAATCGAAAGCTACTAGAATGTATTCTTTTCCGTAAGATTTCGGAAATGGTCCCATGAAGTCTAATCCCCATATGTCAAATATTTCACATGCTTGGATATTCGTTAACGGCATTTCGTTATGCGTTGTGATAATTCCAAACCTTTAGCAAATATCGCAGCGTTTCACCAAGTATTGTGCGTCTCTGAAAATGGTAGGCCAGTAGAATCCTGAGTCGTAGACTTTCTTTGCTGTCAGATTAGCTGCATGATGTCCTCCGGTGGGTCCGTGATGGCTTTGGTGGAGTATATGTTCGGCTTCTTTCCCATCGACACATCTTCTTACTATTTGGTCGGGACAGACCTTGAACAAATATAAATCATCCCAAAAGTAATATTTGACGTCGCGAAAGAACTTTTGTCTCCGCAATGAGATCATTCCTTTTCTTACGATCCCTCCAACTACAAAATTGGCAATGTCTACAAACAAAAGGTCGTCAGTGAATTGCGAACCTTGTTCTCCTAAACTCATTAACTGCTCTTCTGGAAATCGATCTTTAATATCTCTTTCTGCAAGTTGTTCCATTGACGGATTTTCAAGTCGACTTAAATGATCTGCGGTGACGTTTTCTGCTCCTTTCTTATCCTTTATTTCTATGTCGAATTCTTGTAGGAGTAAAATCCATCGTAACAATCTAGGCTTTGCGTCTTTCTTTTTGAAGAGGTATTTTAGAGATGAGTGATCCGTGTATACTATCGTTTTGGACAATATCAGGTAGGATCTGAATTTGTCGAAGGCAAATACTACGGATAGCAGCTCTTTTTCTGTAGTTGTATAGTTTTCTTGAGCATCTGTCAGTGTTTTGCTAGCGTAATAGATTGGTCGAAAGTGATTATCCTTCCTTTGGCCTAGAACTGCCCCAACTGCGAAGTCACTAGCATCGCACATGATTTCAAATGGTAGGTTCCAATCTGGAGCGATCATGATTGGTGCATTTGTAAGCTCCTTCTTCAGGTAGTTGAAAGCCTTCATGCAGTTCTCGTCAAACACAAACTTGATGTCTTTTCCTAGAAGGTGGGTGATAGGTCGAGAAATCTTGGAGAAGTCCTTGATAAAACGGCGGTAGAACCCAGCATGTCCTAGAAAGCTTCTAATGGCCTTGACGTTGGTTGGTGGTGGAAGTTTGGCGATGGTTTCGACCTTTGCTTTGTCTACTTCAATTCCGGACTTGGATATTCGATGTCCTAAAACTATTCCTTCCTTCACCATAAAGTGAACCTTTTCCCAATTTAACACGAGGTTTGATTCTTTACACTTGGTGAGCATTCTATCGAGGTTGGAAAGACATGATGCGAAGGAGTCTCCAAAGACAGAGAAATCGTCCATAAAGACTTCCATGCATTGTTCAATCATGTCGTGGAAGATTGCAACCATGCATCTCTGAAACATTGCAGGTGCGTTGCATAATCCGAACGGCATTCGTCGGTATGCGAATGTTCCGTAGGGACATGTGAATGTCGTCTTCTCTTGGTCCTTCGGATCGAGCGGGATTTGGAAATACCCAGAAAAACCATCGAGGAAACAGTAGAATTCGTTTCCTGATAACCTTTCGAGTATTCGGTCAATAAATGGAAGCGAGAAGTGATCTTTGCGAGTTGCTTCGTTTAACTTCCGATAATCGATGCAGACCCTCTAACCGGTAACCGTCCGAGTTGGTATAAGCTCATTTTCTTCGTTTGTAATGACCATCATTCCTCCCTTCTTTGGTACGACTTGAACAGGGCTAACCCAAGGTGAGTCGGATATTCGGTAGATCAATCCAGCATCTAAGAGTTTGAAAACCTCTTGTTTGACCACGTCCTGGATCTTAGGGTTTACCCTTCTCTGCCTTTGTACGGATGGTTTAAAATCGTTTTCCATGAGGATCTTGTGTGTGCAATAGTTTGGACTGATTCCTTGTATGTCGGAAATCTTCCATGCAATTGCCTTCTTGTGCGATTTCAGAACATTAATGAGTTGGGCTTTCTCCTCGGGTTTTAACTCTTTTGATATTATCACCGGGAGTTGTGATGTTCCATGGAGGTAAGCGTACTCAAGGTGAGGTGGTAGTTCTTTTAATTCTAGGTTTGGTGGTTCTTCGATAGACGGCTTCATTCTAGCTATCTCGTCTCTATTCAGCTTCTCATATTTAGCTTGTAATGGTGCTTCGTCTGTCTCAGGCTCAGATGTGGAGATTGATGCTATTTCAACCCACTCGATTTTATTTGAGAATTCGTCTGTCTTTAGCTTGTACTTGTTGACTGACGATGAGGAAACTTCATCATTTCTGGTGAGGATGATCTCTCCGTCGTTAGTGAATTGGAATTCTTGAAATTGAGCGGATGAAGACTGGCTTATGGTGATTTCAGGGTTTGAAAATGGCAGTGGTTCGGGTTGATTGGCTAATTGTAGTTCAAACGATGGTGGCTCAATACTCATTCCTTTGAATGAATCCAAGATCTCTCTGATTGAGGGAAATGGTTTTGGTTCATTGAATATGGGTTTATCTCTCTTTAGCCAAGGTATCGGTGTACCGCATCCTAATGGAACAGCGATTGTTTTGCCATCGATGTAAGGAGACTTCTTTTCAAACAGCGGAAATAGTAGTTCGTTGGATGTTGTTGGCGAAGCGATTGCGGAGTGTAGCCCAGGGTCCTCATTACACAGTTTTCGAACGGTGATTATGGTGTTGGGTATCGGATCCTGGCTGGATAGTGCTAGTACTTTGTGGAGATGCTCATCAAAAATATCCTGCATGGTATCACACAAACCAAGGTCCTCTTCCAGAGGTTGCTTCATTAATCGATCGACATTAAAGGTGACTTCCTCTTTCCCAACTCTTAATTTTAAAGATTTTTCGTTAACATCAATTACAACCTTGGCAGTATTTAGGAATGGTCTGCCTAGGATGAGCGGGATATGTGTGTCTTCTTCTATGTCCATGACAATAAAGTCCACTGGAAAAATGAACTTATTGACTTTGACCATGACATCTTCAGCAATTCCTCGAGGGAGTTTAACTGATCTGTCAGCCAATTGGATAGTCATACGAGTAGGTAATAGGTCATCTAATCCTAATTTCTTGTAAAAGGAATAAGGCATAAGATTAACACTAGCACCTAGGTCTGCTAAGGCGTTACTAATTTGAATTCCTTGAAGAAAACAGGGAATAGTAAAACGTCCAGTATCGCCTAATTTAGGTGGGAGACCACGTTGTACAATTAATGAACATTCAGCATTCAAGGGTAAACTAACTATTTGCCTAAGTTTTTCTTTGTTTGAAAGGAGTTCTTTAAAGAATTTAGCACACGAGAGCATTTCTACTAAAGCATCTGATAATCTAACGTTTAAGTGTAGGCTTTTAAATATTTCCATATATTTACCGAATTGTGCTTCTTGCTTTTCCTTTTTAAGTCTACCAGGATAAGGTATTCTCGTTCGAGGTACATTATCTGGAGTTTTGGCTGGTGATGGGTCAGGTATTGTGACAGGGATGTCAATTGACACATTTTCACTAGGTGTAGGTGTGGGCAAAGAAGTGTTTTCGGGGGTGTTATCTGTTGCGGCGGATCAACTTTGGTCACTTTTCCTCCTCTAGTCACGATTAACAGATCATCACTTGGTGGATGAGTGGTGTCATTAGTGATTACCGACATACTTTCCTCAATAAAACTTAAGTTTTTCAAAATGGATTTTATGTTAGAAATTAGTTTTTCTGAAATTTTTATCATGGCGTCAACGTTATCTTGAAATCCGGTCACTCTTTTGTTTATAATGTTTTGTTCGAACATAAATTCTAACAAAGATCATTTTGAGGAAGGTAAGTGGTTTGTAGGTGAGGAAACAACTAAAAGTTGGGTCACAGACTCATTTGGTGTGGGGTTGGTCCAATCAAAGTGTGTTGTCATAATTGATTAAAAAGTGGTTACTAAAATAAAACTAATCCTACGGGCAAAAAGGTAACTTTTGATTGATGTTAATCTTTCAAAAGGATCACTTAAACACTAAAGTTACTAAATCCTAAAATCGGTTGCCGACGCTCCCCGACAGCGGCGCCAAAAACTTGTTGCGCTGCACACCGGTCGTTGAAATTTCTAATGGTGACGCAGCACAACAGTGAGTTTTTAATTTATAAGGCTGGGGCCTAGGGTTACTTATTATGCTAGCACAAGACAAGTATGACCTAGGATCGTTCTTCAAAGCGCGAAAAATTGAAACTAGGGGGTTTAGAAGCTTTTATGTGTTCAGCTGGGGTTGAAAGAGTTGGTTTTGGTTTTGGGTTTTCTTATCCTAATTTAAACTAGACTGAATTAAAAGGTGGAGGTTACTTCGGGCGTTCAGCAATTAAAGCGATTGTCTACTATAATGTGGTTTAGAAGTGGTTAAATATGGAAAGTTCTAATGAGGATAAGTTCGTAAGTTGATGTGAGCTATTCTACAATCCTTCTATCGGGCTGACGCGGAGGTGTCTACAATCAGGCAAATAGAATGTCACGGGGATTGCACAATATATTAAAGTGTACACCGAAAGTTCTCTCAAATGTACACCCACACTATCCAACAGTTAACCTCGAATCCTATTCCCCAATCTTGGTCGTCAGAGATGCCCGAATCATGGCATAGTTTGTTGAATAAACAATCTTATGAACGAGGGTTATCCTCACCGGAATAGGTTGGGCTAACTGGTCTAAGCGGTCGGATAATATGTCATCACTTATTCGCACGAGTTATCATCATTACTTGGGGATGCTACAAGACAGGGGTGGTTTGTGTTACAAATGGAGACCTAGGTAATACGTTTGCTATTCGATTCATAATACAACTACCTTCGGTCGTTCTGACTTCCATACATTTGTACTCCGCCGTAAGCGTTTGCAGTACTATATCAAAGAACAGTCGAATAGGGGCCGTCATATTATTTCATGATGATTAATGCCATTTAAATTTTACTATTATAATGATCCTAAGGCAACAATCAAACAAGAACATGCAATAAGACGATCAAGGTGACAGTTTAATTTAGGCATACAAAAGTATTATCTAAGTTGAGGATATTCCGAAAGTTGTCTCAAAAATATCGTCTATATGAATTTAGTCTTAATCTACCTCTATTCTCATGTTCCGTGTCTCTTGGATCCTATTTTGGTCTAGAGAACACCGGCCATGCCGAGCTCAATGATTCAATCTAACATAGTATAACTAAGTGACCTGTATCCTATGAGTTAGCTACGTTCATTTTTGGATAAAGTTTTAGTCATAACATGAGTTGGGCAGATAAACGATAAAGATTTAATTCCTACATCCAATTGTAATATAAACCATCCGCAATCTCACAACATACCACTTAGTCACATATTTAATACTTTGTAAACGACTACCATAGCAGACAATTGAGTTATTTAGCTAATCATGGCAATTCTAGCATACATATTTAGTTTTATTAAAGAAAGGACAAACATATTAAATATGAAATATAGATTGACACCTAGAAAGAAGTACAATAACTCGTAGCTAAAATATGCGTCCCGGAGCACCTCCGTACAAATCTTCCTTAGTTAGTTAATTAGCTAGTCTAATTAACTAGGAATAATAAAAGAAAAGAAAATACAAGTAACCAAATGTGTTGAGGTGTGTTGGTGTATCTAGGTGTGTTAAAGTTCTAAGGTGTGTTGTTCAAATGAGCCCATGTCTCCTATTTATAGAGGAGTTTTGGTGCATTTTAGCCAAAGGAAGCACACATTAGCAAAAGGTGGGAAAGGTAGTGGCACCAGGTACAAAAGGCGAAAAAGGTAGTGGCACCAGGTACGAAAAGTAGGAAAAGGTCTAGCACCGGGTACGAAAAAGGACAAAAAAGTGCAATCCGTGCGGGTGGCGGGCAGCAGCCGGCGGCTGGCTGCTAGCCAGCGGCGGCTGGGTGGCTGCCGGCGGCGACTGGCTGCCGGCGGGCTGCACCAGCCTGCTGCCGGTTGCTTCGTTTCTCGATTCGTGCGTGTTTTCTTCGTTACGCATCCGTTTGCGTTGATTCTTTTTGCGTTGGATTCGTAATTTAAACACGAAGCTTTTGATGAAAAGAAATCCCAAAAATATGTCTCTGAACTTTAGATGTGTCGTACGAATCGTTTGGAACTTCCGCAGTGCGTAGAATCTTCATTCTTCGTCCGTTTTAGTTGATTCTTCTCCTGTTGGATTCGTAATTTGAAAACGAAGTCTTGGGTCAGACATATGTTGGTGATGGGATCTTTTGTCTTGAATCCTCGTTTTGATGTCTTGAATCTTCAAACGTGCGTGGAATCTTCGTTTTTCGGCCTTTTTGCATGATTTTGCTCGTGCAACCTTGTTTTGATCTTCTTAGCATTTTATCAGTGATTTTTGCATTATTTGAGTCTAAATGCTAAGTATTGCTGCAGAATGAGAGAGATATCGGTGGTAAAAACGTGACTTTTTACGCGATATCAAGTCCCATAAGTCTAAGGTAGTGAATTCTATTGCTGCACCACTGGAGCTCTTACATATGGATATTTTTGGTCCTATTTCCACTAAGAGAATTGGTGGTCGATCTTACTGCTTAGTAGTCACCGATGACTACTCCAGATTTTCGTGGGTATACTTTCTTGCTGCGAAGAGTGAAACAATAGATATTTTGGTGTACCTGTTGGATAAGTTGGCAAATCTGTGCAACTTAAAGGTGAAGAGACTGCGAAGTGACAATGGAACTGAATTCAAGAATTCAACTCTCGAGTTATATTGTGCCACGAAAGGCATTGATCATCAGTTCAGTGCTCCAAGAACTCCTCAACAGAATGGAGTTGCAGAACGTAAAAATAGGACTATTATCGAGACAGCTTGGACTATGCTGGCTGATTTTAAGCTACCTATCATATTTTGGGTTGAGGCAGTCAGTACTGCTTGTTACGTTCTGAATCGAGTGCTCATGGTTAAGAAAAAGAACAAGACTTGTTATTAACTTTTCAATAACCGTAAGCCAACTCTGCAGATCTAGAGCCGTTTGGGTGTCCGTGTCTGATTATGATCCCAAAAGAAAAGGTCTCAAAGTTTTTAGCTAAAGCTGTTGAAGGGATTTTTCTTGGTTATTCAGTTAATTCTCCAAAAAAAAGAGTCTACATTAAATCAACACACCAGGTGAAAGAACATTTTGAGGTAAAATGCTTGCGTTACACGGATCCTCCTCAAGGAACAGGTCCGGATTGGTTGTTTAATTCTAAGGATGTGTTTAAATCTTTCGACATACCCGAAGAAGATGATGAAGAGGAGGAGTTGGTTACCCTACTTCATGGCATCAGTCTATGTCAAGACACATCTACCTCAAAACCTACATCAACACCTACTCCAACACCCACACCATCACCTACAACACCTACACCATTACCTACTACACCCACACCATCTCCTATTATCCCACCTTCGAATGCTCCTTCATCTTCAGGAACGATTAATGCAAACGATCTTCCTGATGATCCTGATATGCCTCCTTTAGAGGAAGCCGAAGAAGAAGAAACTGTCTTCACCGACTTTAACGCTCATGATGAAGAAGATGCGGCACCACCACAACCTGTGCAACCGGAAAGTTCTACTGCTCCTGAGACTACAACTGTTCTTGTCACTGAAGGGGATATGAATAATTTGGAGTCAGTACTTGCACCGGATGTAATCCCAGTGACACGTGTACACAGGGATCACCCCATCGATAATATTATTGGTGATCCTAATGCTGCGGTTCAAACAAGGCAACAAGTGAAACAAAATCTAAATCAAGAAAAGTTGAATCTGGTTGCTCGGATAAATTCTTGTCATTTATCCCAAATTGAACCCAAGAAGGTTGATGAGGCCTTAAAAGATCCATCCTGGGTCGAGGCCATGCAAGAAGAATTACAGCAGTTTAACAAGCTACACGTTTGGGATATAGTTCCGTTACCCAAAGGTGCTCACTTAACTGGCACTTGATGGGTATTTTGGAATAAGATGGACGATCGGGGTATAGTGATTCGTAACAAAGCTCGATTGGTTGTTCAAGGTTTTAGTCAAATCGAGGGTTTGGACTATGATGAAGTCTTTGCTCCTATGGCAAGACTTGAGTCTACTCGTATCTTCCTTGCATTCGCTTCTTTCAAAGAGTTTCGTGTTAACCAACTCAATGTTAAAAGTACCTTCCTGTATGGACAAGTGGATACGGATGTGTACGTTAAACAGCCTCCAGGTTTTGAAGACCCTGAGCATCCAGAATACGTTTGCAAATTGAACAAGGCGTTATATGGTCTTCATCAAGCTCCGAGGATTTGGTACGAAAGGCTCACTACTCATCTAATCAAGCATGGTTTTGTTCGAGGGAATATTGACAGTACTCTATTCATCCATAAAGAACAGACTGGGGATCGATAAGATATGTTACTTGTGCAGGTTTATGTGGATGATATTATCTTTGGCTCTACAAACGAGGCAATGTGCAAGCACTTTGAGGAGATCATGAAGTTTGAGTTTGAACTGCTCAATTGTAAAACCTATGGGGGAGCTCAAATTCTTTTTAGGTGTACAAGTTGAGCAGTCTGCAAAAGGTATTTATATTCATCGGTCAAAATATGTCAAAGACATGTTGACTAGATATGAACTGCTCAATTGTAAAACCTATGGGACTCCTATCGAACTTAATCACAACCTTAGACTTGCTGAGGATGAGGAAGACTGCAAAGAAAAGGACTATCGCTCAATGATAGGCTCTTTGATGTATTTGACTGCCTCTCGACCGGATATTGTGTTCGCGGTATCCGTCTACTCATGCTATCAAGCCAAACCTAAGGTGTCTCACATGAAGGCGGTAAAGCGAATTTTTGGTTATCTCAAACATAGACCCAATCTTGGTCTATGGTATTCAAACGAGAAATCATTCGCTCTTACTGCCTTTTCGGATTCTGATCATGGCGGCTGCAGCATAGACAAGAAATCTACCACTGGTGGATGCCAATTCCTCGGATCTCGCTTGGTCTCGTGGCAGTGCAAGAAACAGACTACAGTTTCTCTTTCAACTGCAGAAGCTGAGTACGTTGCTGCTGCGAGTTGCTGCTCTCAGGTTCTATGGATTCAACATCAACTGCGTGATTATGGGTTACTTCTTTCTATGACTCCTATTCACATAGATAACACTGCTGCTATATCTATCACACGCAATCCCGTACATCACTCTAAGACTAAACACATTGAACTTAGGTTCCACTTTATACGGGATTGCTATGAAAAACACCTGATAGACCTTGTCCACATAGACAACCTAAAGCAGAATGCCGACCTTTTCACAAAAGCTTTTTCGCGTACTCGATTTGAAGAACTAATCAACATGATTGGTTTAAGGTTCTTTGTGGCCAAAAAGTAATTTGTAACTTGGAACGTAACTTACCTTCTTTTATGTGTGTTAAAAAAAAAAAAACCGCAACAGCCACTCTTTATACTTTTTAGTATTAACGAAATGCACCGTTGCTACATTTTTAAAATAGACGTTGAAGTTGTGTCTGTAAACAACTTGGGATATGATAGTACATCGGATGACATGCATAAAATGGAATTTTAAGGTTTATCTTGGATGTGTCAGTAGATTTATCTGACATGTTGAAAACAGTTTTTATAAACATTGTCTTCATCATACGATATATTAGTATGCATGTTATGCAAAACTCTTTGAGATCTCTTAAGCAGCCTAATAAATAATTGTTTATTTCAATTGATATAACATCATTCGATGTATGACAAAAGGCTTAATATCTTACTTATGCTAGACATGTTTTCGTGAAAGAAGTTTATTTGATATCATTTGGGGGTATATATTGACAGTTTCCTCTATTATACATAAGTATAGACCTGGTCTCCGTTAATATATACTTAAAAATTAAGCAAACACAAGTCAAAGTACTTGCTAAGTTTTTAAAATTAAGATACCTCACAAGGTCGCCAAAATGGTTTGACCAAGTCTGGTTTTGCTTAAACCTGAATCAAGCTATGTCGCTCTGTTATAGGTAAGTACAGACCTGTCACCGCTAACTTGATTCTTAAAATTAATTTTCTTATATTCTTTCCGTAAATCGAAGCATGGTCTATGTCTTAAGTTAAGATGTATATCTATGGTGGGGGACCACAGCGAAATGTACATACGAATAATAATAAAATTAGCTCCTAGATGTGAGTGTAACATGTTTAAAGTGGACAAATATACTAATAATCGTTTTGAAATAATTTTTATAAAACATGTTTTTAGCATGCCAAGTAAATTTAAAGTGGACAAATATATTGATGATCGAAATAACACTTACTGTTCCTAATAAATGCATGTTATTCCGATATGATCCCTAACCAGATTAAATCAACTCCGTCACCAAAAAGAACGTGTTAATTTAGTATTTGTAAATTTGCATTAATTTTGTGTTATTTTATCTAAGTTAGTTTTAATTTTTGATGATAACCAAGTTACAGTTACTTTCAACTTTGAGTACCAAACCAACAACACAAAAGATCGATAAAAATCTCAAATTTTTCACTAAAGTGACTTGATGCGTCACTTCATGAGTGACGCTACCAGTGAGGCACACGATACTGCGTCACTTTCATTAGTGACGCTTTAAGTGTCGGGGTAAGCTACGCTACAAGTGCCGGGTTGAGTGATGCATATTAGGGTTTTCGTATAAATACCCTTTCAAAAGACACTCAACCCCACCACTTTCCACATTCAATTAGCGTCACTACCTCTGACATACCGTCACTTCCTGTGTCTTTGCGTCACTTGGTCTGTGCGAGATTTTCGATGTGTTCGTGGTTTTTCAAGCTTTGGTTATGTATTCGGCCGTGATATTCTTGTTCCCCTCACTCATACGCATCTATTGGTACTACTTTTAACCCTTATCTTTAAGTGTTCATGCTTTATTATTAGTTTAGGGTTACGGTTTTTAGGGTTTTACGAAATCACACGAATTAAGCTTTTATTTGTTACTATTTGGTGTTAAAACTTAGTGTGTTTTGCTCGTTTAGTATATACGCACCTTGTGGTTAACTTGTTTTTCAAAACCCCTAATTTTTGCTCGATGTGATTTCTGGGGATGAACAGTGACACGATGATCTTCATCGTTGCGTCACTTCATGCGTCACTTCCTTTAAGTGACGCTATTTGGTAATTTAGAATCCATACCATCACTTCTTCAGTGACGCCTATTACTGCGTCATTCTTAAGTGACTCTCTTAGTGACGCATTTTCCTGTATCAATTGTTAGCCCGTCACTCATCCGAGTGACGCCCATCTATGCGTCACTTCCTTAAGTGACTCACTTAGTAACGCCCTTGTCTATACCGACACTTATACCGTCACTTCCTAAGTGACTCACTAGGTTACCGTCACTATGCTAAATGACGCATAATTTTGACCTGACACTTCTTAAGTGTCGTATCTAATGACGCATGATTTGGCAACGTCACTTACACCATTGACGCCTGATAGCGTCAC